>CM037860.1:10146697-10698420 GCA_021292105.1 Anadara kagoshimensis | reverse complement strand
CACAATGACAAAGTGCACGTGCACTTTACCGCCAATGTTGTATCACCACAGTGTGGTGATACAAGATTCTGTATCACGTGTGTTTGATAAAACTTGTATTTCGTCAAATCAGATAGAAAAACTAGTTTAATGTTAGATAAAATAGTAGATATTTCCCAGCAGTACTTGTTCTACAGCAGTTTCATTTTTTACACATTGGTTTTATAGTCTTTATGTTTTAAGCTACAAATTGTTTTCTTTTTATATTAAGTGCCAGTAAGGATTGTTTTCTTCATACAGAAGAAGCAGTCTGGTCTGGAACAGTGGAAGAACCATTTAAGAATAAACACAGGCTTAAAATCAAAACTAAAAAGATTAATATGTTCATGTGTGTATTGCATTTATATACCTATCCAATAACATAATACTGCATCATCGTCTTGTTCTTCTGCCTGGTTGCAGAATGAAACCTCCATCCTCCATGTGTGTGTACAGCACTGATTGCTGATCTTTCCTCCATCGATGATTGACAGGTATTGTTCCAATTCAACACCCGTTTTTCTTGCAAAAGAAAGCTACATTAGTGTACATGAAAATACAATATATCATTTATCTTGATATAAGTGAATATACTCTTGACTGGTTAAGCATTTCTGCTACAATGTATTCCCAATTTAAGCTACTGACTTTTAATTGGAGAATCTGCCATCATAAATCATCAGATTTATGATTGTAATATCAAGTGAAATAATCTTGACTTCAAAGTTGAGATGCTAGTTCCCTGGCAATTCCCTGCTGTGAAGATCAAATAAATGACTTTCAGCTTGCCAGGTCAATTACAGAAAAAATAGAAAAAATACCACAATGAGATCCTGGATTCTTTGTTTCTTCTTGTCGTCTAGTGTCTTCATTTGGGGCACATCTGGTCCTTGAAGTCCAATTCATCTTCTTCTGTTATCTGAAAAACCATGAACTTGACATTAGGCAATGTCGAGAAAAACCACAACAAAACCCAGAAAAACAAGTCAAATAGACCATTGATTACATTTTCAACTATTTACAAGAACTGCATATAGTAAAAAACATGGTATATAATGTGTTCTTTAAGATATTTGGATTTTAATCTTCCAACAAATATATGACATTTTTATCTTACATTTCCAATTAGGTTATTTAAAATAATAAAAAAAAACAACACTTTATGTGAAAAAATACATTTTACCACAGAAAACCACTGAACTATGTTATGACATTTGACATGACGTGACGTCACAATGACAAAGTGCACGTGCACTTTACCGCCAATGTTGTATCACCACAGTGTGGTGATACAAGATTCTGTATCACGTGTGTTTGATAAAACTTGTATTTCGTCAAATCAGATAGAAAAACTAGTTTAATGTTAGATAAAATAGTAGATATTTCCCAGCAGTACTTAGTTCTACAGCAGTTTCATTTTTTACACATTGGTTTTATAGTCTTTATGTTTTAAGCTACAAATTGTTTTCTTTTTATATTAAGTGCCAGTAAGGATTGTTTTCTTCATACAGAAGAAGCAGTCTGGTCTGGAACAGTGGAAGAACCATTTAAGAATAAACACAGGCTTAAAATCAAAACTAAAAAGATTAATATGTTCATGTGTGTATTGCATTTATATACCTATCCAATAACATAATACTGCATCATCGTCTTGTTCTTCTGCCTGGTTGCAGAATGAAACCTCCATCCTCCATGTGTGTGTACAGCACTGATTGCTGATCTTTCCTCCATCGATGATTGACAGGTATTGTTCCAATTCAACACCCGTTTTTCTTGCAAAAGAAAGCTACATTAGTGTACATGAAAATACAATATATCATTTTATTGATATAAGTGAATATACTCTTGACTGGTTAAGCATTTCTGCTACAATGTATTCCCAATTTAAGCTACTGACTTTTAATTGGAGAATCTGCCATCATAAATCATCAGATTTATGATTGTAATATCAAGTGAAATAATCTTGACTTCAAAGTTGAGATGCTAGTTCCCTGGCAATTCCCTGCTGTGAAGATCAAATAAATGACTTTCAGCTTGCCAGGTCAATTACAGAAAAAATAGAAAAAATACCACAATGAGATCCTGGATTCTTTGTTTCTTCTTGTCGTCTAGTGTCTTCATTTGGGGCACATCTGGTCCTTGAAGTCCAATTCATCTTCTTCTGTTATCTGAAAAACCATGAACTTGACATTAGGCAATGTCGAGAGAAAACCACAACAAAACCCAGAAAAACAAGTCAAATAGACCATTGATTACATTTTCAACTATTTACAAGAACTGCATATAGTAAAAAAACATGGTATATAATGTGTTCTTTAAGATATTTGGATTTTAATCTTCCAACAAATATATGACATTTTTATCTTACATTTCCAATTAGGTTATTTAAAATAATAAAAAAAACAACACTTTATGTGAAAAAAATACATTTTACCACAGAAAACCACTGAACTATGTTATGACATTTGACATGACGTGACGTCACAATGACAAAGTGCACGTGCACTTTACCGCCAATGTTGTATCACCACAGTGTGGTGATACAAGATTCTGTATCACGTGTGTTTGATAAAACTTGTATTTCGTCAAATCAGATAGAAAAACTAGTTTAATGTTAGATAAAATAGTAGATATTTCCCAGCAGTACTTTGTTCTACAGCATTTTCATTTTTTACACATTGGTTTTATAGTCTTTATGTTTTAAGCTACAAATTGTTTTCTTTTTATATTAAGTGCCAGTAAGGATTGTTTTCTTCATACAGAAGAAGCAGTCTGGTCTGGAACAGTGGAAGAACCATTTAAGAATAAACACAGGCTTAAAATCAAAACTAAAAAGATTAATATGTTCATGTGTGTATTGCATTTATATACCTATCCAATAACATAATACTGCATCATCGTCTTGTTCTTCTGCCTGGTTGCAGAATGAAACCTCCATCCTCATGTGTGTGTACAGCACTGATTGCTGATCTTTCCTCCATCGATGATTAACAGGTATTGTTCCAATTCAACACCCGTTTTTCTTGCAAAAGAAAGCTACATTAGTGTACATGAAAATACAATATATCATTTATCTTGATATAAGTGAATATACTCTTGACTGGTTAAGCATTTTGCTAGTGTCCCATTATTTGACATTAGCCAATGTTACAAAGAGAAAACCACAACAAAACCCAGCAAAACAAGTCAAATAGACCATTGATGATGTTAATTCTGTAGGTCTCAACTGCTTGTATTTGACTGAATTGGGTATTTACGTCTCAGTCAATAATATTTCACTTACACCCGAGACGTTGCCAGCTATAGATGAAGTGGGAGAAATATTGACCTTTGGAATAAGGTCCGGGCAATGTGCAGAGAGGGTTCTTTAATAAGCCATGGCTGTCGTCACATGGGGCATTGATTTATAAGGTCTGTTTTAGGCTATGTGAAATTTGGTCCCAATATGTGATCATTTAAACAGACATATATTCTTTTAATTATTTCACTTATTTGGCTTATAATTATTTGCTGAAGTGCATGCAATATGAGTGTCTTATGATTGTACAGGTTAGGATTCATCAATTAGTCTGGTCTCAAGGTGTGTACTGCCAGTCTTTTCCTGGTCTCATGCAGTGGTTGATGCTTTCAAGATGTCTCCACTATAACACAGAATTTCATATTTTCAAGTTTGATCCTAACACCTCTGATGAAGAATTGAATTCAGAAACCTTGACAGTGTCTTTACAATTAACCAAGGAACATTGATGTATATAAAGACCAAAACTAATTTAGCATTTTTCTCGATGAGGGCAAAAATACCCTTTACAAATAATGACATGAATGTTATGGGATAAAAAAGAGTGAAGTAAAGGGAAGAAAAAGAATGCAGGATTAGCAAACAAGACATTTTAGTGTTTTAGTCTTGTGAATGTTATGTGCAACTTTTGAATTTTTATAAAAGCATGCATAAAAACTCAAAAGTACTACATGACAAATGTAAGTAATGGACTGTATGCCATTATTTGATCATCAATTACATTTGTATACTCCAAAAATTCGATTTTGCAATACATCAATGATCCTTAGTTAAAATTCAAAACACTGTCAAGGTTTCTGAATCCATTTCTTTGTCAGAAGTATTGGGGTCAAGCTGGCGGAAAGGATAAAGCACTACTTAAAATTTTAACACCAAAAGACCAAAAATGAGCCACCAAAAACAAATTACAACATGAAAGCAGGGTTGAACAGCAGCTATCTAAAACACACTTATTGAGACCATACTGATTGAATATTATCCTTACTGAACAGCCATTTGATCATCATATATATATTGATATGGTTACTTAATTTTTGTTACTGCTGTTACATCAATAACATCAAAATCTTCAGCAAACTGTTGATTCTGCTCATAGCTCTTTTTCACATCTACAAATATAACAAGCAAATTCAGTGAATTAGGATCCACCATCAGTGGGCACTTTTTTGTTATTTCCACTTGTGTAGAGTTTTGCAGGTAAAACATTTAGCTGTGACCTTGACCTTTGATCCAAATTTGAAGGTTACTTAAGAAACATAATGTCATAACTTCCGGAAAAAGGGCAAATCAACTAAGACTAGTGATATGGGCACCTTTTAATGTTATTTTGCACCAAGTTTAGTAAAATAGTGCTTCATAGTTTTGGAAATAACTCTGTACTGGAAGTGTCTGGAAGTACTGAACTTTATATTAAATATCCACATCTTTCTTAAAAGGCATGGAATACAAATGCACTTATATTTATTGTTTAATACAATTTAATCCAGGTGGAGTTGAGTTGAGTTGAGTAATGGTGTTTAACATCCCAGTCAAGAATATTTCACTTATATTGAGGCATTGCCAGCTATAGGCAACTAATGGGTCGATTTCAGTAAAGCTTGAAACCATGATACAGTGTAATTAGTTCATTGCTCTACCATGGCTAAGAAAACTAGACAACGGTGATGTATGGGTGCACAAAATCTTCTAAAAAAGCGACGAGAGAAAAAATGTGATGCTTTTCCAGGGTCTCGAGCTTATAATTACTTTTTTATGTTAAAAATAGTTTTAACAAGGTTAATGGTTTTTTTAAATCTTGAGTCAGACCCGGCCGGGGTTCGAACACATGACCTCCCACTTATGGAGCGAGCACTCTACCAACTTTTCATGAAACATGCACATTCTGCACCATATAAGCTCACATGTCTTTTAGATGCCAAGTCTTAAGTCACAGTTAAGGCCTCAGTAGATTAAAAAACCTTCACTGCATAGTGCAATGCAGAAGTATAAATTTCTGCACTTTCACCTGTACTTGGTGACGTTTTGATATAAGTGAAATAATCTTGCATTGGAGAGTAAACCTCATTCAAATAATCTATCATGAATAAAGTGGGGGCATGTGTTACATTGACACTTTTCTCTTGTTTAATTTTTTATAAATTTTTTAACTTTTTTACAATTAAAGATGACCAGTGTTATTTGGCTGGATCTAATTATCATAATTCATAATCATAAATAAGTGCTATAATAATAATAATAATAATAATAATTTTATTTTTTTTTCTTTACATGTCAAAAATGTTTTAACAGGGTAAAAATTCCAGGTAATGAATTGAAGGATAAGGAAATGGACTATAATTACTAAAATAACATTTAAGAACAATGTTTATATTTACCAGTAATTAAAAGTGGGAGAATTGGGAAGAATCCAATTTAATAGGGGTGTTAAGTTAAAGGTTTGTATATATCATTTATCAGGTACTGTAACTAACTTAGATTTAGAAATAATCCAACATTTACCCATGGTATATCGTCGAATAATACACAGGCAGGAGTTCACATGCGAAAGAATATATCACGAGGTGGCTATGATGACCCAGTTTGGAGAGATTAGAATGCAAAGTTTCCGCAGTAATAGATTGCAATAGCTCTACTGAGCCTTTTGAACATAAAATTAATTCTGTGTTCAACTGTTTTACACTTTCGGGAGGGCACCAGTGTATATTGACACACTCCGACATTACAGCGATTAACCTGTCGTTAATTGGATTGTCTTGCTTTCACACTTAAATTAACAATTTACACCACCACATGGTATACAATACCAGTCATTAATGACTGTTTATTCAGTGACACTCACTAGTCCATCACTGGCTTCAGCATGTGTCAATACCTCATAATTACAGGTGTACAGGTCACCAAAATTTTGCTAAGTGCAGTTGGTGACATTGGTATAGCCAAGCGCATACACTGCAAACATACTTTCGACAAAGTTTCACTTAAATGCTGGGGGGGGGGCGCTCAATTTTAGTGGGTTTAGCGGATTTATGACCACCACGAAATATTATCCACAAGTATAAAGATATTGTAGTAACTAACATGTAACATGTAGGCCACCATATTTTATTGCAATTGGATCAATGGTAACAAGCTTTTTTACACAAAACACAAATTTCAGTACTGATTCCTAATCTCTTAATTACTCATACTACAGAGATCGATAAACCAAAACATTATCAAGAAGCATGTGATTGTCAGGTCTTGATTTATGGTCCTCCTTATCAAGGTTCCATACTACAATTTCAACATTCAGTGAAACCACAAATTTATGACCCAACAAAATGCTAGATTTTACTGATTCCATGAAAATTGCACCCAACAAAATTAAAACCATCCACACTATCTGCCCAGCAACAAGTGGAAAATGTGTTAATGACACATGTACACACATACACACACTGCACTATAGCATTACATGTAAAGAAATGTAGAAATTGGTGACATTGGCAAAGCCCAGTGCAAACACTGCATACATGCTTTTGACAAGGTTTGACTGAAATCTGGTGACAATGGGAAAATGTGTACACACATACACACTGCACCATGGCATTACATGCAGGGTTAGCTCTGGGTCCCAAAAAGTTGAAGCCAAAAATTAGCTAATTTTAAAATTCAGACGCCAATTTATAGGTTTAAGACACACAAAATAGGAAACATCTCAAATTTAGATCTTTTAAACTGCTGTAAAGATTGTTCTTGATTAACACTGTAAAAAAGAAAATAATCAGTGATTTTCATCATGAAATTAATCAAAATTTTGGAGCAAAAATACAAGTCAGAAGCTAATTTTGCAGCAAAATATGATAATTAGCAATAGCTAAATTGGCAAATGACAGAGCTAACCCTGCATGTAAGTGTGACCATGTTACTGTTGATCCAATTTAACACATATTGTAATCCATAAATATTTATACATGAATGAATGAATTTATTGCATAAACATAATTAATGTTATAGCATTAGATAACATTTAAATAAATATAACAACATGGCAGAGAACACTATCAATGTTGTAGAATTAAAGTTCTATGTCTCCAAGCTGCTTGAGATAGCCGCAAAGTCTTTTTGTGAGATGTATTGAATTGCATTTCAATAGTGTTAATAATTTTGGTTGAGATGGCCAAGAACAGTAATAAGTAGGCAAAACAAATGTTAATCTGATCAGAGTTAATCAGCTAAGACAGTGTTTTGACTTTGGAAAAAAATAATTTCTCAAATTTCAGATATCTTCCCAAAATTGCAAAAAATTCTAAGAAATTTGTTTAAAAAAATAAAACAAACAAACAAAAAAACCAGCCAACTTTGTTGGATACATTTAGATCATTAAATTAAGATACCACCTTCAAATATAAATGATGTGCAATATTATCGATATACCGATATATCACGATACGATTTCTCCAAACATACGTACATGTATTATGTGAGTGACCAACCAGATCCAATAATACCTATGCAGTCAAACCTGTCTATAAAAGCCACCCAAGGGAACCAGTAAAAGTGTCCTTTATAGGCATCTGGCCCTTATATCCAGGTTAAAATTATTAATAAAGAACAATTAGGATACAATCTAATGGTGTTCAAAAGCAGTGTGGTCCTTATACAGAGGTGGCCGTAAAGGCAGGTTAATAAACTGTATGACAACTGAAATTTTGGTAGTCCTTTATGTAATCCAAATGTAAACACAAACACATTATGTCACACCCAAAATATAATAAATAAACGCGTTATTATAACAATGTAGAGTCAAAACAAAATGTCCCACGAATGAAAATTTTTGTAGAAAACAAACACTTAGAATATAGTCCAATATGTTGAGTAGTGTTGAAAGAGTAGACCTGATAAGAAAAATGCATAACAGTCTGTAAGTACTTTTTTGCTAAAAAATTTGAAAATCAGGAGGGATTTTAGTTAAAAATCAGGAGATTATAAGGGATTTTTATTGATAAAAATAAAAAAATAAAATAAATAAATAAATAAATAAATAAATAAATAAATAAAAAATGGCTGCATTTCTCGCCTCTAAGTACGTTAAAGACCTTCAGCTTATATGATTTTTTGATTTTAATAAAGGTCATTATCAGAATGTCAATATATAATTGCCAAGCTAAACACAAACTTAAAAACAAACATGCTTTACACTAAAATAATTCCAACATATTATGGTTTTTTTTTTTTAGGTTTGGCTTAAAATCAGGAGTTTATCTAACAAATTCAGGAAAAAATCGGAAAATATATACATGTACCATAAATATTATGACTGAGGATGATAAACATACAAAGAGGGATAACTCTTACAGTATTGACAAAAAATTGCAACATGTCAATGTGTCAGCCTTGATTAATTAAAGGGATACTGAAGTCTAGGGGATTATGACCAAAATCGATAGTTATAAGTACAATATTAATAATAAAATTTAAAAAAAAATAAAAAATTATTCCATTAAGATATATATTTCGCTATTTGAAATTGCCGAAAATCATCGCTGCAGCTCTTTTGTGTTGGAGGTGAGAAGAACATACTGTGACGTCATGTGTGAACAAACCTCGCCATGCTATCAATAATAGTGTTGGTTACAGTATAGTGTAAAAGTTGTTAAAAATATTGTTTTAAGTATGGTTTTGTGTGTGCGACCGTTGATTGTAAAAATAATTAAAAAATTATAATAACTTAGAACTTGTCTCTATTTAGACTTATTTTAAATTGAATAATGACCAATATCGGCTAAATCATGTGCACAGTGATCTATGCATCAAACTGACCTAAAATGATAAAATACTCTTTTATTTTTCCACGATATCCATAAGATCTCAATTTAAAAAGTAGAATTTACATCCCTTCCTCGCATACAGGTAATTAAGAAATTATCAGTAACCTACAGTACCTTTAGATCCTGTTTATTAGACATTCCATCGCCGGTAATCAAGAGCTCGAGGTAGATCTACCTTAAATATACAACATAGATCTGAAGACTGATAGGTGTTAAAAAAATTAAGTGATAAAGTCTTCACGATATCCCATATTAAATGTAAATATTATTAATTTGGAATTTTGGAAAGATGCATTAAAAATATTTAAATATTCAAAAGATTGATTAACGAATGTATAAATTGATGGGTTGACTGTCGTGATGGTGGTATGAAATTAAAATGATTTAAATTAATGAAATATTCCTATTCGTAAATGCAATTTTAAACATCAAAAACACTTAATTTAAAAAAAATCCCCCCGCTTCTCATGTCATTGACGCAAAGAAAAAAAGAAAAGTCTGTAACAGTGTGGACAATTTTGAATGCTGACGGCGAGAGTCCGTCGAGGCCCGTCCTTTAAAAATTGTATAAATTTACTTTTGAATTAATTTCCATACAATGACGTTTTCAATTAGACTTGACTACAAATTTCATGAAAATCTCTTAAAAACTAAATAAAGTACAATATCCACGGCATGTATCATTAATTACTATGATATACTGCTGTTTGTGTTCACCATATCATTTCATAATTTCTGCTACTTCGTCTGTTTCACATCTTGATATAAATGAAATTATCTTGACTATGATTTTGCCTTACAACATATTCAGATATAAATGGAATTACCAGGACATGGATTGTACAATTCAAGTAATAATTATAGCTAGCGTCATCTTGATATAAATAAAATAATCTTGAGATATATAATACAATCCAAGTAATAATTATTGACATGACTGGTGACATCTTGATATAAGTGAAATTATTGAGAGATGTGAAGATACTTACATGTAAATACAAAATAATTAATACACGTTTAAACTAAATAGAATGTATTGCCAATTTTCATTAGTTTTAAAAGGACAGCTATTTCCCGTTTCAATGGTACACAATAAAGAAATTGGGAAACAATTACAACATAGTTGCCATCTTCTGAAATATTTTCCAAACTATACCAGGATGAACAACTCTCCTGTTTATTGTGTAACCAGTAAGTGATCTGACGACGAAACGCATTGAAAATAAAATTAAAAAGGTGAAATTGTTGGCTCAGAACAATTGTGTGGCGGAAAGGGCACAATAGGTGGCCAGATCAGTAGAGTATCTTGTTAATATTGTGAAGGTCCCGGGTTCGAGTTCCGGTTACTCCGCTGATTTTTTTTCTTTTCCTGTTACATTTGGGGAATCATCCGACCCTGGGCATTGGCTGACAAACAAGTTGGTCCAAGGGGTGGAAAATGTTACTTCTTGCAACCCCAAACATATTATATTGTCACAGCTGGTACAGGACAAAATGCATTTTAATCGCTTAAAGGTGCTTATATTGAAATTTTGATAACCCCCCCCCCCCCAAATGTCCATTGTCAAAAATGGCGCCAATCCAAAGTGGGAAATAATACTTCATTGGAACCCCAAACATAATTATTATATTGTCATAAATGATACAGGATAAAATGCATTTTTATTTAAAGGTGCTTATATTCAAATTTTGACAACCCCCCAAAAATGTCCATTGTCAAAAATGGCGCCAAAACTCAGTGAAAAATATTACTTCATTGGAACCCCAAGCATATTACATTGTCACAGCTGGTACATGGAAAATGCGATTTAACCGTTTAAAGGCGCTTGTATTCAAATTTTGACAACCCCCTTTCAAAAACAAATCAATTGTCCATTGTCAAAAATGGCGCCAAAATTAAAGTGGGAATATTACTTCATTGGAACCCCAAGCATATTATATTGTCACAGCTGGTACATGAAAAAAATGCAATTTAACCGTTTTTAAAGGCGCTTGTATTCAAATTTTGACAACCCCCCTTTCAAAAACAAAATCAATTGTCCATTGTCAAAAATGGCGCCAAAATTAAGGGGGAATATTACTTCATTGGAACCCCAAGCATATTATATTATCATAATTGGTTACAGGAAAAAATGCAATTTAATCTTTTTAAAGGTGCTTATGTTCAAATTTTGACAACCCCCCTCCTCCAAAAAACGCCCGTTGTCAAAATGGCGCAAAATTTAAAGTTGGAAATATTATTTCATGGGAACTCCGTTTTTCAATTCTCGATGGAGTGACTTGTTATTTCCGCTGTAGTTACAACGAGTTACTCTTACAATCCGAATTCGCGCTATTTTCAAAAAAGACCAATTCACAATAAAATATGATGTGGAAATTTCCCCGATAAAACAATAAATAATTTCGAAATCTATTTAAACAACGATTTGACAATACATTTAAAAGTGGTTTTACACTGTAGTTTGAAGGAATAAGACATTCACATTTTCACTTTCTTGGCAGCCATGATCGCGGGGACCACAATAAAAAAAAAAACACATGCTTTCACTTACCTGTTCTTCCAATTTGTGATCACTACCTGTAAAAATGTTCAAGAGTACCCGGATCTACTTGCCAGGGGCAATTTTTGACCACTGTATTGTTTTATAGGGGGGAGACTGTAATGTTGAGGTTCCATTTCGCAAAGAAAGAATACTTTTTTTGGCGATAAAATTAATGTAGCATTTGACAAAAATTAAGGAAAAAACGCGACACCACTCTGTCATATTTTTTGTCACGGAAATTTAAACAACTAGCTAGATTCGAACCTGTCACCCCTTTCCTGAATATTGACCGTGTCCAAATGTATGATTGCGCATGTGTGATTTTTTTCAGCGTTGGAATGAGCGAGATTTATTGACAGACTAAAACCCTTGTCAAGGCGTGGCCCTCTTTTTTCACGCACTGTGTTGTTATGGGATTTTTGTAAAGATGCTACACGATTTTTGTCGTGAATTTTTTGTAAAATGGAAACTGTTATCTTAACCCCTTGGTTATATTGAAATTATCATGAATAAATTTCACGGCATTTTTTTCAGTTTTGCATTAATTTTGTCAAATATTATCAAGAAGCATACGACTTAGTCTTTTTTTCATCAATTTAGTCAGATATTGGTTACCATGGCAACGGAATATTATGCAAAACTAGAAGAAAATCATTAAATGTCGTTTTTTGGGTTCATGATTGAAACACAAATGCATATATCTATCAGGAATTAACACAAAATAAAAAACAACTTAAACTTTTGCTGTTAAATATTTCAGCAATATTAAATTTTTTTACATGGCTCAATCAAAATTTTGTATATCTATGGTCTTACAATAAAAAATTTCCATTTTAATCTTATTACATGTACTATTATTCAAAACTTACAAATAAATGGGTTGGTTTTTAGCGCATATTTTCAGCCTGGAAACCATAAATTTTAAAAGATAAAGAATTCCTGTTTTAATTACATTTCAAAAAAAGTCTTATTATCGGTTACCAGACAGATCTGCATCTTAAAAGAATAAATAGGTAAACGGTCATTTAAAATTGTTTCTGAACACATACCTAACTGGCCCCAGTTTCACAATCATTCCTTAGCTAAGATTTCTTAGCTTAAATTTAGCAATTTTGGTTATCTCCTTTGATGGAACTGCTGATGAATATTTTTGTCAAACTAAATGCAAATGTTTAATTCTTCAGGTGATCTTAAAAATAACACCTTACATTCCCGAATATCTTGAAAATTAACAAAACTATGAAGATTTGAAATTTTGAAAGATTTAAGTTAGGAAAATCTTAGCTAAGGATGATTGTGAAACCGGGCCTGAAAACGTATAACTATTGACAAATATCATTGAATGGACAAAAAACATGAAATGATCTCAAGCAATTTAATTCTCATAGTAAACATATTTTAGCTGCCATGTGCTACTTTTGAATTCTTATGAAATAATACATTCAAAAGTCAGTACCACATGACACAGCAATAGCAAACTTCTGTTTCAAATCTCAACTAATTATAGTTGAGTTATGAAATGATGTTTAACATCCCAGTCAAGAATATTTCAACTTATATCAGACGTCGCCAGCTATAGGCGAAGGTGCAGAAATTTTGCCTGTGCGTTGCGCTGATGGCATTATACAGCCAGGGTCTTTAGTGTGCCAAGCCCACCGTGACACAGGATCTCATTTATTTTAAGTTCCCATTCGAAAAACCGTGACTTTCATTTCGTAATGCCGAGTGCTTGGCGAAGAACAGTCACTACCCACTTTCAAGTCTCTCTCTCTCACTCTCTCTCTCTCTCCGAGTCTCCGACTCTCAATCTCTCTCTCTCTCTCCCAGTGTCTCTCTTCCCGAGTGTCTCTCTCTCTCTCTCCCTCCGATTCTCTCTCTCTCTCCGAGTCTCCGACTCTCAATCTCTCTCTCTCTCTCTCCCAGTGTCTCTCTTCCCGAGTGTCTCTCTCTCTCTCCCTCTCTCTCTCCGAGTCTCCGACTCTCAATCTCTCTCTCTCTCCCAGTGTCTCTCTTCCCGAGTGTCTCTCTCTCTCTCCGAGTCTCCTACTCTCTCAATCTCTCTCTCTCTCCCAGTGTCTCTCTTCCCGAGTGTCTCTCTCTCTCTCTCCCTCCGATTCTCTCTCTCTCTCCGAGTCTCCGACTCTCAATCTCTCTCTCTCTCTCTCTCAGTGTCTCTCTTCCCGAGTGTCTCTCTCTCCCTCTCTCTCTCCGAGTCTCCGACTCTCTCAATCTTTCTCTCTCTCTCTCCCGGTGTCTCTCTTCCCGAGTGTCTCTCTCTGAAAGCATTGTCAAAACGCATGGTCAGGTTTTACTTCGTGGTCGTCGCGACCTATATATTTCCAGTCATTCTACGGGAAAAAAAATGGCCAAACCTCCAACTAATTGCAACAAAATTTATTTTATGTGTATTGGTATATTTAGAGTCTATATTTTAACATATCAAAATTCGAATTCATTCGGATAAGTGGAACTTGTTCAAAATTTTGTATAAATACAAGCTATATATACTATATATGTATGTATGTATGATATACGACAATATCAACACATTGAAATAAAAAAGAAACATACCTTGATAAATTTCCCCGTGATTAACTCGATTGAAAATACAATAATCCTGTTCACTGAGACTAAAGCACAAGCTAAGTATAAAAAAACCACAGTCACACTACCGACCTATTTATTAAAAGTACATTCATTATATAACTTTATACCACGCGGACTTCGGTGACAGTACATTTTAACCGACGGTGTTTACAGAACACGGGCTACTAATCGGGATCCTACAGATCACGATGTTAAACCTGACAATATACGACAATATCAACACATTGAAATAAAACAAGAAACATACCTTGATAAATTTCCCCGTGATTAACTCGATTGAAAATACAATAATCCTGTTCACTGAGACTAAAGCACAAGCTAAGTATAAAAAACCACAGTCACACTACCGACCTATTTATTAAAAGTACATTCATTATATAACTTTATACCACGCGGACTTCGGTGACAGTACATTTTAACCGACGGTGTTTACAGAACACGGGCTACTAATCGGGATCCTACAGATCACGATGTTAAACCTGACACCCAAGTTTTTGTTTATTAAGGCGCCCAAACGAAGTTTGGCGACTTATTGTTTTTGCACCGTTTCTTATTATTATTATTATTATTATTATTATTTTTATTATTCTTCCTCTTCTTCTTCTTCCGGCCATGAACTTGTCCAACCAATTTCTCGAAGACCGTTGGTCCAATCTTAACCAAACTTCACAGGAAGGTTAATACCCATCTCCTTCCCCAGAGGCCGAGGTAAAATGCCCATGGGGTCATTAGGGGAGGGGCAGGAGGGTGGGGTCTTAAAAACAATAATGCTCAATTTTGCTATTTATACTATATTTTGTACTATAAAACCATATATATTCATGATCAGTGTCTCAAGATGTACAAGTCTATCGCAAGATTTTCCTGGGGGTATCAGGGAGGGTGGGGATGGGCGGGGCAGTGTGCTAACTTTTAAACCGTTAAGATCCCCACCCATAAACTATATATTTTCTGGTTCTACATGAAAAGTTGAATTGAGTGATACTAAAGAAAGTCCTATGGGGTAATTCCTGATGGAGGGTGGGGATGGGCGGGGCTTGGTACTAACTTTTAAATGGTTGATATCCCCATCCTGAAACTATATATTTTCCAGTTTGGCTTTTAAAGTTGAATAGAATGATACTGCAGAAATACAATTGACTTTATTCCAGAGGAGGGTGGGGACAGGCGGGGCTGGGTACTAACTTTTGATCAGTTGAGATCCCCACCCCTAACATATATATTTTCTTATTCTTTATGAAAAGTTGAATAGATTGATACTTAAGTAAGCCCATATGGTCATTCAATAGGAGGGTGGGGACAGGTAGGTCTAGGTACTAACTTTGAGATCCCCACCCTCAAACTATAGTTTTCTTCATGGGATGGTTGCTATCATTTTGCTTAAGAATTAAAACAATAAGCATGAATTTTCATTGTTTAGGATACTTAAGTAATCACTGATCCATGTCCAAAAGCTCTCAAGCTAAATCTGTTTTTATAATCAATACTAATGGTCAGTTATCCCTGGGGCATGATTCATTCAATTCGATAGAGTAGCTGCATTTAGTTGTCAATATGATATGACATGGGTAAATGCTTGGATTAATTTAAAATCAACACATCATTAGCTCATCAAAACAACAGGTTGTGATATTGGGTATAGGTGATGTCAATCAACTTTGCCTATTGTTTGAATTTCAACTAATTGGATTCATGTACTACTTCTATATATAAAATTAAATCTCAATATTACAAGTTTAAAATTCTTGATTTTTATTCGTTTGGGTGCCTTATTTGTAATGATGCATCCATCATTACATTAGTACTCGTTATTATTATTATTATTAAGGCGCCCAAACAAAGTTTGGCGACTTATTGTTTTTGCACCGTTTCTTATTATTATTATTATTATTATTATTATTATTGTTATTATTCTTCCTCTTCTTCTTCTTCTTCCGGCCATGAACTTGTCCAACCAATTTCTCGAAGACCGTTGGTCCAATCTTAACCAAACTTCACATGAAGGTTGATCCCCATCTCCTTCCCCGGAGGCCGAGGTAAAATGCCCATGGGGTCATTAGGGGAGGGGCAGGAGGGCGGGGTCTTAAAAACAATAATGATCCATTTTGCCATCTATACTTTATTTTGTACTATAAAACCATATATATTCATGATCAGTATCTCAAGATGCACAAGTCTATATCAGTAGATTTTCCCTGCAGTATCAAGGAGGGGTGGGGATGGGCGGGGCAGTGTGCTAACTTTTAAACGGTTGAGATCCCCACCCATAAACTATATATTTTCTGGTTCTACATAAAAAGTTGAATAGAGTGATGCTAAAGAAAATCCCATGGGGTCATTCCTGATGGAGGGTGGGGACGGGCGGGGCTTGGTTCTAACTTTTAAATGGTTGATATCCCACCCTGAAACTATATATATTCCGGTTCTGTTTTAAAAGTTGAATAGAGGGATACTGAAGAAATGCCCATGGCGTTTTCCAGAAGAGGGCAGGGACATGCGGGGCTGGGTACTAACTTTTGATCAGTTGAGATCCCCACCCTTAACATATACATTTTCTTATTCTTTATGAAAAGTTGAATAGATTCATACTAAAGTAAACCCATATGGACATTCCAATAGGAGGTTGGGGACAGGTAGGTCTAGGTACTAACTTTGAGATCCCCACCCTAAAACTACAGTTTTCTTCATGGGCTGGTTGCTATCATTTTGTTTAAGAATTAAAACAATAAGCATGAATTTTCATTGTCAAGGATACTTAAGTAATCACTGATCCATGTCTAAAAGCTTTTAAGCTAAATCTTTTTATAAGCAACTCTAATGGTCATTTGTCCCTGGGGCATGATTTATTATTCAATTTGATAGAGTAGCTGCATTTAGTTATCAGTATGACATTATATGGGTAAATGCTTGGATTAATTTAAAATCAACACATCATTAGCTCATCAAAACAATGGTTTGTGACATTGGGTATAGGTGATGTCAATCAACTTTGCCTATTGTTTGAATTTCAACCAATTGGATTCATATACTACTTCTCTATATAATATTAAATCTTAAAATGAAAAAAATATTACAAGTTTAATATTTCTCAACAGTTTTTCTATTGTGTGTAGAATTTATTTAAAGGTTTAAAATTTTCAGCCGTTGCCATGGAAATGGAAAAAAGCAACAAAAGTACATATTCTTATATGTGTTTTGAATACAGGGTTTGATTTTTATTCGTTTGGGCGCCTTATTTGTAATGATGCATCCATCATTACATTAGTACTCGTTATTATTGTTATTATTCTTCCTCTTCTTCTTCTTCTTCCGGCCATGAACTTGTCCAACCAATTTCTCGAAGACCGTTGGTCCAATCTTAACCAAACTTCACATGAAGGTTGATCCCCATCTCCTTCCCTGGAGGCCGAGGTAAAATGCCCATGGGGTCATTAGGGGAGGGACAGGAGGGCGGGGTCTTAAAAACAACAATGATCACTTTTGCCATCTATATTTATCTTGTACTATAAAACCATATATATTCATGATCAGTATCTCAAGGTGCACAAGTCTATATCAGTAGATTTTCCCTGCGATATCAGGGAGGGGTGGGGATGGGCGGGGCAGTGTGCTAACTTTTGAACGGTCGAGATCCCCACCCATAAACTATATATTTTCTGGTTCTACATAAAAAGTTGAATAGAGTGGTGCTAAAGAAAATCCCATGGGGTCATTTCTGATGGAGGGTGGGGACGGGCGGGGCTTGGTTCTAACTTTTAAATGGTTGATATGATATCCCACCTATATATTTTTCGGTTCTGTTTTAAAAGTTGAATAGAGTGATACTGAAGAAATGCCTATGGCGTTTTCCAGAAGAGGGCAGGGACAGGCGGGGCTGGGTACTAACTTTTGATCAGTTGAGATCCCCACCCCTAACACATACATTTTCTTATTCTTTATGAAAAGTTGAATAAATTGATACTAAAGTAAACCCATATGGACATTCCAATAGGAGGTTGGGGACAGGTAGGTCTAGGTACTAACTTTGAGATCCCCACCCTCAAACTACAGTTTTCTTCATGGGCTGGTTGCTATCATTTTGTTTAAGAATTTAAACAATAAGCATGAATTTTCATTGTCAAGGATACTTAAGTAATCACTGATCCATGTCTAAAAGCTTTTAAGCTAAATTTTTTATAAGCATTACTAATGGTCATTTGTCCCTGGGGCATGATTTATTATTCAATTCGATAGAGTAGCTGCATTTAGTTATCAGTATGACATTATATGGGTAAATGCCTGGATTAATTTAAAATCAACACATCATTAGCTCATCAAAACAATGGTTTGTGATATTGGGTATAGGTGATGTCAATCAACTTTGCCTATTGTTTGAATTTCAACCAATTGGATTCATGTACTACTTCTGTATATAAAATTAAATCTTAAAATGAAAAAAGTATTACAAGTTTAAAATTTCTCAACAGTTTTTCTATTGTGTGTAGAACTTATTTAAAGGTTTAAAATTTTCAGCCGTTGCCATGGAAATGGAAAAAAACAACAAAAGTACAAGTTCTAATATGTGTTTTGAATACAGGGTTTGTTTTTTATTCGTTTGGGCGCCTTATTTGTAATGATGCATCCATCATTACATTAGTACTCGTTATTATTATTATTATTATTATTGTTGTTGTTGTTGATGCTGTTGTTATATTTGCTAATTTCATACAATTTTATTTAAAACATCAGGTGTATCAATTATATGTGAATAATAAAATAATGCATACTAAAATTATAATATACATGTACATGTTGTATATACCATTTTAAAATGTATTTAATACATGTATTTCTTTCTTTAAAAAAAGTTGCATTGATTATGCCAAAGTAATTCTGATATGATGCCTGCCACACTTGCTGAATAATTTGATGTATAAATAAGTGCGAGTTGTCTCTCTTGGATTGCTAATCCACATTCCATCTATAAGTGAGACTTTTTAATTCATTGGACCCAGTGTTCGCCAAAGTCGGGAAAGTCGCAAATGAACACACTTTTGTCACTTGTGCTTTTATCCATCCATAGTCGGGATCCCCAAAACTTGAGACCACTTTGTCATTAGATCAAGAATCTAATGAGTGGGAGGTCGTGGGTTCGAGCCCCGGCCAGGTCTGACCCAAGGCCTAAAAGTGGGTAGTGACTTTTCTTTCGCCAAGCACTCGACATTACGAAATGAAAGTCACGGTTCTTTCGGAAGGGAACTTAAAATAAACGAGGTCCCGTGTCTTGGTAGACTTGGCACGATAAAGAACCCCGCTGTAAAATGCCATCAGCGCAACACACAGGCAAACTTTCTGCACCTTTGCCTATAGCTGGCGACGTCTCGATATAAGTTTACAATCGGGAGTCTCACACCTGAATAATAATCATCGTTTGTCCACCAAAAGTGGTGAAATGAGAAAGTTTACCAGTCTGCCTGCCAAAGGGCAGTTGTTTTCTTATGTGACCGGGCGTCTCAAACCTAACCGATAAGATTATATATATGTCCACCCAAAGCGGTGAAATTAGAAAGCGTTACGGTCAGTCAGTCTGCCGAACGGCAGATGTTTTCTCATGGAGTCCTAAATAAGTTGTCCGCCCAAAGAAGTGAAAGGAGAAAGCGTGTCAGTCCGCTTGCTGAAGGGCAGTTGTTTTCTTATGGTATTCTTGTTTCTTCCACTATCCCAGAACTGTCCGCCTCAGCCACTATCCCAAAACTGGCCAGCTCAGCCACTATCCCAGAATTGTCCGCCTCAGCCACTATCCCAGAACTGCCTGCCTCAGCCACTATCCCAGAATTGTCCGCCTCAGCCACTATCCCAGAACTGCCTGCCTCAGCCACTATCCCAGAACTGCCCGGTCAGCCACTATCCCAGAACTGCTCGCCTCAGCACTATCCCAGAACTGCCCGGTAAGCCACTATCCCAGAACTGCTCGCCTCAGTCACTATCCCAGAACTGCCCGCTCAGCCACTATCCCAGAACTGCTCGCTTCGGTCACTATCCCAGAACTGCCCGCCTCAGCCACTTTCCCAGAACTGCTCGCCTCAATCACTATCCCAGAACTGCCCGCCTCAGTCGCTATCCCAGAACTGGCCGCCTCAGTCGCTATCCCAGAACTGTCCGCCTCTGTCACTATCCCAGAACTGCCTGCCTCAGCACTATCCCATAACTGCCTGCCTCAGTGACGATCCCAGAACTGCCCGACTCAGCCACTAACCAAGAACAGAACTGCCCACCTCAGCCACTATCCCAGAACTGCCCACCTCTGAGCCACTATCCTGGCCACCTCAGCCACTATCCCAGAACTGCCCGTCTCAGTCACTATCCCAGAACTGCCCGCCTCAGCCACTATCCCAGAACTGCTCGCCTCAGTCACTATCCCAGAACTACCCGCTTTAGCCACTATCCCAGAACTGCTCGCCTCGGTCACTATCCCAGAACTGCCAGCCTCTGTCACTATCCCAGAACTGACTGCCTCAGCCACTATCCAAGAACTGACCGCCTCAGTAACTATCTCAGAACTGGCCGCCTCAGTCACTATCCCAGAACTGGCCGTCTCAGCCACTATCCGAAAACTGACCGCCTCAGCCACTATCCCAGACCTGGCCGCCTCAGACACTATCCAAGAACTGGCCGCCTCCGTCATATCTCAGAAGTGCTCGCCTCTGTCACTATCCCAGAACTGCCTGCCTCAGCCACTATGCCAGAACTGCCTGCCTCAGTCACTATCCCAAAACTGACGCCTTAGTCACTATCCAAGAACTGCCCGCCTCAGTCACTATCCCAGAACTGCCCGCCTCAGTCACTTTCCCAGAACTGCCCGACTCAGCCACTATCCCAGAACTGCTCGCCTCAGTCACTATGCCAGAACTGCCCGCCTCAGCCACTATCCCAGAACTACCTGCCTCAGTCACTGTCCAAGAACTGCCCGCCTCATCATTATCCCAGAACTGCCCGCCTCAGTCACTAACCAAGAACAGAACTGCCCGCCTCAGCCACTATCCCAGAACTGCCCGCCTCAGCCACTATCCCAGAACTGGCCGCCCGCCTCAGCCACTATCTCAGAACTGCCTGCCTCAGTCACTATCCAAGAACTGCCCGCCTCAGTCACTATCCCAGAACTGTCCGCCTCAGCCACTATCCCAGAACTGCCCGCCTCAGTCACTATCCCAGAACTGGCCGCCCGCCTCAGCCACTATCTCAGAACTGCCTGCCTCAGTCATTATCCAAGAACTGCCCGCCTCAGTCACTATCCCAGAACTGTCCGCCTCAGCCACTATCCCAGAACTGCCCGCCTCAGTCACTATCCCAGAACTGGCCGCCCGCCTCAGCCACTATCTCAAAACTCTCCGCCTCTGCCACTATCCCAGAACTGCCTGCCTCTGCCACTATCCCAGAACTGCCTGCCTCAGTCACTATCCCAGAACTGCCCGCCTCAGTTACTATCCCAGAACTGTCCGCCTCAGTCACTATCCCAGAACTGTCCGCCTCTGCCACTTCACCTGTAGCTGGTTACCGACCGGTTTTTCATCATTAAGTTTAGACCCTTTTGTTACAAGGCTTCTGATTGGCAAAAAGGTATCTCATTTGCGGGCAAATTTATGCATTATGTACAGAATACATAATTATGTACATAATACATTTATGAGACTAAAAGTGATCAAAGCTTGCCATAACGGCATGCTGCAATCACATTTAATACATAATTCACATTATTAGAACGAAAATTATCGCTTGATGATTAAAAAAATACATAATATAGTTGCGATAATGTGCGCCGTAGTCACATTAAATCCAATAAAGTGCATTATGTATACATAATGCGAAAAACAGAGTTACTAATGTGCTAGTACAATGCAATTGACGTATCGCCGGCCACGCCCACAATGTTCCGACAAAGGCCGCCATCACGGTACCAAAGCAGCGTCACGGCAACTAATGACGTACTTGTGTCAGTGACGTCATTAAACGACGCGAGTTTTCATTCTTTTGCAAGCATGCCGGACCTTTATCGGAACATTGTGGGTGTGGTCAGCGATACGTCAATTCTCCTTACCAAGATATATATATCTAGCAATGAAGTTTCACATTGATACCACTTACAGTTTCTGTGTTGTGTATGAAAAACATCAAAGGGCAATAACTCCTGAATTACGAAAATAGAGTTATGGTTCTAGTACACTGCACCTCTACCTAGCAATGAAGTTTCATATTGATATATTTTACAGTTTTTGTATTATGCTCCAGACAAAATTATGACGGACGGACAAACGCACCACACGGGCGGACGGACCAACTACATGTATATGCTCTCCCTTTGGGCAGCATAAATAACAGAATGTCACAATTGGATCACCATCTAAAAATGAATGATGATAATTGTACGAATTGCATAACAGGTTTTTGGACTCCCAGACAAAGTGTCCTGTCTTTATGGAATGTATGTCTATATCACTAGGAGTATAATATTTGTTTTAGACACTTAATTAAGGCCAATGCTTACATATCATGAGTATAATTGAGGCAAAAATAAACCATTACGACTCTATAAATACCGCACCAGGCCCAAGTTTGCAATGATATCTTTTGTAAGATTTACCTTTACTTAAATATAACAAAATCTAAATCTTAATATATCGAATAATGGTGTTTAACGTCCCAATCAAGAATATTTCACTTGTATTGAGACATCGCCAGTTCTAGGCGAAGATGCAGTAATTTTGCCTGTGCGTTGCGCTGATGGCATTATACAGCAGGGTTCTTTAGCGTGCCAAGCCCACCGTGACAAGGGACCTTGTTTATTTTAAGTTCACATACTTTCATTTCGTAATGCAGAGTGTTTGGCGAAAGAACAGTCACTGCCCACTTTCATGTCTTGGATCAGACCCGGCCGAGGATCGAATCCACGACTACCCACTTACGGAACAAGCACTCTACCAACTGAGCTACCGCAGATACAAAACTGGGTCTCCATAAAAATGAAAAAATCGCTTGATCTTAGTGCAAACACGGCTTTATTTGGCCTTTTTAACTTCAGTGAAAAATGTAAGCCAGTCAATTTTTTATTATTGCTGGTGAGATACCACATATACACATGTAGAGTTAAAAATAGAAAATTAAACTTATTTATGATGCAAAATATTATCCTTCAAAACTTTCAGTGCGAAAAATTGATATATATAGGTAATAACAAAATAGATATCTTTACAGAAAACTGGGAGATATGGTTTGATTTATTTAAATAATCCAAAATAAAAATGTTGTGAATCATACTAGCTTATATAATAACATCCGCAATGTCCACGCTTAGTAGTTATATTTTATATGCACACGAATATACCGTACATACACAACTATATCCATATAGATATACATATAATAAAAGTATAAATTATGTCAATATTAAATATTATATATCAAATTATATAAAGTACTTACTTTTGAACACTTCCACTAAATATATTCCATTTAAGTTACACGTGTCTGTTTATACACGCATGATTAACCTTTAATAGGTATAACTACTGAACTTGGACATTCACGATGTATAACTGTCTTACGTACTGTTATTATTGAATGATCACGGTGTATAACCATTGTTGCTGTCTATTGATATGTATATGTACATGTATTATATTTGTAAAATTATAAAATTTATCATTATATACCTTATTATGCCAAAAAACATAAACATTATAAAAGAAACTGAGCTACCGCAGTGGTTCTTAATATTTTATTTTATAATTCAAGATATCAAAAACAAACATATAAATCCATATTCAAACCACAACAACAAAAGAAAGCAAAAATTTGACTTTGACGCTGATAAATCAAGTGAAATACGCGAACTTGCACCAGGGAAGTGAGACCGGATGCGCCGGAAAGTTAAGCACCTCCTGTTTAGCTAACTACACCTGTCACTTGTGTAATCAAAATTTGGAAAATAAGGAACATGGAACTATGGAACGTTTGAAAAGGTGTCATTTTGAAGATCATTTTAAAGCGGTTTAAAACATATGTAGTCTAAATTTGTCTAAATGTGTTTATATTTATTTCCATAAAATATTGCCAAAAAATAGCCATTAATTTCCCGACTTCGGACGAACACTGCATATAATGAGACCACTGATTTTAGAACTCCCGACTTCGGACCTATCAGGGATATACTACAACCATTTATTTCGATATTCTCGATTTCAGACGGACACTGGAAAAAATCTAATCGATAAGTAATCTGACATCATTGCAGTCAAAACAAATAGGTTCATATAGAAAAGGTCAATATTGTAAAAATAGATGTTTAAATGGAATTAACAAAATATTACAGATCTGACCTACTGAAAACCTATACCTGAAAATGGCCTAAATTTCAAACACTGTTTTGAGATTTATAGAAATTAATTCTATTTCGAGAAAAATTACAAATTTTATACCATTCTATAATCAGAAAGAGTGCTTACAACCTTGGCAAAGTCCGAGAGTTGAATTAGTAGTATCTCTGGGTCCTCAGAAAAGACCTTAAAAACTGATACTGTGTCACAGTAGGCATGTCATGTTAAGAAACCCTTCCCAAGCATTGTCCTCAGCACACTAGTGAATATATATATGTCACTTCACCTGTTGTTGGTGATGTCTCTATTTAAGTGAAATATTTTTTATAGAAACATAAATGAAAAACCCCATTCTATCAACTGTTTAATCAACATTATGTAATTAAGTTGGATTCGTCAACATAATATAAGTTGTTCAGCCTTTAGTTAATGTCTAATACCAATGCCGTAACTCAGAACTTGCCAGAGTGCTCACTTCGTGTGTGGGGTTATCTTGAAAATAGGTAGTGGCTGTTCTTTTGCAAAGCACTCAACATTTAGAAATAAAAGTTTCCGGATCCTTCAGACGAGAGGCATGGCAAACTGCCCTGAGTGCACTGCAAAGGTGAAAAATTACTGCTACTTCCCCTACAATTGGTGGTGTCTTGATATAAGTGAAACATTCTTGACTGGGATTCAAAACCCCATTCAATCAATAAATCAATCAATCTTTAATAAATTCAAAGATGCTTACGACTTGTTTTATTGTTTTTAAAGAGTACAGTATGATGCTTGTTTGGAATGTTTTAGTGCATTTAGATTTAAGATAGTAAAGTTTATTTTTATGTCATACATGTTTGTATCTCAATTTCAGGCATTCCAAGTTGATGGAACTGAAATAGCTACAAAAATGAAAGCGGATAAGTTTAACTTCCTCGCTATACCAGTGTCTCCTGCCTTCACATGCATTACCTGCAGCAGACAATGCAGATTAAGAAGAGGCCAGGTCCCAGTTTAACAATCATTCTCTTTACTAAGATTTCCCTTAACTTAAATCTGATAACTTCCATAGAACTAAAATATAGACGTAATAAGCTTAGAGTGATCTCCAAAATGATTGACACCTTAAATTCACGAATATATGTATATTCAAAACTAACAAAATTATTCAGATTTTGAAATTTGCAAGATTGAAGTTAAGGAAAATCTTAGTTAAGGAATGATTGTGAAACTGGGGTCTGATCAGTCACAGCAAACGATGTCCATCCACCACGTCTACTGATGCAAATCCATAGACCTAAGACTGAAAGATGCAGTGTCTTGGAGAGGCAGTCACAGCAGATGATGTTAATCTACCACCACCACAAATGCAAATTTATAGTCCTTAGACTGAAGGATGTGTCTTGGAGAGGCAGTCACAGCAGACAATGGTCATCCACCACGTCTACTGAGACAAATCAATAGTCCTAAGACTGAAGGATGTGTCTTGGAAAGGCAGTCACAGCAGACGATGTTCATCCACCACCTCCACAGATCCATAGTCTTAAGACTGCAGGATGCCAACAAAGATACCACAAATGATTTCTGAATGAAAATGATTGCATGTTTACAGTGATTTTGTTTGCCTAAAATTACTACCGAATAAAGGTAGTTTTCCCCGGGTAAAAATGACTAAATTTTACCAAATCGACCACTAAAATTCCCAAACAGATTAAAATTAGTTATCCTTACCCACAAAATGTTAGATATTGCCACAATGTAACATCTTTTCAATGAAGATCATAAGCTATTATAAACTTGTCATTATGCAGTTTGCTGTTTTTCAGAACTTCGATTTTCTCAATTTAAAAGGGAGAAAGTTATTAAAAAATTAACAAAATCACTATTTATTTGTAAAGTTTTAAGGTGATAATTCAAGCTTTTATAATACTTCCATGTCTTAACTCTGTAGTAAGTCATTTAAAGCTTTGACAAATATATTGCATATTTACAGGTGAGCTAGGTGCTTTGCCGCCAACAATTTTAGAACCTGTTTAGAACCTCTTAAATGATAACAAGAATGACTGAGACAGGGTTCAGATATTGTTTGGCCTATAGCTAATCATTAATAAATGTAACAAATGGGGTTTGCCACCTTAGAGGGTAATAACCCCTAACTTTTTAGGGGGAACACTACATTGATATGGAATTGCAAAAGATGATGTTTTCTCATAAAAAGAACGTTATTTCAGAAATTTGTGGCGTTAACGTTTTTAAAATATTTGCCACAAAGGCTAAGAAGTATTGATCAGGAAATACAGCATTATATACTATTTTCCATATTTTCTCATCAAATGCTTGAATATTTATTGCATTATCTTTTTTTAAAAGGAAAGTGAACCAATTTTAGAATTTTCACAATACATTTCAATAGATACAGTTGACAGCATTTCTCACATAAAAAAAAATCACCTGTCCATTTAAACTTAATCATATATGAATTTGCAATTTCTTGAATACCGGTATAAAACAAGAGGCCCATGGGCCTGATACGCTCACCTGATAACTAATGGCTAGCTGATAGATTTAAAGACAACATAAATACTAAACCCCAATGAATTTTTTCTTTACATCATAATAACCGTTGTATCAATACCTACAACATTCTAGTATACATGCATATACAAAAAGTTAATAGTTTTCAAGATAATTAACCATTTCAGTATTGTTTCACATCTGTGACCTTGACCTTTGAACCCATGACCTTTTTCTATACATCAAAATGATCATTGTATCAATACCTACAACATTCTAATATACATGCCTATAAAAAAAGTTTATAGTTTTCGAGATAATTAACCATTTCGGTATTGTTTCACATCTGTGACCTTGACCTTTGAACCCATGACCTTTTTCTATACATCAAAATTATCGTTGTATCAATACCTACAACATTCTAATATACATGCCTATACAAAAAGTTTATAGTTTTCGAGATAATTAACCATTTCGGTATTGTTTCACATCTGTGACCTTGACCTTTGAACCCATGACCTTTTTCTATACATCAAAATGATCGTTGTATCAATACCTACAACATTCTAATATACATGCCAATACAAAATATTTATAGTTTTCGAGATAATTAACCATTTCGGTATTGTTTCACATCTGTGACCTTGACCTTTGAACCCATGACCTTTTTCTATACATCAAAATGATCGTTGTATCAATACCTACAACATTCTAATATACATGCCAATACAAAATATTTATAGTTTTCGAGATAATTAACCATTTCGATATTGTTTCGCATCTGTGACCTTGACCTTTGAACCCATGACCTTTTTCTATACATCAAAATGATCATTGTATCAATACCTACAACATTCTAATATACATGCCTATACAAAAAGTTTATAGTTTTCGAGATAATTAACTATTTCAGTATTGTTTCACATCTGTGACCTTGACCTTTGAACCCATGACCTTTTTCTATACATCAAAATGATCGTTGTATCAATACCTACATTATTCTAATATACATGCCTACACAAAATGTTTATAGTTTTTGAGATAATTAACCATTTCGGTATTGTTTCGCATCTGTGACCTTGACCTTTGAACCCATGACCTTTTTCTATACATCAAAATGATCGTTGTATCAATACCTACAACATTCTAATATACATGCCTATACAAAAAGTTTATAGTTTTCGAGATAATTATTATAATCAGAGGTAAAAAAAATTAGGTCACGACCTTCACAATTGACCTTGACCTCATTTTGAAGATACTAACAAGAAGATGTCAAAACTGAAAACCCCATGTCATTATCTGGTCAAATAGTAAAGTTATAACAATTTGAAGCTATTTTACGATTTTTTCAAAATTAAACGCAAAAACGCGTAACCTATTTTTTATTCGAATTTTACAAAATGAACAAACTATAGGCTTAAGACCCTAGAGAAGCCAAATATCACATCAGATTTTTCCTGCAATCAGTACTTTCGGAGAAGAAGATTTTTTAAGATTTTTAAACCCCTAGGTCACCTTGACCTAGTTATGGTAGCCATGGCAACGCCACGAACAAATCTGAATTGCACCGGCCCATATATACTTCTGACAAAGTTTCATTAAAAACTGTCCGGTAGTTTCAGAGGAGAAGTCGAAAATAGGTGTTAACGACGCACGCACGCACGCACGCACACACGCACGCACGCACGCACGCACACACGCACACACGCACATACACGCTGCGCTATGCCATAAGCTCACATGACCTTTGGTCAGGTGAGCTAAAAAGGCAAAAATGTCAAATAATGAAGCATTTCAATCATCAAGAAAATCCATTGTCATTGTTGAAAATATGTATTCTTTTGAACTCTGATTTGCACCAAAAATATGAAATACTTGTGAGAAAAAGCATCTTTCATCTCATGCAATCTGAATTGTCCATCCATTATTGCCTGTGAGTTCGTCCCAATATTATCTTGCAATCTGAATTGTCTGTCCATTTCTGTATATTCAATGCCCATGATGCCTATGGATGAATTTAATCAAACTTGTAATAATTGTACACTGGCATAATGGCACATAACAAAATTAGGTCAAATCTTAGCCTAGCTATGAGGGACGGGACATTAGCCCCTCAAATGGTATTCAAATTGCATGAGATTTAAAAAAAAACAACTGGATGAACTATAGAACTGAGAAGGAATGGACATAGGTCCAGAGGTCAAAGTCACAGATAAATTGGTAAATACCTGGAAGTCTATATACTATGCATATTAGAGTGTTGTTGGTATAATTATGTTGTAACAATCTTTTTGACATACAAATATAGGTCATGGGTTCAAAGGTCAAGGTCATAGATGGAAAAGAATATCAAACTGGTTAATTATCATCTGGAAAAGCTTTAAATCTTGACGATATTTAAAGTTTATAACATTGGGATTTCAGTTTTGATGTTATTCTCAAAACATGTAAACTACGGTAGCTATTATTTATCGGGTGAGCATATTGGGTCTCATTATTTAAGTATGTTTATTCACTCTGTGATGTTAACTGAGGTGATATTAAAGTACTACTAGTTAGTTATATTTTATATTCTCTACTTACATGTTTATATACTGTTGATTCATTATAAAACTTGTATTTCAGTTTGAAATTTTAATTTGTTTTTTATTCAGATTGAGAAGTACACTGCCCTCCATAAATTATCATACATGTTTATAACTGGTCTTATCATAACAGGCTCAAAATCTTCACAAAATTAAATTGTTGAAAACATCATTATGCTAAAGCTAAATGTTTTTCAGCTAAATAGTGTTTTTATCATCTTGAAAAATGTAATTTTCCCGAATTTTACGTTTCTCCCAAAAATTTCACTAAATTGATTCTCAAGAATAACAAACTTATTACATACATTTAGATCATAAAGTTAAGATATCACTTACAAATAAAGGAAAAACTTCAATATTTTAATTCTATGAACAAAGTTTGATATGATGATTACAATGTAAACCAATGGTAAATATACATTTGTAAAGTTATTTATGGAGGGCAGTGTAGTAGTAGCAAGTTTATTTAAAAACACACATACTAATCCATGTCCGAATGATACAATCCTGAAGTAAAGTAAAAACAAACATACCAATCCATGTCCGAATCACAATCCTGAAGTAAAGTAAAAACAAACATACCAACCCATCTCCGAATCACAATCCTGAAGTAAAGTAAAAACAAACATACCAATCCATGTCTGAATCACAATCTTGAAGTAAAGTAAAAACAAACATACCAATCCATGTCCGAAACACAATCCTGAAGCAAAGTAAAAACAAACATACCAATCCATGTCCGAATCACAATCCTGAAGTAAAGTAAAAACAAACATACCAATCCATGTCCGAATAACAATCCTGAAGTAAAGTAAAAACAACGACCAATCCATGTCTGAATCACAATCCTGAAGTAAAGTAAAAACAAACATACCAATCCATGTCTGAATCACAATCTTGAAGTAAAGTAAAAACAAACATACCAATCCATGTCCGAAACACAATCCTGAAGTAAAGTAAAAACAAACATACCAATCCGTGTCCGAATCACAATCCTGAAGTAAAGTAAAAACAAACATACCAATCCATGTCTGAATCACAATCTTGAAGTAAAGTAAAAACAAACATACCAATCCATGTCCGAAACACAATCCTGAAGCAAAGTAAAAACAAACATACCAATCCATGTCCGAATCACAATCCTGAAGTAAAGTAAAAACAAACATACCAATCCATGTCTGAATCACAATCTTGAAGTAAAGTAAAAACAAACATACCAATCCATGTCTGAATCACAATCTTGAAGTAAAGTAAAAACACACATACCAATCCATGTCCGAAACACAATCCTGAAGTAAAGTAAAAACAAACATACCAATCCGTGTCCGAATCACAATCCTGAAGTAAAGTAAAAACAAACATACCAATCCATGTCCGAATCACAATCTTGAAGTAAAGTAAAAACAAACATACCAATCCATGTCCGAAACACAATCCTGAAGTAAAGTAAAAACAAACATACCAATCCATGTCTGAATCACAATCCTGAAGTAAAGTAAAAACAAACATACCAATCCATGTCCAAATCACAATCCTGAAGCAAAGTAAAAACAAACATACCAACCCATGTCCCAATCACAATCCTGAATCGAAGTAAAAACAAACATACCAATCCATGTCCGAATCACAATCCTGAAGTAAAGTAAAAACAAACATACCAATCCATGTCCAAATCACAATCCTGTAGTAAAGTAAAAACAAACATACCAATCCATGTCCAAATCACAATCCTGTAGCAAAGTTAAAACAAACATACCAATCCATGTCCAAATCACAATCCTGTTGTAAAGTAAAAACAAACATACCAATCCATGTCCGAATCACAATCCTGAAGTAAAGTAAAAACAAACATACCAATCCATGTCCGAATCACAATCCTGAAGTAAAGTAAAAACAAACATACCAATCCATGTCCGAAACACAATCCTGAAGCTAAGTAAAAACTTTGAAACTGATGCTAGGTTAAACACATTAAAGACATTAACTTCCAACAGTGAAATGAGGCCAGGTGCTCCGGAAAAGTAAGGGCCTTCTGTTTAGCTAGCTACACTTGCCACGTTTTATCAAAATTAAGTGAAAGGAACATGGAACTATGGGAAGTCAAATATATCCAGGGTTATCCTGGACACAGAGAAATTTATCAACAATACTGTGATGACAGCCATAAAACTTTGAGGGGTCTGATAAGCCTAGGCTTGCAATACCCCTTGGTCAACAATTTATTTGTAAGCAGCTTGCTTTGTTGTATTAAGTTCCCGTAGTTGGGACAAGCTCTACCATAACATATTAATTGGGAAACAAATACACCATAAGCAAGAAGCAGGTATATTATATTGCTGCATAGAAAAAGAAAGTTGACAATAGAAAAATTGAAGACATCACATTAACTGAAGACATCACGTTTGTGATACAGTATCAAATGTAGCCTTTCATGGGCGTCATAATTGAGGTACAAGTGAGAAATCAGTCGTATCTTTTATTTCTCAAGCTCACTAGGATAGATGGCATTCACAAATTTAAGATTGTTAAGACAGAACCTCATCTATGTATCTGTTTGGTGACAGTCTACTCTCCTGATTTCACAAGGTTCTGCATAAATTCTTCTTCATAAGAATAAAGAAACAAATCAACAGGCAATGGTACACAGTTTGTACCCATTGGTATACTGATTGATTCAAGTAACATGAAAATCAAATGATGTTGCTAAAATTAAATATAAGAAAAGCTCATTTTTGGAATGGTTTTGTTAAATAACCTTGCTGATAAAATTTCTATGTTGATGCTAATGAGGCTGTCAGTTCTGGGATGGTAGAGGAAACTAGAGCAGATGGAGAAAACAACCAACCTTTGGCAACTTTATCTCCGACTAGGATCTGCCCAACTGAGATTTGAACCTATATAGTGAGAGGCACTGATATCCGTAAGCCTGTACTTTTGGCCACTTGGCCACCAAGGAAAATGTAATAATGTAAGTGCATGTGTAATCATGGGCAATTGAAAGTACAGGTAAACAACATTAACCTGTCCATTTGACCTTTAATTTAAATACTTATTATAGACCAGTATATTTATGTATAGTGAACAGAGCCCCAGGTAAGAGGCGTATCTGCGTAAATATGCTATGACTTTTTTAAAATACACTTTAAAATTTGATTAAAGGTGTACCAAAACACATTGAAATTGCTCACTATGCTTTACATTTTCAGTACAACGCGTAACCATGATTTTGTAAACAAGTATCACTCGCCGACATGCTTTCATACAAGCTTACATTTGTCATTACACATTATAATGATCAAGATAAATGAACAAATTCAAAACGTAATGGAGACAATTCCGGACCGGAATTTTACTTTTAAATGACGGTCCAGATCAGTTCCAGTCTTGAATCTTACCCTATTTTCTTTTCATCTTTTATGTTGATCGTCACATCACAAAATGTTGTCTGCTGTGAAAAAAGGCTATTATGTGCCCAAACAGTCAGACAGCGGTAGCAACACTGTTTACAGTATCAATACGCTTTAGATTTTACAGCATACGCTTTAGAAAAAAAGTAGGGGGTAATGACCCTTTATGTCCAACTCTTATCTGGAGCTCTGGTAAACACAAGTACATAATGGGAAACACTATTTTCAGAGTGAAGACCTATATGGTGTATGTATGAACTGTGAATTCTTACACTACCACTACCAGATGGTGGATAATTTTGTATTCCTAATATAGGGTCAAGTGGACAGGTCAATGTTGTTTGATTATAAGTGATATATATGAACACATTTTTATTGATATCTCATCTTTGATTGCTTTAATATGGTCAATAAAAATCACATAAATCACACTAATTTCATGATTGATCAGTCATTTGTGTAGGTCTTGGATACAAAACAATTCATAAATAAAACAATTGTCTTTTTGTTAAAACAATGAATATATCACTGTCCATCTTTTAACATGGCTTCTAACTCTCCCGATTCTTTGAGCTCCTGAAACAAACAAAATAGATGAATATCAATAAGTCTGAAGTTATACTATAAATTGGTTTCATTTTGTCAAACTTTTCCCAAAGGTTAAGGTAGGATAAAAGTCGATTCAAGAATTGGTCTCAAAAAGTGAATAGCACAGAACTGACTTGACACACAATTAAGGTGTACACCAAAATAATTGGTCTCAAAATGTAAATAGCACATTACTGAATTGAAACACAGTTAAAGTGTACATCAAAAGATGTCTATTAAGAAAATCTAGTAAAATAATTGCAATGCATGTATCTAAACTTATGCTGACAGAAAACACTGAAATTTTTTGAAATTTCATCACATTTTTGATCTGGAAAATACAAAACTTAAGTGTATTTCCAAAATTAATCTTTTGTTGGTTGTCTAATTAGCTCACACTTTCTGCAGGGAATAACTTATTAAAATATGTCTAAATTTTATTTTTTGGGCTGTTGTAGGAACTCTCAAAGTTCAAAACAGTTGTCTCTAATTTAACTAGAAAAACTGTGAGCCACAAGCTCACAAAAAATACCCCCTGCTCCCAAAAAATCCATCAGATCAAATTTTAAATAGGAGGTGCACATCTATATTATATTACAAAGATTGTGTGAAAGTTTCATGAAAATCCATTGAAGGGTTTAGGAGGAGTTGCGGATAAGAGATAGGTACCCTAAGGTGTAACAGAAGGACGGACGGACACACGGATGGACACCCCTATCACTATACCCCCACTTTTTAAGTGGGGGGTATAACAATCTAAGTAGTATCAGCTGATTAGAACCTGGTATACGTGTACCTGAAGAATATCTAGTCCACCAATCAATTCTCCATTTACATAAAGCTGTGGATATGTTGGCCAATTAGAAAACTTCTTTAAACCTTGTCGGACTTCTTCATCTTGTAAAATATCAAATGTGTCATATTTGATCCTAAAATTCAAAGAATAGCATTAGATTAACTTTATCATTTTGTTAAAACAAGTCACTATAACAACAATCAATTTTTATGACAGTCATACAAAGCAGCTATAAGATATGGCCCAGACGACATGATTTTAAAACGGTCTCTTGAGACCCAAATACTCCCGCTCCCAACATCTATAAGGGTTCATATGATATGACCTTTGGTAAAACTCCATTACTCAACTCATAATTATGTTATCTTTCTTCAACTTCAATCAAAGAATAAAAAAGAATTGTCTCATCCCTTCTTTTAGGTCTCTGTTTAAAGGCATATGCTATGAAATAGAACCACCACTCAAAACAAGCTAATTTATTCACTTTTTTGTTCTATATGAACATGATAACAAAAATATGCAAAAATAATGGTAGGTTACCACAGTTAATTTTTTAACAACTCTTGTTCAATATACATGATATATGCAGTATTTCAAGGATTATGCATTTTTATCCAAAAATTGGTATAAATTGAAAAATTAACCTGAAACAAACTAAAAAATTCATTAAAATGTTTTAAACAGCAAAAATACATCATATCCATATTTAACATGTTCAAAAATGTCAAAGTTGCCAGTTAAATGCACGTTTATTAAAATAATTGGTAAAAAATACATCTAAGAAAATGCTCATTTTACCACCTTTTTCTCAAAATTTTCATACATTTCATGAATTTTCTCAAATTTCCAATGAAAAACATTGATAAAAAATCCCAAAAAGGTTTTCTCTTTTCAGTTAATTCAAATATTAGCATCAGATTCTTGACAAATAAAAAACAAAGTCTATTTTTACAATATTAATCAATGTTTTATGATCTGGATATTTAAATATTCATAATTATTTTAAATATATCTGTGAATCTATAGGAATTCAAAACCTCCAATGAAAAGAGCTAAATATGACAATTTTGTTATACCATGTTAACATTCTAATACCTGAATTTTCATTACCTTGTGGTATGGTCAAAGGGAGATAACTTTATATCATGGTTAGTTAACATTTTGTGCAGCAACATCAATGTTTGCTGCTAATTGAGCAATTACACAGACGATGACGTAAACAGAGTAGTCTCCCTTGGATGCATGGATTCGGTGTGCAATGAAAACAAGAGGCCCAGGGGCCACATCGCTCACCTGAGCAACTTGCTAGGTAGAAGCCGAAATGAGTTCAGTATTGAAGTGAGTGCAGGGGAGGGAGGTTTTGTACAAACTGAAATCTATACTTCCTACCGATGCTTTTCACTAAACAATTTGTAAGTATTTCTATGTACCGTAAAAGGTTGATGTTTCGACAAGCCTCGGCTTATTCCGTTACCTTTTTCTTACAGCATTTCAACCAATGAAATAATTTAAAAAAAAATTTTCATCATGCAATCTACCAATCTCAAAAGAGAGAAAATGCATAGGCCGAATACTGTAATCGGGAAATGGCAAATAGAAATTATAGAATACAGCAGGATTTACATTAAAAATTAGCTTTTAAATACAAGTACAATTAATATATTTCTCATGAACAATATATTTAACTTTATATCAAAATACTTATATAAAAGAATACAGCATGGAAAATACACTATTATTTAACCATGATTTGAACAAACTTGAATCTACACTACCTGAGGATGCTTCCATTTTAATTTGAGCTTTCCTGGCCTAATAGTTTTTGAGGAGAAGATTTTTAAAGATTCTCTCTATATATTCCTGTGTAAAACTTGACCCCCCTCTTGTGGCCCCACCCTACCCCCAGGGACTATGATTTGAACAAACTTGAATCTACACTACCTGAGGATGCTTCCATTTTAATTTGAGCTTTTCTGGCCTAATAGTTTTGAGAAAAAGATTTTTAAAAATTTTCTTTATATATTCCTATGTAAAACTTGATCCCCCTCTTGTGACCCCTCCCTACCCCCGGGGACCATGATTTGAACAAACTTGAATCTACACTACCTCAGGATGCTTCCATTTTAATTTGAGCTTTTCAGGCCTAATAGTTTTTGAGAAGAAGATTTTTAAAGATTTTCTCTATATACTCCTATGTAAAACTTGATCCCCCTCTTGTGGCCCCTCCCTACCCCCGGGGACCATGATTTGAACAAACTTGAATCTACACTTCCTAAGGATGCCTCCACAAAAGTTTAAGCTTTACAGGCCGAATAGTTTTTGAGAAGAAGATTTTTGAAAAATACCAACAAAGTTTCAATAATTCTCAATTATCTCCCCTTTAAAGAGGGTGTGGCCCTTCATTTGAACAAACTTGAATCCCCTTCACCTAGTGGTGCTTTGTGCCAAATTTGGTTGAAATCTGCCCAGTGGTTCGTGAGAAGAAGATGAAAATGTGAAAAGTTTACGACGACGACGACGACAGACAACGGACAAATTGTGATCAGAAAAGCTCACTTGAGCCTTTGGCTCAGGTGAGCTAAAAACCCAAAATTGTCTTTAAGTACTAGTATATGTACAACGTTTATAACTATTTCAATTATAAAATCTGGATGATCACAAACTCATTATAAACCCATTCTGTTTCTTACCCAGTGTCGTTGAGCAACTGTGTGACCTGTTTACTGAATCCACATCTTGGTGTGTTTGGATCTCCCTTCATAAATAACATTATAGGTGATCTTGTTGTTAAACTTTTTAATCTGTAAAAAATACAATCATACAAGAGTTTAGTTTGATGAATAATTTGACATGTACTGTCTCAGAAGGAGAATAATATCCCTGCTCCAACTGATGGTTGGGGAAAATTGATCGTAGGTGATGGGTTCTTATGATGATACTTAACATCTGCGCATAGTTTAAAAATTGGATCATACATTACTGAATAGACCTCTAAACAAATTATGTCTGTGATGGACAGATAGACAGACAGACAAGGTGATTCCAGTATACCCCTAACTTTGTAACCCAACTTTGTTGTGGAAGGTATAATGAATTAAAAAACCACAATGAACTACAATATAATTGTTATAACAATTTCAAGATCAGTTCTAATTTTGCACCACATATTTATCCTTACATTTTTTAGTTTGTACTTTTACCAGTCTTATTAAACAGTGACAAGTTTGAGGTCTGACTGCCCTTTAATTTTAATCTGGACCTCACCTGTCTTCTAGTTCTTCCTGTTTTGGAAACTTTGATTTTAATTCTCCTGACTTAGCTAATTCTTTAAGTATATCTAAACCACCCAGTAATTCACCGTTAGAGTACACCTGTGGATATGTTGGCCAGTTTGAGTACGTTTTCAAACCTGCAAAAATAAACAATATTTCAAGATGAAAGATATATGAATTCCATGATGATAAAGATGGTAACTAAGATCCAATGACTAGTTGTTTGTTTGATTTTTAATCTACAATCATCCTAAAACTGAATGTAAAATACTTGATTAATGTGTTATTTAAAACACTGTTGTTTTCTTTTCTGATGTGAAGCCTCAACCGCCAAGTGCCAGCTTAAGGATCAGTGAGTAAGTTTCACTTAGGGATGTTAAACACTGTTACTCAACTCTAAGTTCCACTTAGGGTTATTCTTCTGTGAGTAAGTAGTCAGACTGCTTGGGGGGTCAGTGGTTGTCTCCAGACACTCTTGTTTTCTCCACTATCTACTCAATATCAGTGAAATGCTCTTAACTGGGGACAAAAAACACCAACTAATCCACTCTACTTCTGCATACAATTTTGTAGTATATAAATTTGCTATTCTCTATCCATTCAGCCCTCAGGCTGTTCGGGTTAACTTTGCAATAGTTCAACCTACCGGCACATGATCCTAAGTTCAAAGGTTAAAAAATATAGTACTTAATCACTATGTATCAATACGCATCACGCCTATAAATACCGTGTCCTTCACAACCCGCACGCTTTTAGTTCTTTAGGCACGTGGTCCACAAGGAGTCCTTGAAAAGGTAAGAGTTTATTTTTCAGTTATGCGGCAGAAAAATCAAAGTGCTTCGAGAAGAAAAATGGATAAAAAACCCACCAAAGATACACGCAGTGTATCTGATAATGTTAGTCAAACTACTACTCACGTTAGTGATTTTTCGGCTAAAGTGCCTTCAAAAAATTTTATTGAAACAAATCCATATGGAAGTGATTACGAGTCCGACGGACAGCTTAGTTTACATCCTTCTGATCAGGAATTATCTGAAATATTTGGTGGGGTCGTGGACGATGTCCCGACAGAAATTGAAATGGTTCAAAATGAACAAGTCCCGCGTTTGGACGAAAATGTAAATAGAGGGGTTATGTCCCCTAGTAGGAAACGGAAGTCTAGCGTGGTATCTACTTCCGGTAAAAAACAAAAGTTAAATCATAATACAGATGATAGATTTGTTACGTTGGAAAATAGACTGGTAAGTTTGACAGGTGCTGTTGAGAATCTTGTTGGTATTAGTTGCACTGTGAATAATCAGAACAAATCGAGCACGTGTGTGCCTGGTAGTAAGGTAGACAGTAATAATAAAACTAATGATTCCGGTGTAACTGGATTTGACCCAACTTCATTTTATGATGATTTTATGGAAGCATCCGACGATGCTGATGAAAATAATGATGATGATTCAGGGGATTTTTTAATCCCAGAAATTTTTGAAGAGGACCAGTACGGTCCCGATATTGGCGAGAAGGTAAAAAATTTAATTTCTAAGGCTTGTACACAGCCTGCACCAGAGTTAAAGAAGGTGACTGAAAAATATTTAAACCCCAAGAACTGTTCTGATAGTTTAAGGGTGCCAAAAATTAATAGAGATGTTTGGTCAAAGTTAAGAAAACAAGGACAGTCTAGGGATGTTATTTTGCAAGATATACAAAAACAGTTTATAAAGGGTTTAAACCCTATAGCTAAGGTACTGGATATGGCGGTGAGTAAACCGAAAACATTACAGTGTAAGGAGATTATGCCTTTATTGGTAGATGGAATTTCTATTATGGGTAATACAATTTATCAAATGTCGATTAAACGACGACTAATTTGTAGGTCTAGTTTACCTAGATATTTATCCCCAATTTGTTCACAAGAACAGCCTATGAACAAGGAGTTGTTTGGGGATAATTCAGAGTTAAATAAGAAAATGTCTAGTTTATTTGAGGAAAATAAAAGAAAGTTTAATGTTTTTAATAATCAAAGTAGGGGTCAGTTTGGTAGAGGACAACGGTTTCATTTTTTAGACAATCGAGGCCAGAGGTCAAGAGGTCGAAGCAGGGGGCGATATCCTTACAATCGCCGAGGCCAGACTCAACAGAGTCAGAGTTGGTATCAGTAGAGGTAAGTAAGATTTGTGGTAATACAAAGAATTGTTTAGAATTTTGGAGAAGTATTACAAATGATTCTTGGGTACTGTCAACTGTTCAAGGTCTACAAATAGAGTTTTATGAGGAGCCTGTTCAGTTGAAAATGCCTGGACCCATTCCTTTCAGCAGTGATGAGACTGAGCTGATAAATGAGGAAATTAATACTTTGTTGACAAAGGGAGCCATTATACCTACTTCTCATGAAGAAGGTGAATTCATTTCAAATATTTTCTTGGTTAAAAAGAAAAATGGTAAATTTAGGCCTGTTATAAATTTAAAGAATTTAAATGAATATGTTGAATATCATCATTTCAAACAAGAAACTTTAGAAGTTGTTCTTGCCACTATTGAGAAGGATGATTACTTTACATCAATAGATCTGAGTGATGCTTATATGAGTATACCAATAGCACAAGAATTTCAGAAGTATTTAAAGTTTTATTGGAATGGTGTATTGTATAAATTTGTGGTTTTATGTTTTGGTCTTGCTTGTGCACCACGATGTTTTACCAAAGTATTGAAGCCAATTTTTGCTTCTGTGAGAAGTAGAGGTATAATGGCTTACTATTATATTGACGATTCATTGGTTAGAGCAGCTGATCCTGTCATATGTTCAAAAAATTGTGAAATTTTACAGGAACTTTTTGTTAGCTGTGGTTTTAGAGTTAACTATGAAAAGTCATCATTGATTCCTAGTCAAATTATAGTACATTTAGGTTATGAAATAAATTCAAAAACATTTTTGGTTTCTTTGACAAAAGAAAAAGTTGAGAAATTAAAGAAATTATGCAGTGAAATTTTGTCAATGAAAATGGTGGTTATTCGTGTAGTTGCACGTTTGATAGGTTTATTCACTTCCTCAATGAGGGCTGTCAGGTTAGGATCATTACATTTCAGAAATATTGAAAGGGAGAAAACTTTGAATCTTAGTCAAGGTAAAACTTATGATAGTTTAATGTGTTTGTCTCAGAAATCAAAAGACGAGATTAAGTGGTGGCTAGATAATGTAGATCAGATGAATGGTAGAGCCATTCGTCCACCTAAGCCTGGTCTCATTTTAGAGACAGATGCATCTCTAATAGGTTGGGGTGCAAAGTGTTCAGACAATTACACTCAGGGATTATGGTCCCAGTATGAAAGTTGTCAACACATAAACTATTTAGAATTGTTGGCTATATATTTTGGTCTGAAGTGTTTATGCAACACTTTTAGTAATGGACATGTTCAGATACTGTGTGATAATGTTACATCAGTAGCCTACATTAATAATCAAGGGGGTACTTCTATAAAGTTATCTGACTTGGTGAAAAATATTTGGATATGGTGTCACAGTAAAAATATTCATATATCTGCTAAACATCTTCCAGGGAAAGACAATATTTCAGCAGATCATTTGAGTAGAAATTTTCAAACATCGGGTGAATGGGATTTGAATCAGAATATATTTGTTCGAGTTTGTTCCCACTTTTTTCAGCCAGATATAGATCTGTTTGCAAACAGATTCAATACAAAATTAGAAAATTTTGTTTCCTGGTGTTTAGATCCGTATGCTTTGGCTACAGATGCCTTTTCTATTAACTGGAACGATTACTTACCATATATTTTTTGTCCTTTCAGTCTCATAGGACGAGTGTTATCGAAGGTAAAAGACGACAGGGTAAGAAAAGCTATTATAGTTGTGCCATTGTGGAGAAACCAAACATGGTTTCCAGACCTCCTTCAAATGCTTATAGACAAACCAGTGAGACTTCCACTATGGAAATTTCTAGTTACATCCCCACAGGGCGATCCACATCCTCTGGGGAAAAGACTGAAACTAGTCGCATGCTGCATATCAGGCATTGCCTCAGAAATCGAGGTATTTCAAACAGAGCTGTCAACATTATCCAGGGGTCTTGGAAGAGATCTACAAACAAACAATATGACCTTGCATGGAACCACTGGCAGTTTTGGTGTATTAAATGGAAAATTAATCCCCTTAATCCGACTGACTCGCAGGTTGTAAATTATTTGTCTTCACTTGAAATGCAAGGGAAATCTTATAGTGTTATTAATACACATAAAAGTATGATAATTCAATCTTTGGCCACTATGGGAAATGATTCTTTGATTGGCAATGTTTTATTGTCAAAGTATATGAGAGGTTTGTTTATATCAAAACCTCCTAAACCAAGGTATACCTCAACTTGGGATGTTAACATTTTATTTAAGTTTTTGACATCTTTACATCCACTCAGTAACTTGAGTTTGTATGATATCACTATAAAGTTAACGTGTCTGTTAGCATTGACTACAGCCCAAAGAGCTCAAACATTGGTTTCACTAGATTTGAATTACATGAAAAAACAGGGTAAAAACATTATATTTGTTGTTCCAGAGTTGATGAAAACATCAAAAGTAGCTCATCCTTTTTATGAAGTTACATTAAAACCATTTAAACAATCTAAGTTATGTGTTGTCAACACACTTAATTTTTATATCAGGAAAACTAAAGATTTCAGGAAGACATCCAAGTTATTGGTGTCATATAAGACGGGTAAAAATGTATCCACTTCTACATTAGCAAGGTGGATATGTGATGGTATGAGAAGATCAGGTATAGATCTGAACAAGTTTAAAGCACATTCTGTGAGAGGTGCTACAACTTCAGCAGCAATTAAAGCTGGTGTTTCAATCAGAGATGTCTTAAATACAGCTAATTGGGCTTCAGTCAATACATTTAAATCTTTTTATCATAGAGATATAGAACCTAATCGTTTTTCGGATGTATTATTATCAAGTTTATAATTATTTCAGGATAGTTGGGTAAAGTAAAGATGTGGTACTACGTTGGATGGAAATGATGATTGTAATTTTGTTGTAAGAATATGAGATTTATAAAGTGTTCAAAAAAGTGTTTTGAGTTTTGTTTTATTGTTGAATTATTGTAAGTATGAAAGAGAACATTTTGTTGTTCTTTGAATTTGCAAAGTTAACCCGAACAGCCTGAGGGCTGAATGGATAGAGAATCCCCCACCTCATCCAAGCATCTCTGATGTGATGGATGAGTGGGATTCTCTGTAATGAAGCCCGAAGGCTGGAGGGTTAACTTCCCTCCCACTACCTCCCTTATGTTAGATCACAACAAATTGTTCAGCTTTGTAATAAGCGTGCGGGTTGTGAAGGACACGGTATTTATAGGCGTGATGCGTATTGATACATAGTGATTAAGTACTATATTTTTTAACCTTTGAACTTAGGATCATGTGCCGGTAGGTTGAACTATTGCAAAGTTAACCCTCCAGCCTTCGGGCTTCATTACAGAGAATCCCACTCATCCATCACATCAGAGATGCTTGGATGAGGGGGATTTTCTCATATAGGTTAAAAATTTGAAAGCCATAACTGAAATATATTTACAAATGTATTTCACTTTTTTTAAAATTTGGATAGAAAATACAGTCTAATTTATACAGGAGAAAATTTATAACATTTTGTTCAATAGACAAAAAAGTTTAGTTTTCAGAATTCACAGAATCCAGTTTTTAAAGCATTTTTATCAATAACATAACTGAATATGATTGTTTGTTTTTTAGGTGCATGAAGATTATAAAAACACATAAAGAGCAAGTCTGATAGGAAATATGTTGCTACTTAAGTTGTATAAATGCTAACACATGCTTGACCAGCTTACCTTGCCTGACGTCATTATCTTGTAAAATATCAAAAGTAGAAAATCTGATGTTATTTTCATTTAACAACTGTACAATCTGTCTACTAAAACCTGAAATAAATTTCATACATGGTTCATTGTATTGATCATTTATTGAATATACATGTATATTTGTAATTTAATTTGACTCTACACTCTTACAAGTTCATTTTTATGGATTTTAAAAAGTTTTACTTACTATATGTTAATTAACCCTGATATACTTAGGTTAAAAAACTAGAGTAAAAATATTTTGATTGCATACATTACATGATTAATCATTTGAAGAATTTCAATATTCAGAATTTTAATATTAAATACACATTTATAAGCTGAATTGTTATCAAGACGTTGTTTGAACAATCCCATCTACCAATTACTAGTATCCTAATTAGTGTACATTGGTTTCAAAACACAAGACAAACAGGGAATTACCAAAATGTTTTTGATTGATTGGTTGACTGAAATGGGGTTTTACATTTACGTCAAGAATATTTCACTAATATTATATAGAGACCCAACCAATTATAGGTAATGTAGCAGAAATTTTTTACATTTGTAGAATGCTTAGGGCAAGGTGGAAGGTTCTTTAGCATGTCACACCTACTGTGACAAGGGGCATTAGTGTATTTTAAGATCTTCTGAAGGACCCAACAAAAAAGTAAAAAGAAAATTGTGAAAATTCAAGTATTTGTACTGTGAACATATAGTACCAGTATGTTAACATCATTATATACAGACCACATCTTGGTTCCTCTGGCTTTCCTTTCATAAATAACATAACTGGAGCAGAATTTATTAACTTCTTCAATCTAACATTGAGATCCTAAAATCAGAAGAAAAAAATTACTTGCCTAATAAAGCAATCATTAACAGTTAGTTGGTGGGAATTTATACTTGCATAAGAGAACTAGAACATACAAATTGACAAAAATTACAATTTAATAGAATTTTGGTTAAAATATCAAAAACCTAGAGGAAGCAGGTTGTAACAAGCATTCTGAGAATATTACATGAAAATATGTAGTAGGGTTTTTGCATGGCAATACAAAGTACTATACCAGCTGAAAATTCTTTGGACCACAACAAGACAAGTTCATAATAGAATGCCATTTTGCAATAAATACGCAAAACCACACATATGTGGTTTTCTGACGTAGCTGATCGCACAAGTTTATTGTGCGGACGGATACATTACACGAGTGCGCTCTGCGCACGAGTGTAATGTATGCGTTCGCACAATAAACGAGTGCGATCAAGCTACGTCAGAAAACCACTTTTGTGTGGTTTTGTATTTATCACATGCCCTACCAACTAAATGAAAAGCTTTCTTTGGCTTAATCTGTCAAAGAATTCACAATCAACTCAGTATTTCATATTGATTTTTGATCTGATTCGAAAAATCTGATACCTGACTGAAAAACTGCTAAAGAAGTAATTAAAAACAACAGATAACTCTTCGTTTACGCATCATTGGTTAACATTTTACTTATACCATCGTAAACAGTGGGAAAAATTAAAAAACAAACATTGATTTTACAAAATTATTTTAATATCGTCCGCGATTCTCCAACTCGAGTAAATTCTCCCAACTTAACATGACGTATGTATTACATATTGACGTCATATTATTTTTGTCATTACGTATCGCATAATGACGTCATATTATTGTTGTCGGAAAAGGGAATTGCCCTAAAAGGAGTTCCGGCTACTATGGTGATACAGAATGTTGTATCACACACGCGTGTGATACAGACTTCCATATCACATAGCTTGAAAAAACAGTGTATTGCTATAGTAAGATTAAATGGGTATGTGATAAATGTTCATAAATAATGATAGTCCAAGAACCATAACTCCGTAAATAATTATCAGATGGCAAAAACTCAAAATATTCATTTTTCGGCCTACATTATACAATCTTCTATCTCAAGTTGCTCTCTACAAACTCTAAACACAATAAACCCCCAACATGTGCATAATTTTAATCAATCTCTGAGTCTCCAGTTTTTCACATCTCGCCACTGTATATTTCACATTTTATTATTTCTTTGTTTTCCACCCATGCGACAGTATGTAATCTTCTGTTTACTAGCAGGAATACTGTGTATTGAAAGAAGAAGAACAAGTTTTGAGGATCTGGACATATGTCAATGATTATCAGTGATACATACATCTTTTGATTGTTGTTGTTCTGTTACTGGGACTGGAACATTGGAGGTTGGTGAAGACAAAATCTGGACTTTCTTTGTTAATTCTGCTGCATTAGCTCCATCTAATCTATCTATCTTTGTTTTACTCTACATAAAATAAATATAAATAAAATTCAGTGATAAAAAATCAAATAAATGTACTCTGTAAAATATTTGGACAATCAAAAAATGTTCAGAATCAACCATTTGAAAATAATTGGTATACTCCGCTGAGGATGTCATTGTTGAAGCATCATAACAACACAGCTGTATGTAAGAAACCAATTGTTCACCAATATATCAAAATTTAAGATTTAAGTGTTATTACAAACATAACATATATATATATGGCTTATTTTTACTGCTAAGTTGTATTATTTTAGTTGCCGATTTCTCTCTTTAGTTGCTAGGTGTATCATATTCAGGTGTAACCACCAATATCTGGGATTCTGACCTTTATCAGAACTTTACCAGGCACCGCCATTTTGTGCAATTGCTTTTACAAGTTTTTTTTTACATTGGTCTGTAGCTTTTTTCTACTGTCATAGCACTTTTTTAAGCAGTGCACCCTGTTTGCTGATGAATTAATAAACTAACAGTAAATCAATGATCAAAATTGTTATGCCTCTAGCGATAAGTTTTTGACTGTCAGCAATGGATATAATGGGATTGATTAATTTGTCTTGTATAAAATATTCTTTTCCGACTTGTCTTTAAATTCTGTACAAGTTTGGTGCTCTCATAAATTTTAGTACTGCTATTTTAACTTTGATTTTCAGATTATATTATACATACTTTTAAGAAGATAAATGTTGGCACTGCTGCTATTTCATACTTTTCAGACAATTCTGGTAATTCTTCAGCTTCAACCTATACAAATAAAACAATTTCATAATCTGTCATAACAAGGTGTACATAGAACTTAATGTCCAATTTAAAAAAACCTATGGTAATTAAACATATATATTTCCATTTGCGATGTTTTATAATATAAAACTCTGTCAGAAACGTCGCTCCTTTCTTGCTTGTGCCTAGAAATGTGACGTCATAGAATGGCTGTTACAAAGATTGGAAATGCGTGTTGTAGACAACAGTTTATATTTATTTCAGGATTTAAAAACCAAAAAGATTTTCAAAAACTGAGAAATGTAAATATAACCATTGAACTACTTAGAAATGGCATCTGTAGTGCTATAACTTCCCTTGCTAACACACATTATTCTAATTGCTTTGCACTGCAATGGAAGCTGTAGCACTATAAACACCATTTCTAAACAGTTTAATGGTTACCGTCAGACAGTAAATACGTGCATGTAACTGTGCAATATCAAGGACCTATACAACAAAAACATATTGCTCTGCCAACCTAAATTGTAAAGTCCATAAATCACTTATCCTCTATTGTAACATAGATAAAATTACTTGATATTTATTTACATTTTAGTTATTTTTCTGTGTATAGTATATATGTATATAGATGTACATGTATATACACCGTTTCTATGTTTGCATCTATTTTTGATACCTAAACCAATATGAACAATAAATTCATCATAAAATTGTTAAAGCACAGAGAAAGAAAGTGTAATATATGATTGGGGTAAATCATTTATCCTCTATTGGAACTTTATTTGCGAGGGAATAATAAATAACAGACTACATTTACATTTACTGGAGTATTGTGACGGGCTCAACTCACAGGAGTACTTGTGTGACCAATTTGCTAAACTTTTTTCTTAAAGTCTGTTTATGCATATTGTTAACATATACACATAGTTAAAACAATACTGAGTTTTTTCTCTTTGATTAAATCCAAACTATTGCCGACTTATGCAATTTTTCACCTACTAATATTTACTATATAAATCTGTGCGAAAATATCGTTAACTGTAAAATCATGCTAATTTTCTAAGTAATTTTGTAGTAATTTGCCTGTCAACATAAAAGTTTGAAAAATAAAACACAGAAAAATGAAGAATGTGAATCGATGTGAAATTATTATGATGGTCACTATTTATTAATATCTTACATCAAATACACACCTTGACAAACCTAACATTGACATACTGTGAATCTTTGGCTAGTTCTGTGAGAACATCATTCATCTGTTGACATTGTGGTGCCCATACCGCTGAGAAATGTACAACCATCAGGTGGCTGAAAATACAGATACAAATTATAATGCATTTTCACTCTATAATAAAGATGTAAACAAGAATATTGGTAAACCAATGGATGCTCCCCAAATAAAGCCAATTGCAAAATGGCTTTTTTCAACATGTATTATTTTCAAATGAATCTGTATGAAAAACGACAATAACTCCTAAATTATGTAAAATAGAATTACTGTTCTTGTAAAATGGAATTCTCCTTATTGAGGTCTATCTAGCAATGAAGTTTCATATTGATACCTCTTAAAGTTTGTGCGTTATGCTCTGAACAAGTTCCTTAACTAGGTATCCAAATGTTTGTATACATTACATAGCTTAAACTAATCTATACATTATCTGTAATAATGGATTGGTTTTGTCATAAAAAAATATAACTTTTAAATTTAGACCTTTATGACCCTTATGGCTCTCTTCTCTAGCACATGGCTTACTGGAAAGATGCTGTATAACCTTTTTAATTACTGATGACTATTCAAAGTTTCATAATGCATGTAGTAGATTAATATGGTAACTGCACATGTTATCTACAACACTGGAATATTTGTGAACAGAGGAATATTACTTTTAGACACGATTTTTAGGTAGAAATATAGACCTAGAATCATGTTTTCTGTATACATGTAAATGGTCAAGAACTATTGTGTGTTAGATAATTTAAAAGTCTTATCTTTTGGCACAAAACCATCCATGAATATAGAATACTGTATGTATAAAATGATTATTTTCAGCTACTATGTATTCAAAATACCTTTCGGTAAATGAAATATAGCTACAGCCTACCATCCCGTAGCTTCCAGTAATCTTGGTGTTCAGTATTTAGACCTATGGAATTTTGGCAACACAGGGTTTTCCCTTGCATTCTTTCTTTGGTAGTCATCAGGATTCCCAGGGCAATTTTGCAGGATTTGGGAGTCCCATTTATATCTGTTATTTTCTGACACTACAGTTTTGTGTGTTACCTACGTTTATTACTCTCATTTATAGTATCAAATGGATACACCAAAATAGAACTTCGTTTCCTATATTATACATGTATATTGTTAGGGTGACAAAAATTTAAAATTATTGTTTAACTTATTCATAGCATCCAAGATTCTGACAAATTGATGGAACATCCTTCTTTAAAACAAGAATAGAAATGTTGGCTTATGTTTAAATGCTTACCAATCCAACAATGCATGACATATTAAGATTATATTCTGTGACGTAATGAAATGGTTAAACATTATATAATCCCTCATCATATTCATGAGTGTTTGAATGCCAGCGAAAGCAAATAGGTTAATCTAAAGCAAGTCAATTCCAATTATAAATATTGTTCAATAAATTATGTTACATGTATTTATTTATATATTTTGTATGTATTTTTTGTGGCAATGTAATAACTAAACATTATAAACAAGTAGGATTATTTTATTTACTGTACTTTGATCCAAACAGATAACACTTGACAGGAATTGGTACTGACAACAGTCAACTTTTGACATTTGTAAAACTATATTATTACCGTAATAAATGTATATCTACTCTATAAAAGGTGTTTATGCAACACACAGGCTATATCATAAATAAACAGCTTTTTTTTCTGTGGACCGTTGTTTAAAATCTTTTAAAAAATAAACTGGATATACCAATCTGAAAAACCAAAAACAAAGTGTAAATGTCATTTAATTGTCTTACTGTGAGTACTTGTGTACTCTAAAAGTTGTACGAGCATGCGCACATCTCGCTTGCACCCAGCAAACAAAAGGAAAGTAGAACGACAAAAAGGCATGGCAAACGTCAAATTTATTCAATTCTATCATATGCTTTAGCGCTTAGTTAGGAGGCACAAGGTATAAACAATTAATATAATTTTCTATTGTTATTTCTCATTTAATTAGTGCAGTGCAATACGCTATCAATCATTTTATGTTTAGTCAGTTAAGAGTTATCCATCTTGTCCCATAGTTTTGATTGCACATGTTGCATGTATTCTTCTTGTTCAAACTACCAGGATTATTTATTTAGCCTGTTGGTCAGTAATCAGTCATTTAGTAATCAATTACTAGTTAGTCATGTTTGCACAGGTCTTGATAATATTGGACTTAATTTGTTTGTCCCTCTTTTAATATTTTGTGAACTTCTTAGCTTTATCACAACTTAACGTAATAGTTAGTAAATGACAGTTAACTGTAAAATCTGAACGCAATGTCTAATTGTGGTTATGTTCATTGTTGGAACAACACTTGACAATAAGTGTTAAATTCTGTATTTTCAGTTCCTAAATTGGTATGTTATATTATGTTGGATCAACGAAATTAAACCCACATATAGAAAGCTCTCAGTGTTAAGAATTTTTTTTATTGACCAAGCCAGCTATGTAAAGATAATAAATATATGGAGGACCTTGCACGAGTGATAGTGGTACAAAAAGATGGAGATATCTTCCACCACTCTTTTTATGGAATTTTTCTATCTGGTGTGCAAGAAATATATCTCAACAAAAAAGACAAACATAACAAAAAATGTGTCATGGTTACAGCAGAAACAAGAGGCCCAATAGGGCCTGTACCGCTCACCTGGGCCGTAAACAGCACAAAGAACACAATAGATACTACATTTAAGGAGCAATAACTCTGATGTGGATATTTAGATATTTATGAAACTTGCAACTCGCATCTGTGACCTTGACTTTCGAACCAATGACCATAATCTATATTAAAATGATCACTGCATCAATGCCAACAATATTCTAATATACATGCCTATACAAAAAGTTTATAGTTTTCGAGATAATTAACATTTTTGGTATTGTTTTGAAACCGTGACCTTGACCTTTGGACCCATGACCTTTTTCTATACATCAAAATGATCGTTGTATCAATACCTACAACAATCTAATATACATGCTTATACGAAAAGTTAACAGTTTTCAAGATAATAAACCATTTAAGTTTTCTTTCGCATCTGTGACCTCGATCTTTGAACCAATGACCTTAATCTATATATCAAAATGATCATTGTATCAATACCTACAACATTCTAATATACATGCTTATACAAAAAGTTAATAGTTTTCAAGATAACGAACCATTTCAGTTTTCTTTTCCATCTGTGACCTTGACCTTTGAACCAATGACCTTCATCTATATATCAAAATGATCATTACATCAATACCAACAACATTCCAATATACATGCCTATACAAAAAGTTTATAGTTTTCGAGATAATTAACCAATTTGGTATTGTTTTGCTACTGTGACCTTGACCTTTGCACCCATGACCCTTTTCTATACATCAAAATGATCCTTGTATCAATACATACATTCTAATATACATGCTTATACAAAAAGTTAATAGTTTTTAAGATAATGAACCATTTCATTTCAGTTTTCTTTTCGATCTGTGACCTTGACCTCTGAACCAATAACCTTAATCTATATATCAAAATGATCGTTACATCAATACCAACAACATTCCAATATACATGCCTATACAAAAAGTTTATAGTTTTCGAGATAATTAATCTTTTTGGTATTGTTTTGCTACTGTGACCTTGACCTTTGGACCCATGACCCTTTTCTATACATCAAAATGATTGCTGTATCAATACCTACAATTTTCTCATATACATGCTTATACAAAAATATCATAGTTTTCAAGATAATGAACCATTTCAGTATTCTTTCGCATCTGTGACCTTGACCTTTAAACCAATGACCTTATACTATATATCAAAATGATCGTTACATCAATACCAACAATATTCCAATATACATGCCTATACAAAAAGTTTATAGTTTTCGAGATAATTAACCTTTTTGGTATTGTTTTGCTACTGTGACCTTGACCTTTGCACCCATGACCCTTTTCTATACATCAAAATGATCCTTGTATCAATACCTACAACAATCTAATATACATACTTATACAAAAAGTTCATAGTTTTCAAGATAATGAACCATTTCAGTATTCTTTCACATCTGTGACCTTGACGTTTGAACCAATGACCTTAATCTATATATCGAAATGATCGTTACATCAAAACCAACAACATTCTAATATACATGCCTATACAAAAAGTTGATAGTTTTCGAGATAATTAACGATTTTGGTATTGTTTTACTACTGTGACCTTGACCTTTGGACCCATCACAAGACCAACTCCCTCCTTTAAGGGTCTTTAAGGAATCCTTAAAGATGTCCTTAAAGATCCTTAAAGCCTCCTTAAAGACCCCTTTAAGGACCACCATCTTCTTTAAGGATCTTTAAGGCTTCCTTACAGATCCTTAATGGAACTGAAATTTTAAGGATCTTTAATGCGGCTTTAAGGATCTTTAAGGATCACCCTGACATACACATGTATTTAAATGATATAATGGTGTTTTTTCAACCACCCTGAATTGGCTAAGGATGCACCATTATTTATTTATTTATTTATTTATTTATTTATTTATTTATTTGGTATATATTACACAAAAATAATTGGAGAAAAACGCGATTAAAAATAAATGTCCGGTGATAAAATTTCATGATTGTTTTCAAAGTAATTAATTAATTAATTTATTTATTTATTTATTTATTTATTATTTATTTATTTATTTATTTTTATTTATAATCTATACTGCTCCGATATTATGTCCAGCTCTAAATTGATTCAATGTACAACTTCTTATTTATTTATTTATTTATTTATTTATTAAACTAAAAAAAGTGTAGTTTTGACTATTTATCATTATGGATTTATGCCCATAGGTAATAAACAGATCATGGTTCCTAATTGATGATCATCAACATTTCCCCGGTATCTCATCAACAACTTACCTAACTAATTGATAACAGAAGCAAATTCAAACTCATTTTAACCAGACGATAGTATATTCTACCTGAAAAATTTACCGTATGTTGTTAATCTCTTTAATTACCTAGATGGATTTGAATTTTAATGGAATCTGATGATTAATCTACATGAGTAGTAATGTTAGGGATACTTTAGATACTTTTTACCAATTGTTATTTGTGTGTAAATAAATAAATAAATAAATAAATAAATAAATATTTTTAAAAACTTTAATAAGTATATGAAATATGAGAGAGAGAGAGAGAGAGAGAGAGAGGGCAGAGCGAAGACTTGTACATCATCAGTTTTTAAACTACCATTATTTGATATTTCTTATTTCATGACCTTGAAATGTGCATTCATATAAATAAATAAATAAATAAATAAATAAATAAATATCATAAATAAATAAATAAATATCATATAAATTAAATAATAATCAAATAAATATAAAATAATCATATAATAATAAATAAATAAATAATCAAATAAATAAATAAACAACATATAAATAAATAAATAAATAAATAAATAAACCACAATTTCATAGACAAAACTGGTAGATTCATTTGCACTATCTTCTGTAATAATTTCTCGATCGATCCAGTAAAATAACTTGTATTCTCTGATCAAGTTGTTTATGGAGAGAGAGAGAGAGAGAGAGACTCGGAGCTGAGAGTTGTCTATCGGAACTTTTTCCCACAAGCGAAAACTATAAGCATGATTTTCTAATCATAGAATAGGTGGTCCGCAATCCAAGTTAACGAATTTCGGGCTAATAAAGTTGTGATTTATAATGAAACAATTAAAAGAAAAAACATTTATATCATCGGCATTTATTTTAAGTAATTATCGTTTTAATTTGTTTTCTTGCCGAAAATGGGGTTCTCTGTGTGTTTCCGTTTCATTAAATCCTAGAACTGACGCCGCCACAACATTGATCTCACTGCCTTGGTTCACATCTTTAGGGAAAATCTAGTGTGAGAAAACTCGCTTGTCGAATATTGGTTCTAATCTCAATGCACTTCGATTTCTTCACTATCCTTGAACTTAAAGTCTCTACACAAGACTATACAATTTTGTTACAAACTGACAAAATATTAAACTGGGACAGGCCATAATCTCAGAAAATTTGTCAGTTCGCTCAGGTTTTACATTCTTGGCCATTCTAGAATTCTTATTCATTGAATCAAATAATGATATAAGTGAAATAATCTTGACACAGGAATGAAACTCTATACTCTGCTATCCCGTTATCCTGATTATGTTGAGAAAAAAGTAAAAAAGTTTTCTCCAGAAATAAATCAAATGGTGTTGTTCAAACACAAAAAGATATTAGCAGTCTGCAGCTGACGTTGGAATATTGTCATATCTAGGAGAGAAAGAGAGAGAGAGGAGAGAGAATTTGGATTTGCAGTGTCGTGTACTTTTTTCGTTCTGTTTAAAAATAATTCAAAAATGGTAAATCATGCAGTGTCAGATCCAGCGGGATGGAGGTAGGTGGGCGGGGAGGGGGGCACCCCAACATTTGCCCCTGCTTTCCGACTTTTTTCCCTCTCGCTTACCGCAAATTGTCAAGCAACCAGTGGATGGACCAGTTAATTAGTGGTACTGAATTAATTCGTGTACAGGTAGGTAATTGCAATCAGAGATGATGTAATGTACCAGTTCGCTGAGGTATGAAAGAATTCAGGTAGTGCTGACCAGTCTTAGGTGATAATGTTATTTACCTGATCACTTAGGCATGAAAGAACCCAGTTAGTATTAGTAAATGACGTTAATTAGTAATACTAATTAAGACACTTCTGTCTTGTCAGAAAGCATGAATTTTAACAGGGTTGTTATCAGTACTTCAAAAATAATTCTTATTCAAGGACAGATTCCATAAAGAGTGATTCCATTAATCATAAATGAATATTGGGACCAAGGGTCAGGGCCCAGAGAGAGAGAGAGAGAGAGAGAGAGAGAGAGAGAGAGAGCTAATTAGAATGGTACATTTTTAGCACATAAGATTATCTTTTTGTATATTTTTATAGCGCAAAGTCTATTTTCATATAAAAGTCCCAATTTTGTACATTTTTTGTACATTTTTTTTAATTTTTAATTGGTTTTAATAGATAAATTCCATCTCATTTGACTTTTTATTCTATCCGTCCGTTATTGGCTTTATGGAACAAATCTAAAATGATAAGTGCTATTTTCTGGTAAAAAGGATTCTTGTGTGTTGCACCATTATACTGATTATTTAGTATAATAATGTAATAATTTAATTAATATAATAAAATTAACTTGAATGTTCAGATGGATGTCATATAGATAATTTTAAACAAGTGTGGAAAAAAGGGGAGGAAGGAGACCTTCCACTTCGGTAGCAGCCAGCTCGGTAGAGTGTCGACTGTCCGCTCCAGAAGTGGAAGGTCGCGGGTTTGGTCTCTGGCCGGGTCTGATCCAAAACTTGAAAAAGGGTAGTGACTATTCACTCGGATCCGCTTTTGAGTATGACAATGGTAATATTTTTTTAAACAGTTTTACCAGATTTATAACAGTAGGAAATGTCGCTAGTTCTACTGTTTCAATTTGTAAAGAGTACTATTATTATAATGTTTAACATGTGCACCCCCTTTTCTCTCTCTCTCTCTCTCTCTCTCTCTCTCTCTCACCGTGAATTGAATTAATTTCTGAAATTATTTTATTTAACATTCTCACTGTTTCCCTCATAAAACAGTCATTTAAGTTAAATGCGAGATTTTGAAGGATAGATTAAGATTATAACAAATTATCATTAAAACTCGTCCTTCCATTTTGTACAGATTATTAAATGTCGCTGGTACAATATTATAGTTGTTTATCAAACAAGGAAATAAGTATTGGTATTACAACAAAAATGTAACTAAATTATAAAAGACAATTTTAAATAAAATTTACTTAAAATTATTGTTTTAATTTCAAGAATTATTGAAATATTTTAATAAAAAAGCAGTAGTATGATTAAGATTATACAAATAGGAATGGATATCTGATCGATAATTGATCTTTATAAAAGTGATGTTTGCCAGTCAGATAAATAAGTGTATTACAGGTAAAGGTTTGATATGCCCGTCTTCCTTTGATCAGAAATCTTAAGTCAGTTAAATTAACCTAAAAATTATTCCTCTCAAGAATGAAAGAGCAAACTATAATAATAATAATAATAATAATAATAAAATATTTTTAAATGGATAATTTTAAATGGAGTAAAACATTTTATTTATATATTTTATTATTAAATCTGAAAGATTTAGAGCTAGTCACGTGATCCTTAGGCTACCGGGTACTATATAGTTTAAAAATATAAAATGCATATTCATGTCTTCCGTGGCCTAATGGATAAGGATGTAGAGTCAGGAAAGGATGTAATCTGGGGAACTAAGGGTAGTGAGTTCAAGTCCCGCTGCGAGCGAAATTAGATAAGTAAATTTGTAATAAATGATGTTAAATAATGTGTTCTTCTTTATTTGTGATTTCAGGACTACTTGCAAAACAACCAAAATTAGTATAAATTGATAAAGAAAAATGATTAAATAAATAATTTATTTTTTATAAATTTACAAATTTTATAAATAAATAAAAAAAAATAAAAATAAAATTTTTTTAAATAAAACAATAAAATAAAATAAAAACAGTGTAAGAGTATAATAAGTTAAATAATTATATTTAACATCACATTTATATAAATTTAAAATTTAAAAAAATGTAAAAAATTTGTTTTCTGTGTTTATTAAACGAATCCTTAAAGATCCTTAAAGCCGCCTTAAAGATCCTTAAAATTTCAGTTCCATTAAGGATCTTTAAGGATGTCCTTAAAGAGACCTTAAAGACACATTTAAGGTCCTTAAAGACCCCTTAAAGATCCTTAAAGCCCCATTTAATGAGTCTTTAAGGGGGCTTTAAGGATCCTTAAAGGTGACTTTTCTTCTTGTGCATGACCTTTTCCTATACATCAAAATGATCGTTGTATCAATACCTACAACATTCTAATATACAAGCCTATACAAAAAGTTAATAGTTTTCAAGATAATGAACCATTTCGATAGTATTCTTTCGCATCTGTGACCTTGACCTTTGAACCCATGACCTTAATCTATATATCAATTTATTTATCAAAATAATCGTTACATCAATACCAATATTCTAATATACATGCTTATATAAAAAGTTTATAGTTTTTGAGATAATAAATAAGAAAGGTAAAAATTAGGTCATGACCTTCATAATTGACCTTGACACCATTTTGAATATGTCAAAACTGAAAACCCCATGTCATTAATTGGTCATATAGTCAAGTTATAACAATTTAAAAATATTTTACGATTTTTGCAAAATTAAACTCAAAAACGCGTAACCTATTTTTAAACCAAATTTCATGAAATGAACAAACTTAAAGGTTAAGAATATGTAGAATCCAAATATCACATCAGTTTTTGCCTCCAATGAGTGGTTGAAGAGAAGAAGGTTTTTTAGGTTTTGTCTATTTATAGTAACAGCGGCCATCTTGGATATTCGATCGCCATGATTTGAAAAAACTATAGTAAGACTCTGTCAAGGACCTTCCATGGCAAATTTGGTTTCAGTTGGCCCAGTAGTTTCGGAGGAGAAGATTAAAGTTTACTGACGCACACACGCACGGACGCACGAACGCCTCGCCATGCCATAAGCTCACATGGCCTTTGGCCAGGTGAGCTAAAAATGTCTTGACAAGAATTTAAAATGAATAGTATTCTGCATGGAACTTTGGATGAACCCCCCCCCCCATAAAAAAAAAAAAAAAAAAAAAAAAAAAAACCGATTCCCAGTACATATCTGATGCAGAGGTTCTATGGCCATTAACATTAATTAAAGAGAATGTCCTAATTTTCAGCATTCAAAAGTTGTGGAATGATGGGTACTAACTGTCGGCAATGTCAGATGTGGAACCGGTAGTGTATTTTTTGAAATAGCACATTTCTTGGTTTTACAGTTATAATACATATAACAGCTAAAAACCAAAATTGGCTATCGTTTTGAAATTACGTCATTGAAATCATGAACAATGTGTTCAAAAGTTGTGGAATGATGGGTACTAACTGTCGGCAATGTCAGATGTGGAACCGGTAGCGTATTTTTTGAAATACACATTTCTTGGTTTTACAGTTATAATACATATAACAGCTAAAACCAAAATTGGCTATCGTTTGGAAATTACGTCATTGAAATCATGAACAATGTGTTCAAAAGTTGTGGAATGATGGGTACTAACTGTCGGCAATGTCAGATGTGGAACCGGTAGCGTATTTTTTGAAATAACACATTTCTTGGTTTTACAGTTATAATACATATAACAGCTAAAACCAAAATTGGCTATCGTTTGGAAATTACGTCATTGAAATCATGAACAATGTGTTCAAAAGTTGGAATGATGGGTACTAACTGTAGGCAATGTCAGATGTGGAACCGGTAGCGTATTTTTTGAAATAACACATTTCTTGGTTTTACAGTTATAATACATATAACAGCTAAAACCAAAATTGGCTATCGTTTGGAAATTACGTCATTGAAATCATGAACAATGTGTTCAAAAGTTGTGGAATGATGGGTACTAACTGTCGGCAATGTCAGATGTGGAACTGGTAGCGTATTTTTTGAAATAACACATTTCTTGGTTTTACAGTTATAATACATATAACAGCTAAAAACCAAAATTGGCTATCGTTTTGAAATTACGTCATTGAAATCATGAACAATGTGTTCAAAAGTTGTGGAATGATGGGTACTAACTGTCGGCAATGTCAGATGTGGAACCGGTAGCGTATTTTTGAAATAACACACATTTCTGGTTTTACAGTTATAATACATATAACAGCTAAAACCAAAATTGGCTATCGTTTGGAAATTACGTCATTGAAATCATGAACAATGTGTTCAAAAGTTGTGGAATGATGGGTACTAACTGTCGGCAATGTCAGATGTGGAACCGGTAGCGTATTTTTTGAAATAACACATTTCTTGGTTTTACAGTTATAATACATATAACAGCTAAAACCAAAATTGGCTATCGTTTGGAAATTACGTCATTGAAATCATGAACAATGTGTTCAAAAGTTGTGGAATGATGGGTACTAACTGTAGGCAATGTCAGATGTGGAACCGGTAGCGTATTTTTTGAAATAACACATTTCTTGGTTTTACAGTTATAATACATATAACAGCTAAAACCAAAATTGGCTATCGTTTGGAAATTACGTCATTGAAATCATGAACAATGTGTTCAAAAGTTGTGGAATGATGGGTACTAACTGTCGGCAATGTCAGATGTGGAACTGGTAGCGTATTTTTTGAAATAACACATTTCTTGGTTTTACAGCTATAATACATATAACAGCTAAAACCAAAATTGGCTATCGTTTTGAAATTACGTCATTGAAATCATGAACAATGTGTTCAAAAGTTGTGGAATGATGGGTACTAACTGTCGGCAATGTCAGATGTGGAACCAGTAGCGTATTTTTTGAAATAACACATTTCTTGGTTTTACAGCTATAATACATATAACAGCTAAAACCAAAATTGGCTATCGTTTGGAAATTACGTCATTGAAATCATGAACAATGTGTTCAAAAGTTGTGGAATGATGGGTACTAACTGTCGGCAATATCAGATGTGGAACCGGTAGCGTATTTTTTGAAATAACACATTTCTTGGTTTTACAGCTATAATACATATAACAGCTAAAACCAAAATTGGCTATCGTTTGGAAATTACGTCATTGAAATCATGAACAATGTGTTCAAAAGTTGTGGAATGATGGGTACTAACTGTCGGCAATGTCAGATCTGGAACCGGTAGCGTATTTTTTGAAATAACACATTTCTTGGTTTTACAGCTATAATACATATAACAGCTAAAACCAAAATTGGCTATCGTTTTGAAATTACATCATTGAAATCATGAACAATGTGTTCAAAAGTTGTGGAATGATGGGTACTAACTGTTGGCAATGTCAGATGTGGAACCGGTAGCGTATTTTTTGAAATAACACATTTCTTGGTTTTACAGCTATAATACATATAACAGCTAAAACCAAAATTGGCTATCGTTTGGAAATTACTTCATTGAAATCATGAACAATGTGTTCAAAAGTTGTGGAATGATGGGTACTAACTGTAGGCAATGTCAGATGTGGAACCGGTAGCGTATTTTTGAAATAACACATTTCTTGGTTTTACAGTTATATACATATAACAGCTAAAACCAAAATTGGCTATCGTTTGGAAATTACGTCATTGAAATCATGAACAATGTGTTCAAAGTGTGGAATGATGGGTACTAACTGTTGGCAATGTCAGATGTGGAACCGGTAGCGTATTTTTTGAAATAACACATTTCTTGGTTTTACAATTATAATACATATAACAGCTAAAACCAAAATTGGCTATCGTTTGGAATTACGTCATTGAAATCATGAACAATGTGTTCAAAAGTTGTGGAATGATGGGTACTAACTGTCGGCAATGTCAGATGAGGAACCGGTAGCGTATTTTTTGAAATAACACATTTCTTGGTTTTACAGTTATAATACATATAACAGCTAAAACCAAAATTGGCTATCGTTTGGAAATTACGTCATTGAAATCATGAACAATGTGTTCAAAAGTTGTGGAATGATGGGTACTAACTGTCGGCAATGTCAGACGTGGAACCGGTAGCGTATTTTTTGAAATAACACATTTCTTGGTTTTACAGCTATAATACATATAACAGCTAAAACCAAAATTGGCTATCGTTTGGAAATTATGTCATTGAAATCATGAACAATGTGTTCAAAAGTTGTGGAATGATGGGTACTAACTGTCGGCAATATCAGATGTGGAACCGGTAGCGTACTTTTTGAAATAACACATTTCTTGGTTTTACAGCTATAATACATATAACAGCTAAAACCAAAATTGGCTATCGTTTGGAAATTACGTCATTGAAATCATGAACAATGTGTTCAAAAGTTGTGGAATGATGGGTACTAACTGTCGGCAATGTCAGATGTGGAACCGGTAGCGTATTTTTGAAATAACACATTTCTTGGTTTTACAGCTATAATACATATAACAGCTAAAACCAAAATTGGCTATCGTTTGGAAATTACGTCATTGAAATCATGAACAATGTGTTCAAAAGTTGTGGAATGATGGGTACTAACTGTTGGCAATGTCAGATGTGGAACCGGTAGCGTATTTTTTGAAATAACACATTTCTTGGTTTTACAATTATAATACATATAACAGCTAAAACCAAAATGGCTATCGTTTGGAAATTACGTCATTGAAATCATGAACAATGTGTTCAAAAGTTGTGGAATGATGGGTACTAACTGTCGGCAATGTCAGATGAGGAACCGGTAGCGTATTTTTTGAAATAACACATTTCTTGGTTTTACAGTTATAATACATATAACAGCTAAAACGAAAATTGGCTATCGTTTTGAAATTACGTCATTGAAATCATGAACAATGTGTTCAAAAGTTGTGGAATGATGGGTACTAACTGTCGGCAATGTCAGATGTGGAACTGGTAGCGTATTTTTTGAAATAACACATTTCTTGGTTTTACAGCTATAATACACATAACAGCTAAAACCAAAATTGGCTATCGTTTGGAAATTACGTCATTGAAATCATGAACAATGTGTTCAAAGTTGTAAAATGATGGGTACTAACTGTCGGCAATGTCAGATGTGGAACCGGTAGCGTATTTTTTTGAAATAACACATTTCTTGGTTTTACAGTTATAATACATATAACAGCTAAAACCAAAATTGGCTATCGTTTGGAAATTACGTCATTGAAATCATGAACAATGTGTTCAAAAGTTGGGAATGATGGGTACTAACTGTCGGCAATGTCAGATGTGGAACCGTAGCGTATTTTTTGAAATAACACATTTCTTGGTTTTACAGCTATAATACATATAACAGCTAAAACCAAAATTGGCTATCGTTTGGAAATTACGTCATTGAAATCATGAACAAGTGTTCAAAGTTGTGGAATGATGGGTACTAACTGTCGGCAATGTCAGATGTGGAACCGGTAGCGTATTTTTTGAAATAACACATTTCTTGGTTTTACAGCTATAATACACATAACAGCTAAAACCAAAATTGGCTATCGTTTGGAAATTACGTCATTGAAATCATGAACAATGTGTTCAAAAGTTGTAGAATGATGGGTACTAACTGTCGGCAATGTCAGATCTGGAACCGGTAGCGTATTTTTTGAAATAACACATTTCTTGGTTTTACAGTTATAATACATATAACAGCTAAAACCAAAATTGGCTATCGTTTTGAAATTACATCATTGAAATCATGAACAATGTGTTCAAAAGTTGTGGAATGATGGGTACTAACTGTCGGCAATGTCAGATGTGGAACCGATAGAGTATTTTTTGAAATAACACATTTCTTGGTTTTACAGCTATAATACATATAACAGCTAAAACCAAAATTGGCTATCGTTTGGAAATTACGTCATTGAAATCATGAACAATGTGTTCAAAAGTTGTGGAATGATGGGTACTAACTGTCGGCAATATCAGATGTGGAACCGGTAGCGTACTTTTTGAAATAACACATTTTCTTGGTTTTACAGCTATAATACATATAACAGCTAAAACCAAAATTGGCTATCGTTTGGAAATTACGTCATTGAAATCATGAACAATGTGTTCAAAAGTTGTGGAATGATGGGTACTAACTGTCGGCAATGTCAGATGTGGAACCGGTAGCGTATTTTTTGAAATAACACATTTCTTGGTTTTACAGCTATAATACATATAACAGCTAAAACCAAAATTGGCTATCGTTTGGAAATTACGTCATTGAAATCATGAACAATGTGTTCAAAAGTTGTGGAATGATGGGTACTAACTGTTGGCAATGTCAGATGTGGAACCGGTAGCGTATTTTTTGAAATAACACATTTCTTGGTTTTACAATTATAATACATATAACAGCTAAAACCAAAATTGGCTATCGTTTGGAAATTACGTCATTGAAATCATGAACAATGTGTTCAAAAGTTGTGGAATGATGGGTACTAACTGTCGGCAATGTCAGATGAGGAACCGGTAGCGTATTTTTTGAAATAACACATTTCTTGGTTTTACAGTTATAATACATATAACAGCTAAAACGAAAATTGGCTATCGTTTTGAAATTACGTCATTGAAATCATGAACAATGTGTTCAAAAGTTGTGGAATGATGGGTACTAACTGTCGGCAATGTCAGATGTGGAACTGGTAGCGTATTTTTTGAAATAACACATTTCTTGGTTTTACAGCTATAATACACATAACAGCTAAAACCAAAATTGGCTATCGTTTGGAAATTACGTCATTGAAATCATGAACAATGTGTTCAAAAGTTGTAGAATGATGGGTACTAACTGTCGGCAATGTCAGATGTGGAACCGGTAGCGTATTTTTGAAATAACACATTTCTTGGTTTACAGTTATAATACATATAACAGCTAAAACCAAAATTGGCTATCGTTTGGAAATTACGTCATTGAAATCATGAACAATGTGTTCAAAAGTTGTGGAATGATGGGTACTAACTGTCGGCAATGTCAGATGTGGAACCGGTAGCATATTTTTGAAATAACACATTTCTTGGTTTTACAGCTATAATACATATAACAGCTAAAACCAAAATTGGCTATCGTTTGGAAATTACGTCATTGAAATCATGAACAATGTGTTCAAAAGTTGTGGAATGATGGGTACTAACTGTCGGCAATGTCAGATGTGGAACCGGTAGCGTATTTTTTGAAATAACACATTTCTTGGTTTTACAGCTATAATACACATAACAGGTAAAACCAAAATTGGCTATCGTTTGGAAATTACGTCATTGAAATCATGAACAATGTGTTCAAAAGTTGTAGAATGATGGGTACTAACTGTCGGCAATGTCAGATCTGGAACCGGTAGCGTATTTTTTGAAATAACACATTTCTTGGTTTTACAGCTATAATACATATAACAGCTAAAACCAAAATTGGCTATCGTTTTGAAATTACATCATTGAAATCATGAACAATGTGTTCAAAAGTTGTGGAATGATGGGTACTAACTGTCGGCAATGTCAGATGTGGAACCGATAGAGTATTTTTTGAAATAACACATTTCTTGGTTTTACAGCTATAATACATATAACAGCTAAAACCAAAATTGGCTATCGTTTGGAAATTACGTCATTGAAATCATGAACAATGTGTTCAAAAGTTGTGGAATGATGGGTACTAACTGTAGGCAAGGTCAGATGTGGAACCGGTAGCGTATTTTTTGAAATAACACATTTCTTGGTTTTACAGTTATAATACATATAACAGCTAAAACCAAAATTGGCTATCGTTTGGAAATTACGTCATTGAAATCATGAACAATGTGTTCAAAAGTTGTAGAATGATGGGTACTAACTGTTGGCAATGTCAGATGTGGAACCGGTAGCGTATTTTTTGAAATAACACATTTCTTGGTTTTACAATTATAATACATATAACAGCTAAAACCAAAATTGGCTATCGTTTGGAAATTACGTCATTGAAATCATGAACAATGTGTTCAAAAGTTGTGGAATGATGGGTACTAACTGTCGGCAATGTCAGATGAGGAACCGGTAGCGTATTTTTTGAAATAACACATTTCTTGGTTTTACAGTTATAATACATATAACAGCTAAAACCAAAATTGGCTATCGTTTGGAAATTAAGTCATTGAAATCATGAACAATGTGTTCAAAAGTTGTGGAATGATGGGTACTAACTGTCGGCAATGTCAGACGTGGAACCGGTAGCGTATTTTTTGAAATAACACATTTCTTGGTTTTACAGCTATAATACATATAACAGCTAAAACCAAAATTGGCTATCGTTTTGCAATTACGTCATTGAAATCATGAACAATGTGTTCAAAAGTTGTGGAATGATGGGTACTAACTGTTGGCAATGTCAGATGTGGAACCGGTAGCGTATTTTTTGAAATAACACATTTCTTGGTTTTACAGCTATAATACATATAACAGCTAAAACCAAAATTGGCTATCGTTTGGAAATTACGTCATTGAAATCATGAACAATGTGTCAAAAGTTGTGGAATGATGGGTACTAACTGTAGGCAATGTCAGATGTGGAACCGGTAGCGTATTTTTTGAATAACACATTTCTTGGTTTTACAGTTATAATACATATAACAGCTAAAACCAAAATTGGCTATCGTTTGGAAATTACGTCATTGAAATCATGAACAATGTGTTCAAAAGTTGTGGAATGATGGGTACTAACTGTCGGCAATGTCAGATGTGGAACCGGTAGCGTATTTTTTGAAATAACACATTTCTTGGTTTTACAATTATAATACATATAACAGCTAAAAGCAAAATGGCCTATCGTTGGAAATTACGTCATTGAAATCATGACAATGTGTTCAAAAGTTGTGGAATGATGGGTACTAACCTACTGTCGGCAATGTCAGATGTGGAACCGGTAGCGTATGTTTTGAAATAACACATTTCTTGGTTTTACAGTTTATAATACATATAACAGCTAAAACCAAAATTGGCTATCGTTTGGAAATTACGTCATTGAAATCATGAACAATGTGTTCAAAAGTTGTGGAATGATGGGTACTAACTGTCGGCAATGTCAGATGTGGAACCGGTAGCGTATTTTTGAAATACACATTTCTTGGTTTTACAGCTATAATACTATAACAGCTAAAACCAAAATTGGCTATCGTTTGGAAATTACGTCATTGAAATCATGAACAATGTGTTCAAAAGTGTGGAATGATGGGTACTAAACTGTCGGCAATGTCAGATGTGGAACCGGTAGCGTATTTTTTGAAATAACACATTTCTTGGTTTTACAGCTATAATACATATACAGCTAAAACCAAAATTTGGCTATCGTTTGGAAATTACGTCATTGAAATCATGAACAATGTGTTCAAAAGTTGTGGAATGATGGGTACTAACTGTCGGCAATATCAGATGTGGAACCGGTAGCGTATTTTTGAAATAACACATTTCTTGGTTTTACAGCTATAATACATATAACAGCTAAAACCAAAATTGGCTATCGTTTGGAAATTACGTCATTGAAATCATGAACAATGTGTTCAAAAGTTGTGGAATGATGGGTACTAACTGTCGGCAATGTCAGATCTGGAACCGGTAGCGTATTTTTTGAAATAACACATTTCTTGGTTTTACAGCTATAATACATATAACAGCTAAAACCAAAATTGGCTATCGTTTTGAAATTACATCATTGAAATCATGAACAATGTGTTCAAAAGTTGTGGAATGATGGGTACTAACTGTCGGCAATGTCAGATGTGGAACCGGTAGCGTATTTTTTGAAATAACACATTTCTTGGTTTTACAGCTATAATACATATAACAGCTAAAACCAAAATTGGCTATCGTTTGGAAATTACTTCATTGAAATCATGAACAATGTGTTCAAAAGTTGTGGAATGATGGGTACTAACTGTAGGCAATGTCAGATGTGGAACCGGTAGCGTATTTTTTGAAATAACACATTTCTTCGTTTTACAGTTATAATACATATAACAGCTAAAACCAAAATTGGCTATCGTTTGGAAATTACGTCATTGAAATCATGAACAATGTGTTCAAAAGTTGTTGGAATGATGGGTACTAACTGTTGGCAATGTCAGATGTGAACCGGTAGTGTATTTTTGAAATAACACATTTCTTGGTTTACAATTATAATACATATAACAGCTAAAACCAAAATTGGCTATCGTTTGGAAATTACGTCATTGAAATCATGAACAATGTGTTCAAAAGTTGTGGAATGATGGGTACTAACTGTCGGCAATGTCAGATGAGGAACCGGTAGCGTATTTTTTGAAATAACACATTTCTTGGTTTTACAGTTATAATACATATACAGCTAAAACCAAAATTGGCTATCGTTTGGAAATTACGTCATTGAAATCATGAACAATGTTTCAAAAGTTGTGTGGAATGATGGGTACTAACTGTCGGCAATGTCAGACGTGGAACCGGTAGCGTATTTTTTGAAATAACACATTTCTTGGTTTTACAGCTATAATACATATAACAGCTAAAACCAAAATTGGCTATCGTTTGGAAATTATGTCATTGAAATCATGAACAATGTGTTCAAAAGTTGTGGAATGATGGGTACTAACTGTCGGCAATATCAGATGTGGAACCGGTAGCGTACTTTTTGAAATAACACATTCTTGGTTTTACAGCTATAATACATATAACAGCTAAACCAAAATTGGCTATCGTTTGGAAATTACGTCATTGAAATCATGAACAATGTGTTCAAAAGTTGTGGAATGATGGGTACTAACTGTCGGCAATGTCAGATGTGGAACCGGTAGCGTATTTTTTAAATAACACATTTCTTGGTTTTACAGCTATAATACATATACAGCTAAAACCAAAATTGGCTATCGTTTGGAAATTACGTCATTGAAATCATGAACAATGTGTTCAAAAGTTGTGGAATGATGGGTACTAACTGTTGGCAATGTCAGATGTGGAACCGGTAGCGTATTTTTTGAAATAACACATTTCTTGGTTTTACAATTATAATACATATAACAGCTAAAACCAAAATTGGCTATCGTTTGGAAATTACGTCATTGAAATCATGAACAATGTGTTCAAAAGTTGTGGAATGATGGGTACTAACTGTCGGCAATGTCAGATGTGGAACCGGTAGCGTATTTTTTGAAATAACACATTTCTTGGTTTTACAGTATAAATATAACAGCTAAAACCAAAATTGGCTATCGTTTGAAATTACGTCATTGAAATCATGAACAATGTGTTCAAAAGTTGTGGAATGATGGGTACTAACTGTCGGCAATGTCAGATGTGGAACCGGTAGCGTATTTTTTGAAATAACACATTTCTTGGTTTTACAGCTATAATACATATAACAGCTAAAACCAAAATTGGCTATCGTTTGGAAATTACGTCATTGAAATCATGAACAATGTGTTCAAAAGTTGTGGAATGATGGGTACTAACTGTCGCAATGTCAGATGTGGAACCGGTAGCGTATTTTTTGAAATAACACATTTCTTGGTTTTACAGCTATAATACATATAACAGCTAAAACCAAAATTGGCTATCGTTTGAAATTACGTCATTGAAATCATGAACAATGTGTTCAAAAGTTGTGGAATGATGGGTACTAACTGTCGGCAATGTCAGATGTGGAACCGGTAGCGTATTTTTTGAAATAACACATTTCTTGGTTTTACAGCTATAATACATATAACAGCTAAAACCAAAATTGGCTATCGTTTGGAAATTACGTCATTGAAATCATGAACAATGTGTTCAAAAGTTGTGGAATGATGGGTACTAACTGTCGGCAATGTCAGATGTGGAACCGGTAGCGTATTTTTTGAAATAACACATTTCTTGGTTTTACAGCTATAATACATATAACAGCTAAAACCAAAATTGGCTATCGTTTGGAAATTACGTCATTGAAATCATGAACAATGTGTTCAAAAGTTGTGGAATGATGGGTACTAACTGTCGGCAATGTCAGATGTGGAACCGGTAGCGTATTTTTTGAAATAACACATTTCTTGGTTTTACAGCTATAATACATATAACAGCTAAAACCAAAATTGGCTATCGTTTGGAAATTACGTCATTGAAATCATGAACAATGTGTTCAAAAGTTGTGGAATGATGGGTACTAACTGTCGGCAATGTCAGATGTGGAACCGGTAGCGTATTTTTTGAAATAACACATTTCTTGGTTTTACAGCTATAATACATATAACAGCTAAAACCAAAATTGGCTATCGTTTGGAAATTACGTCATTGAAATCATGAACAATGTGTTCAAAAGTTGTGGAATGATGGGTACTAACTGTCGGCAATGTCAGATGTGGAACCGGTAGCGTATTTTTTGAAATAACACATTTCTTGGTTTTACAGCTATAATACATATAACAGCTAAAACCAAAATTGGCTATCGTTTGGAAATTACGTCATTGAAATCATGAACAATGTGTTCAAAAGTTGTGGAATGATGGGTACTAACTGTCGGCAATGTCAGATGTGGAACCGGTAGCGTATTTTTTGAAATAACACATTTCTTGGTTTTACAGCTATAATACATATAACAGCTAAAACCAAAATTGGCTATCGTTTGGAAATTACGTCATTGAAATCATGAACAATGTGTTCAAAAGTTGTGGAATGATGGGTACTAACTGTCGGCAATGTCAGATGTGGAACCGGTAGCGTATTTTTTGAAATAACACATTTCTTGGTTTTACAGCTATAATACATATAACAGCTAAAACCAAAATTGGCTATCGTTTGAAATTACGTCATTGAAATCATGAACAATGTGTTCAAAAGTTGTGGAATGATGGGTACTAACTGTCGGCAATGTCAGATGTGGAACCGGTAGCGTATTTTTTGAAATAACACATTTCTTGGTTTTACAGCTATAATACATATAACAGCTAAAACCAAAATTGGCTATCGTTTGGAAATTACGTCATTGAAATCATGAACAATGTGTTCAAAAGTTGTGGAATGATGGGTACTAACTGTCGGCAATGTCAGATGTGGAACCGGTAGCGTATTTTTTGAAATAACACATTTCTTGGTTTTACAGTATAATACATATAACAGCTAAAACCAAAATTGGCTATCGTTTGGAAATTACGTCATTGAAATCATGAACAATGTGTTCAAAAGTTGTGGAATGATGGGTACTAACTGTCGGCAATGTCAGATGTGGAACCGGTAGCGTATTTTTTGAAATAACACATTTCTTGGTTTTACAGCTATAATACATATAACAGCTAAAACCAAAATTGGCTATCGTTTGGAAATTACGTCATTGAAATCATGAACAATGTGTTCAAAAGTTGTGGAATGATGGGTACTAACTGTCGGCAATGTCAGATGTGGAACCGGTAGCGTATTTTTTGAAATAACACATTTCTTGGTTTTACAGCTATAATACATATAACAGCTAAAACCAAAATTGGCTATCGTTTGGAAATTACGTCATTGAAATCATGAACAATGTGTTCAAAAGTTGTGGAATGATGGGTACTAACTGTCGGCAATGTCAGATGTGGAACCGGTAGCGTATTTTTTGAAATAACACATTTCTTGGTTTTACAGCTATAATACATATAACAGCTAAAACCAAAATTGGCTATCGTTTGAAATTACGTCATTGAAATCATGAACAATGTGTTCAAAAGTTGTGGAATGATGGGTACTAACTGTCGGCAATGTCAGATGTGGAACCGGTAGCGTATTTTTTGAAATAACACATTTCTTGGTTTTACAGCTATAATACATATAACAGCTAAAACCAAAATTGGCTATCGTTTGGAAATTACGTCATTGAAATCATGAACAATGTGTTCAAAAGTTGTGGAATGATGGGTACTAACTGTCGGCAATGTCAGATGTGGAACCGGTAGCGTATTTTTTGAAATAACACATTTCTTGGTTTTACAGTTAATACATATAACAGCTAAAACCAAAATTGGCTATCGTTTGAAATTACGTCATTGAAATCATGAACAATGTGTTCAAAAGTTGTGGAATGATGGGTACTAACTGTCGGCAATGTCAGATGTGGAACCGTAGCGTATTTTTTGAAATAACACATTTTTGGTTTTACAGTTAATACATATAACAGCTAAAACCAAAATTGGCTAACGTTTTGTAATAACGTCATTGGAATCATGAACAATGTGTTCAAAAGTTGTGGAATGATGGGACGTTTTGTAATAACGTCATTGGAATCATGAACAATGTGTTCAAGAGGCCCATGGGCCTTAACGCTCACCTGTGACCTTGATCTTTGAACCCATGAGCTTCATTCAAATACAAAATGATAATTAGGCCAATATTCTAATATACATCCCTATACAAAAAGTTTATAGTTTTTGAGATAAATAATCATTTCAGTACTTGTTTGTATCTGTGATCTTGACATTTGAACCCATGTCCTTCATTCATATATCAAAATGACCATTGTGCCAGTACCAACAATATTCTAATATACATGCATATACAAAAAGTTAATAGTTTTCAATATAATTAACCATTAAGATATTTATTCTCATCTGTGACCTTGACCTTTGAACCCATGACCTTTATTCATATATCAAAATGATCATTAGGATAATACCTAAATATTCTAATATACATGCTTATACAAAAAGTTTACAGTTTTTGAGATAAATAATCATTTTAGAACTTGTTCACTTCTGTGACCTTGACCTTTCAACCCATAACCTTCATTCATATATCAAAATGGTTGTTAGGCTAATACCTACCATATTCTAATATACATGCATATACAAAAAGTTAATAGTTTTCAAGATAATTAACCATTCAGGTATTCATTCGCATCTGTGACCTTGACCTTTGAACCCATGACCTTCATTCATATATCAAAATGATCGTTAGGATAATACCTAAAATATTCTAATATACATGCCTATACAAAAAGTTTAGTTTTTAGATAAATAATTTTCAGTACTTGTTTACATCTGTGACCTTGACCTTTGAATTCATGACCTTTATTCATATATCAAAATGACCATTGGGCCATTACCTACAATATTCTAATATACATGCCTATACAAAAAGTCTATAGTTTTTGAGATAAATAATCATTTCAGTACTTGTTTACATCTGTGACCTTGACCTTTGAACTCATGACCTTTATTCATATATCAAAATGACCATTGGGCCATTACCTACAATATTCTAATATACATGCCTATACAAAAAGTTCATAGTTTTGCAGATAATTAACTATTTTGGTAAACTTGTACATCTGTGACCTTGACCTTTGAACCCATGACCTTAATCGATATATCAAAATGATTGTCATGTCAATACCTACAATTAACCAAAAATCCTACGTCATTATCACCAGAAATGTTTAAAAAATAGCATTTTTTATCAAAGGTCAAAACTGGGACATGACCTTGACCTTTGACCTTGACATCAATCGGAAGAAAATCGCAAGACAAGATCAACAGTGAAAACTCCATACAATTATCTTCAGCCATTATGAAGTTATAACAATAAATGTCTCATTTTAATACATTATGCAAAAAACGTAACCTATTTTTCGTCCAATTTTCATGAAAAACACAATTTTAATGTATCTAGGTATCCTGAATCCAAAAATCTAATCAAAATTTGCCTGCACCCTTTGGTTTCAGAGAAGAAGATTTTTTTGTCTTTTGGCTATTTATAGTAACGGCAGCCATATTGTTGGGCGTGGTCAAACCCAACACAATTTTGAAAGCCTGTTACCAAGGCATAATAATCACCAAGTTTCATCAAATTTGGCTCAGTAGTTTTGGAGGAGAAGATTAAAATGTAAAGTTTACGCACGACGCACGACACACGACGGACGACGGACGGTGATAGATAGCAATAGCTCATCTGAGCCTTTCAGCTCAGGTGAGCTAAAAATTGGTTGAGGTTTTGTAATTACGTCATTAGAACCATGAACAATGTGTTGATAAGTTGTGGAATGATGGGTACTTAAGTATTTGTTTGCACCTGTGACCTTGACCTTTGAACCCATGACCTTCATTCATTCAAAATGATTGTTGTGAAAATACCTACAATATTCTAATATACATGCCTAAACAAAAAGTTCATAGTTTTCCAGATAATTAACCATTTCAGTATGTTTTCCCCATCTATGATCTTGACCTTTGAACCTATGACCTTAACCAATATGTCAAAATGACATACAGCAATACCAACAATATTCTACTATCTATTTAATAGTTTTCCAGATATTATAAAATCAGAAAAGTAAAAAATTAGGTTATAACCTTCTGAATTGACCTTGACTCCATTTTGAAGATAATAATATGTCAAAACTAAATACCAATGTCATTATCTGATCAAATAGTCCAGTTATAATAATTTAAAGGAATTTTACCATTTTTTTTCTTAAATGCAACAAGAGGTCCAAAAGGGCCTGTAATGCTCAACTGGCAAAATTTGACCTAATATGCATTATTTGCTCAAATTAGTTCAATGAATTTTTTTTCAGAAAAACCTGCTATATACATGTATATGTTAAATGGCGAGATATATATTCTACATTTCAAATTTGAAAAAAAAACAATGACGGATGAATTGAATCCACAATGACGAATAGTGTTTTTGAAAAAGAAACAATTTGTACCTAACCATGTATTGCTAAGTAAAAAACGGCTGAAAATAAAAATTCCATAAATATATGAAAAAGACGATCAGTTATTAAAATTTAATAAAGTTTTATAAATTGTACTTGATCGTTGTTTGTCATTTCGAATAGAGAGAAAGTAGATTTTTTGCAGACCAGGCCGTCGCTATGAAAGGGTTCATTCTAGCATTTGTATGTAACTGGATCATTTGCTGTTAAGTCTGGGTTTTAATAAACTGCTGATTATCACTCGTAATATTCCCGTTTCATGTTAATTTTACTACCAAATCAGTGAAATATTTAAAATCCACATTTGTATTCCATGCTCAGTTTGCACACGGCACTGTACGATTTATCTCCCTTTCACGAAAGTGAAATCTAATTGATAAATCAGTTTTAAAATGTGACAGAATACCTCAACAACCAAATACATTATTATACCCTTCAAAATAAATTTAAACAAGGTGTTCAGAGAACACTATCCCCCGCAGTGGTGAACATCAGTGAATTCAATACAAAGTGAAGCTAAAAAATTTCAGAAAAACCTGTTAAATATGTTTAATACCCCGAGTTCTTTTTTCTATATTTAAAATTTCAACAAAAATTAGTACATAAACAAGGCTGTAATGGCCATTTATAGGTTTTTGCTATTTATAGTAACAGTGGCCATTTTAGATACACTATAGTTAATAAACTAAAAAATTGCTGTCAGGCAATCCCACACCACTCACCACCAAAACAAATCAAATGACCAAGTTTCAGCTCAGTGGGATGTATGGTTTTCTTGTGAATACATGGAAACCATGAATCAGGTGAAAAAGGCTATTTTTAGTAATGGTGGCCATCTTGAATGCACAATTTCCCTGTCATAACAAATCAACTGACCAAGTTTCAACTCAATTAGATGTACAGATTTCTTTCAAATGCACGGAAACCATAAATCAGGTGAAAACATCTATTTTTAGTAATGACAGCCATTTTGGATGCACGATTGCGCTGTTGAGCAATCCCACACCACTCGCCACCATAACAAATCAACTGACCAAGTTTCAGCTTAATCAGATGTACGGTTCTCTTTTAAATGCACAGAAACCATGAATTGGGTGAAAAAGTCTATTTTTAGTAACGGTGGCCATCTTGGATGCAGGATTATGCTGTCGAGAAATCCACACCACTTACCACCATAATCAACTGACCAAGTTTCAGCTCAATCGGATGTACAGTTCTCTTTTAAATGCACCAAAACCAATTGGGACGGACCCACACACACAAACAGACAGTGGTATTATTATATTTTATAAAGAATTATTTAATCTTGCATGCCAATGTTGTTTATTTCATAAAAAGTTATGATTTTACATCGTAGGACCCTAACTTCATGGACTACTTTTTATTGTATTCTACGAGATCAGTTCGCCAGACTGCACAAATAATTGGATGCATCCCGCCGCAATATTTTACTAGATTCCAAAATATATTCCGAAAATTTATTCCAAATGCATATGTAACCAAATGCATTACCTGTCTCAGAATACATATCTCACGATAAAACAGATATATTCCTTTCACATTCATTTACCAGGCGCACTATTTCCAATGCGTACTATTTCAAACTATTTCATAGTAAAGAAGCCCGATTTTAGAGAAAGCGATAGAAATGTACTTTCACTGTCATGAATGTCGTACAAAAATTGAATTCACAATGGCCATTTTAGTCATTTTGCTATTTATAGTAACAGCTACAATCTTGGATTTCATATATAGTCACCTTGTAAAAACTGTGATTTACTTTACCTAGGGACCTTCCAAATCAAATTTGGTTTCAATTGGCCCAGAGGTTTCAGAGGAGAAGATGAAATTTTACAGATACACATTAATTTCAATTTTCAGTAGTTAAGACCTAACACAAGAATATTTGCAAATTAACCATTACTTGTTCTAAAAATGCTACTGTCACAATACATCTAAATATCAAAGGTCTAGCTAAAAATATGTTTGACCAGCTAGTAAAAAATACAAAGGCAATAAACCAGGCCATTTTATCTGTGATCTTGAACTTTGAACCCATTACCTCAATCTATTTATCAAAATAACCATTAGGCCAATACCTACAATATTTTTAAATGTATATGCCTATACAATAAGTTTATAGTTTTGAGATAATTAACCTTTTCAGCATTCATTTGTATCTTTGACCTTGAGCTTTGAACCTATGACCTTCATTCATATATCAAAATGATTGCAAGGCCAATACCTACAATATTTTAATATACATGCCTATACAAAAACTTGATAGTTTTCAAGATATATTGACAAATACTGTGAAATCATTAATTTTCGTTGGGGATCAATTTTCGTGGTTTTAGTGGACAGTTTGAACCACAAATTTACGACCACCATGGAATATTAATCACAAGTAAAAAGACAACATGTATCATATTTATCGCATTCATAAATTATATCTAGCCTAACTCACATTTTCACTTTTAGGAGGTGAAGATGTATGGATGTCTTGATTTAATTGTGAAAATTATAAAAGTAAATATATTATGTTTAATAAAATAAATATTTATATTTTAAAAAAAAGTTTATTTAATTGGGAACTGGTCGGGACGATAGGGACAGACAGGTTTCTAGTCGTAGCTTTCATCTTTAATTATGGGCTATCTCAATTAAATTCAAATTCGATAACACAATAACTTAATAAACATTTCAACAATCTATAAACTAACCTCCTTTATATTTATTATAACTAAATCAATTGTTTGCCTTCTAAATTTCGACATTATACAGTATCGGTAAGAGGGGCCATTGTTATTCTCATAAACAGCTGATTGGGTCATCAGAGGTCAATAATTAGAATTTTTAAAGAGTTGCCAATATCACAGAAAACAGTTTTGCTTTAAAGGATTATGTAACACATTCTTATTGATGTGATATGAGTAAACTTGTAAATCTGAATTAATTACCACTTAATTATGTAATGTAACAGGTAGATTTACTCAGGCCAGGTGTCACGTCGTGTATGAAGTCAATCGTTACTGATATACTAATCACAGGTAATTAACGCCTAGACTAGACTTGGTCATTAATCCGCGTCTCTAGATCTGTCACGGCCTATTGCTTTGGTAATCCCTAATTACTCATCCTATAACCGCCGATTAACAAACAAATGATCACTTTCTACCAGTTATCAATTTTCAAAGGACAAACTACGTTTTTAACATTTCAGTAAAACCACAAATTTACATCTCAACGAAATTTTATATTCTACAGATTCCACGAAAATTGGGCCCCACAGTATAGTAATTTTAGCAATTCCCCCCTTAAGAACCTTGCCATTTCCCCATTTTGAGCCCTACAGCTATTATTTGTGCAAATCCAAAACTAGATGTACTAAGTATCTTAAACATGAAAAATCTAAGCTATATCTCTTGTATCTTTAGAGGAGAAGAATTTTAAACATTTTTAATGTGAGAGTAAACTGGAGTGCCAGAGAAAATCACTGACTTTCCACATTGAAATTATCAATAATAACCAATAAATCAATTTTTTCATAAAGACAAACTTTTTTTCTCTTTTTTTTGTAATTAATTATTTATTGTTTTTTAATTGTACCAGAACTAAATAAGGAAAGCAGATGCCAGGGTTGGGGTCCATGAGTTCACTAGTTTGGACATTAAAAGGACAGTTTTGAATATACTGCATACATAATATAGCTACAATTTTATAACACATTAAAGTATTATGTGAAAGGGAGACAATTCATTAACCTGTGACAGGTGACAGGCCAAGTAGATTATCTCCCCTAGACCACATAAGTGCAATATTTGGGTAAACCATAAATACAGCATAGTTAAAGACAAATAACATTGACCTGTCTGTTTGACCTATTCATTTAGGAGGGTCAATCCAATACATGGGTAGCATTAGGATTCACATTTATTACTAATACACATTTCCTATGATTAGTGTTCACATTATAGACAAAATATATACACATGATCCCTATGACCACTTCTGAGGGCCACAATGGCCACCAAACTGTAACAGGAAGGAGAAAAAATGCAGGGTCAGACTAGGGATTGAACCCTGGACCTCCCTCGCTGTAGGCGAGTGCTATACCAACTAAACTACCCAGACCACTACAAAGGTCAACATAGATACTGTTGAAAGGACAGCAAGGAAGAGAAGACATAAAGAAAGTGCATTTGACAATGTCAGGTGTGGACAGTTAAATATAAATATTATAAAAAAAAATTAATATTAAAAAAAACTAAACTACCCGTCACTTTTTTCAACCATAAGCAAAACTACTCAGGTCTCAGCAATACAGGAACTAAATGAAATTGATTATTTAAAAAAGTACATAGAGCAGTGTGTGTCATTAACAAAGCAGAAACATCACAGCTGAATACTAGAACTGTCTTTTGAGAGTCAAATACACCCCAACCCCAACATTTTATGTTTCCCCGTGACCTTGACCTTTCCTATATGACCTTGGTTCAGGTTCAAGGTCATGGCACACATTTGGACCATGAAGATTATTCATGTGCAGTTTCATGACAGCCGTCCAAACCATTGATGAGATATTGCCCGAACAGGATTTTAGACAGACAGACAGACAGACATGGTAATTCCAATATACCCCCTCAAACTAATTTGCAGAGGTATAATAATAAATTATAAATACCTGTTGTAGGGGGTCTTCCGTTTGGAATGAATACGGGCAACTAAAACAACTTTTATAATTATTTCCTCAATATTTTTAATTACAATAAAGAAATTGGTTACCCCCACTCCCAATAATCACGCCTGAAAACCACGTGAAAGTATACCACATGGCGATCTTCCGTTTGGAATGAATATTTGGGCAACTAAAATAACTGTTATTTCCGAACTATTTAAAAAATCAAATAATTTATATAATCACGCCTGAAAACCACGTAAAGGAATTACACATGCAATAATACATAAATGCACCTACCTTGTACTGCTGTAAAACATTCATTCTTCCCAACACCAACACATTGTATCTGAGATGTTGATTACACTGCTAAATCCAATATTTAACACATGAATTTTTTCTTCACAAATAAACAGCTAAATCCAAACGCAACAGTTGAACAGTTAGAATCGCTAATAAACGGCTAAATCCAAGCGCAACACTTGAACAGTTAGAATCACCAATAAACGGCTAAATCCAAACGCAACACACTTGAACAGTTAGAATTACCAATTAAATGTAACACGTGGATAGTCAAAATCGTCAAAATTCGTCTTAATCCAATATGTAACACGTGAATAGTTAGAATCCCCGATAAACAGCTAAATCCAAATCCAAAATGCGAATAATCCAAATTCTTTTACTTTTTCGTGCTCATCAACAAAATGGCGCTGGATGTATCCGTGTGAAGACACGATGGCACTGATAATCACGTGATACTTGTCCTAATTTGCATAACAATAGCTCGGGTCGACAGTTTCAGCTGTTGAGGGGTTTGACTGAAACAAAATCACTTTTGACGGGGGAAATGAAATTAGAATTGTTAGAGCCCATTTCAAGATTGTAAGGAAAGACTTCCATTTTTACTATTCACTAAAATCTTATATTTAACGAAAAAAAACTTAAATATGACAGAATCAAACAATTCTAGTCATTTCTGAGAAAATAATTTTTTCAAAAAAATTACATAAAATGTAATGGGTGAGGGGGTTTACAATAGGAGGTCTTACCGATTGTAGATTGCGGGACCTGCGAAAAAAGTAAAAATAAAGTTTACCAATAAATGGTCGAAAATAATTTATTTTAACCAAATATAATAAAATAATATAAATCAAAATCTGATGTTTTTAATTTATATCCCTTCCAGGACGTATACTGAGCTGCCTATACGCAAATACGCCGTGACATGCGTCAACGGTACTTTAGAAATCCAAAAGTTAGTACAAAATGGAGAACTGGCTATTTTCCATCAAAACGTTTTTAGTCTTCATTACAGACGTATTAACCCATAAGAAACAAATGAAAAAAATTAAACTGTAAATGTTTGACTATACGAATTTTCGTTTAATAGGTTACCGACTGCCATCTCAGTAAGCTACCACCTATTGCACGCGACAGATCGTTTTATAACACATTGCATCAAACACCGTCAGTTACGGTTACATCGGAGAAACCTGTGTAATCTACCACATGAAAAATTGAGGTGAGTAATGGTGTTTAATGTCCAAGTCAAGAATATTTTCATGTGCGCTGCGCTGATGACATTTTACAGCAGGGTTCTTTATCGTGCCAAGCCCACCGTGACACGGGACCTCGTTTATTTTAAGTTCTCATCCGAAAGAACCGTGACTTTCATTTCATGATGCCGAGTGCTTTGCGACAGAACAGTCACTGCCCAATTTTAAGTCTTGGATCAGACCCGGTCGGGGTTCGAACCTACGACCTCCCACTTACGGAGCGAACACTCTGCTAACTGGGTCACTGCTATAGTTCACATTAAAAATTGAGAAATAGATAGTGTTTTCGTCGTGAATGGAAAGCTGTAATAGAGGATGGGAAAATATTCGTGAATGGAAAAGCTGTAATATACGAAAGCCTATTAAGCTCATGAATAAAAATAAATAAAAGGCGTAATAACGCGAAATAAAGGCGTTATAATGCGAAAAAAGGCGTTATAACGCCTTTAGAAAGGCGTAATAACGCGAATTGAAAGGCGTTATAACGCGAAATAAAGGCGTAATAACGCGAATTGAAAGGCGTTATAACGCGAATTAAAAGGCGTTATAACGCGAAAAAAGGCGTAATAACGCGAATTGAAAGGCGTTATAACGCGAATTAAAAGGCGTTATAACGCGAAATAAAGGCGTTATAACGCCTTTAGAAAGGCGTAATAACGCGAATTGAAAGGCGTTATAACGCGAAATAAAGGCTTATTAACGCGAAGTTAAGATGCCTTCCATAATGATGTGGAGGTCCTGGGGTTTAATCTCTACCCCCCCCCCCCACTTTACATACATATTAAAAGTGTGTGTGTGTGTGTGTGTGTGTGTGTGTGTGTGTGTGTGTGTCCTGCACAACTATATGTAATATAATAAGCTGTTTTATATTTATTTATTCTATGAAAATTAAAAAAAAACTACACATCATCCAATCCTGCGCTGAAATGAACATACTATTTCAGTAAAACAGAAAGAAAGGTTACTTTTCAATGTTAAAGTGTTGTTTTTTTCATAAAGAGTATCATTTTATATGGGGATGGAAATCTTTTAAGTAATCTGAAATATAAACATTGATAAACATTGACAATGTACACAAGGCTATTTATTAAAAAGTTCCTGTCCAATTGTCAATCGCTAACTTTTAACAATAATTAAATGACACTTGTGACATCTTAGTATGAATAGATCTACAGTTGCCTTAAGCTACTTAGTATTCAAACTAAAACCAATCTGTTTGTGGTGAGGGTTGTTAACTTTCTCCAGGGAAGTGACTGCTCTATATATAGACAAAAAGGCGTTATTACGCCTTTTAATTCGCGTTATAATGCCTTTCGATTCGCGTTATTACGCCTTTCTAAAGGCGTTATACGCCTTTATTTCGCGTTATAACGCCTTTCAATTCGCGTTATTACGCCTTTATTTCGCGTTATAACGCCTTTCAATTCGCGTTATTACGCCTTTATTTCGCGTTATAACGCCTTTCAATTCGCGTTATTACGCCCTTCTAAAGGCGTTATAACGCCTTTTTTCGCATTATTACGCCTTTATTTCGCGTTATTACGCCTTTTAATTTTTTTTATTCATGAACTTAATAGGCTTTCGTATACAAAAGATAATCAACAACTAAAAAAAATGTCAAAATTATTTTGTAAGCACGTGCTTACAGTGCTAATAAGCAGCTACGCCAGTGGGGTACAAGCTCTACCATAGCGTATTAATTTGGAAACAAATACACCATAAGCAGGTATATTGCTGCATAGAAAAGGAAAGTTGGCAATAGAAAAATTGAAGTCATCACGTTTGTCATAAAGTTTTAAATGTAACAATTCATAAAATAGGTTAACGTCACTGGCAAATTTGTTCACAATAGACTGTGATCTTAATATGTAAAAAATAATCAACATCTACCCATGGTATATCGTAGAATAATTTACGGAATGGAGTTCATATGCGATATAATCACACTATATTAAATAAATGTATTTGACACACCTAAATCATGACACAGGAGATTTGCTTCAAGTCAGCTTTAAAATGGTACCTTCTTCTGGAAAGAAGAACAATTCCACATACATATATATGACATTGTATAGCACAATAATTCTTTTTGAGACTATTTGAATATCATCTATCTTACAAAAAGTAAGGAGCTTGAAATAATTAAACCGTACGACTTGTTCTTCGGGTTCTGATTCATATTTACACTTAACCCAACTTATGACATCCTTGAAAGGCTACATTTGAACCTATATGACAAACATATTTACTTCAATTTCTCTATGGTAATCTTTCTTTTTCTATGCAGCAATATACCGGCTTCTCCTGCTTATGATGTTTTTGTTTCATATTTAATACGTTATAGTAGAGCTTGTTCCCACCACGGGAACTTTATGTACAACGAAACAGGCGGATAAATTGTTGGCTTAGGGATATTTCAAGCCTAGCTTTATCAAAAAGTTTTGTGAATGTCATTACAATACTGTCGATTAGTACGATTGTATCCAAAATCACCCTGTATATATTTGGCGTCCCATAGTTCCTTTCACTCATTTCTGATTACACACGTGGTGGACGTACTTGGCTAAACTGGAAGTGCTTACTCTTCCGGGGCACCCGGACGCACTTGCCTAGTGGAAATTCACGCGTTTAACTTAATTCACCAGTTTTCAAAGTTTTTATTTGGCTTTGGTATTATGCTTTGAACATGAATGTTTGTTTTCTTAACATGTTTACTTAACTTTACAAATATAATGTAAATACTAGTATTACAAACAACATACAATATTAGACCGCCTGACTATATTCCTTTCTTCTTAGTTCGTAAAGGTCATTGATACGGAACTAGATCGCATAATTAATATTACCATATTATATAACACAACATGATGTAATTTCGTTTGAGATAAAAGAGCGCAAAAACATAGCATTTAAAACAAAAGAAAACATATATTGTGATCAATAAGCATATAATGTGATTAATTACTTCGTGTAGCTAATTTTTTGCGTTTATTGTATCAGTTACAGCCGGATCTAAAGAAAACTTTTGGTGAAATTTGAAAATTTTTTGTAGTTATTCAGACAGTTTGAGGTTTTGAAAACCCTACCAGAGATAATTTATAACGGTTTATATCCTGAACGCAAACATGTTTATAGTAATAATTGATATTAAATAGTTACAAAAAGTGCACATGTCCGAAAAATAATCTTTTATGAATATATATAAATAGGCAATGTTTGGTTCAAATAATTAATGTGAAGACCGACAAGAAGACACTTTTAGACAAAACAGATAAAGAAGCATTGTGAATTACAAGATGAAACCAGAGTTGGCTTTCTTGGTGGCTTTGGGGATGCTTGGTATTGGTGTTGAAGGTAATTAATATTAGACAGTCTAGTTTCAGTTTCAGTTAGCTAAAATTATCTTTAACATAACTCTGATAAAATGACATTTTATGGTACGACAAATAAAAAAATTCCACAAAATTCAATTATAGCTGTTATATGCTTTGATTTATCTTCAAAATGACACCTTAAAATTCTGAATATTTTAAAAATTAACAAAATTATTACCGTATTTAATTTGCCAGATTTGAGCTAAGGAACATCATTATGAAACTGAAACTAAATCATGGATATTGTCGACTCGAGGTTATTTTGTTGAGATGTATTCTTTATCCTTATGACCATTCTTGGTGGTTGTAGTATATTTTGTTGTAAAGATGGTAATTGTTGACTCAAGTTTGTTTATTATTGTTGTGGTATATTTTTGTCAACCTGACTACTAGTATTTTAGAATCAATTATATTTCGTTGTAGTTTAATTGCACACTCTCTGGTTATTGTGTATTTTAGTCTCTTTTGACACTTGGTCTCCTTGGTTATTTCCGTCTTGATTTTATTCAGTTATTGACTATTGTCAACTATAGTTTATTCTGACTCTTGGTCCCTCTGACTATTGTCAACTATAGTTTATTTTGACTCTTGGTCCCTCTGACTATTGTCAACTTTAGTTTATTCTGACTCTTGGTCCCTCTGACTATTGTCAACTTTAGTTTATTCTGACTCTTGGTCCCTCTGACTATTGTCAACTTTAGTTTATTCTGACTCTTGGTCCCTCTGACTATTGTCAACTATAGTTTATTCTGACTCTTGGTCCCTCTGACTATTGTCAACTATAGTTTATTCTGACTCTTGGTCCCTCTGACTATTGTCAACTATAGTTTATTCTGACTCTTGGTCCCTCTGACTATTGTCAACTATAGTTTATTCTGACTCTTGGTCCCTCTGACTATTGTCAACTTTAGTTTATTCTGACTCTTGGTCCCTCTGACTATTGTCAACTGTAGTTTATTCTGACTCTTGGTCCCTCTGACCATTGTCAACTTTAGTTTATTCTGACTCTTGGTCCCTCTGACTATTGTCAACTATATTTTATTCTGACTCTTGGTCCCTCTGACTATTGTCAACTATAGTTTATTCTGACTCTTGGTCCCTCTGACCATTGTCAACTTTAGTTTATTCTGACTCTTGGTCCCTCTGACTATTGTCAACTATATTTTATTCTGACTCTTGGTCCCTCTGATTATTGTCAACTGTAGTTTATTCTGACTCTTGGTTCCTCTGACTATTGTCAACTATAGTTTATTCTGACTCTTGGTCCCTCTGACTATTGTCAACTATAGTTTATTCTGACTCTTGGTCCCTCTGACCATTGTCAACTATAGTTTATTCTGACTCTTGGTCCCTCTGACCATTGTCAACTATAGTTTATTCTGACTCTTGGTCCCTCTGACCATTGTCAACTATAGTTTATTCTGACTCTTGGTCCCTCTGACCATTGTCAACTATAGTTTATTCTGACTCTTGGTCCCTCTGACCATTGTCAACTATAGTTTATTCTGACTCTTGGTCCCTCTGACCATTGTCAACTATAGTTTATTCTGACTCTTGGTCCCTCTGACTATTGTCAACTATAGTTTATTCTGACTCTTGGTCACTCTGACCATTGTCAACTATAGTTTATTCTGACTCTTGGTCACTCTGACCATTGTCAACTATAGTTTATTCTGACTCTTGGTCCCTCTGACCATTGTCAACTATAGTTTATTCTGACTCTTGGTCACTCTGACCATTGTCAACTGTAGTTTATTCTGACTCTTGGTCACTCTGACCATTGTCAACTATAGTTTATTCTGACTCTTGGTCCCTCTGACTATTGTCAACTATAGTTTATTCTGACTCTTGGTCACTCTGACCATTGTCAACTATAGTTTATTCTGACTCTTGGTCCCTCTGATTATTGTTTTCTGTCTCTCTGACAGTTATCGATTAGGTACAATTTGTTGTTGTGTATTCCAGGCCCCTTTGGGCTATTATAGACTATAGTAATTTTGCTGTAGTGTAATCACGACCCTTATGGTTTTTGTCAACTAAGCTACATTTGTTCTTGTGTATTCTTGGTCTCTTTGGGCTATCGTGGACTCTTGTATTTTTGCTAAAGTGTTATCGCGACCCTTATATTTATTGACAATTAAGGTACATTTTGTTGTTGTTGTGTATTCTGGTCCCCTTTGGGCTATTGTGGACTATAGTATTTTTGCTATAGTGTAATCGTGGCCCTTATGGTTATTGTCAAGTAAGGTACATTTTGTTTTTGTTGTGTATTCTGGTCCCCTTTTGGCTTTTGTGGACTATAGTATTTTTTCTGTAGTGTAATCGTGGCCCTTATGGTTATTGTCAAGTAAGGTACATTTTGTTTTGTGTATTCCGGACCCCTTTGGGCTATTGTGGACTATAGTATTTTGCTATGGTGTAATCGCGGCCCTTATGCTTATTGTCGAGTTAGGTTCATTTTGTTCTTGTGCATTCTAGGCCCCTTTAGGCTATTGTGGACTTTAATATTTTTGCTATAGTGTAATAGTGGCCCTTATGGTTATTGTCAACTTGGGTACATTTTGGTGTTGTGTATTCTAGGCCCCTTTGGGCTATTGTGGACTATAGTATTTTGCCGTGGTGTAATCGCGGTCCATATGGTTTTTGTCGATTGAGGTTCATTTTGTTTTGTGTATTCCGGACCCCTTTGGGCTATTGTGGACTATAGTATTTTGCTATGGTGTAATCGCGGTCCTTATGCTTATTGTCGATTTAGGTTCATTTTGTTGTTGTGCATTCTGGGCCCCTTTAGGCTATTGTGGACTTTAATATTTTTGCTATAGTGTAATAGTGGCCCTTATGGTTATTGTCAACTTGGGTACATTTGTTCTTGTGTATTATTGGTCTTTTTGGGCTATTGTGGACTCTTGTATTTTTGCTATGGTGTAATCGCGGCCCTTATGGTTTTTGTCAACTCAAGTACATTTTGTTGTTGTGTATTCTGGGTCCCATTAGGCTTTTGTGGACTCTAGTAATTTTGTTGTAGTGTAAATGTGGCCACTATGGTTATTGTTGACTGAGGTTCATTTAGTTGTTTTGTATTCTAGGTCACTTGGACTATTATCGATTAAGTTTATTTTCTAGTGTATTCTATTTCGTTCGGACTATTGTCATGGTGTAATCACGGTCCCTATTATTATTGCCGACTCAGGTATAACTTCTTGTGTATGCTCGGTGCTTCTGGCTATTGCCGACGATTGGAGTAATCAACTTCAGTTTGATTTATACACCTTTTAACTTTTTAGCTTTTAAAATCATTTACCACATGTTTTTTAATCATGTTTTCCTTTTGTTTTAAACAGTATGCCTTGCTGAATGCCCTGCAAACACCGTTTTGTTTGGAAACAGCTGTTATTACTTCAGTACCAACACTACTGCTTTGATCTGGAAGGATGCAAGGGTTGGCGACTTTTTGTATTTTTAACTACATATACATTTTGTATAAATATACAAACATACTAATCCATGTCCAAATCACAATCCAAAGGTAAAGTAAAAACTTTGAAACTGGCAATTTACGTTAAACACGTGAAATTCCACCAGGAAGGTCAGGTGCTCCGCAAGGGTGAGCACCTCCTGTTTAACAAATTAGTACATCGGTCATGTGTGTAATCATAATGAACGAAATATATGGGACGGCAAAAATATCCAGGGCAATTTTGGATACAGAGACATCAAGTGACATTTTTTTAAAGTGATTCATTCAAAAATTGCTAATGTCCATTATAATTAATGTTTTTTCTTTGTTTATTGATATAACACTTTTTATATGATTAGAAAACGCATTTTCTGAATGGTTTTAATAAATTGGCTTTACAATATCCATAAATTATTACTTTTTCATTCGTAAAAAGTGGTATTGGTATATTGTAAGCTTTTCAATATGTCGTTCAGAAAATTGTGATATGGTGATAAGGTCGGTCTATAATATCCAATGTAGGTATCGCAATGATAAAATACTTGCACACAAAAGTTTTATAAATTTGTTTGTATATCAATGCCCTCAAAAAGTTTTATGGCCGTCATCACAGTATTGTTGATAAGTTTGATATCTCTGTGTCCAGGATTACCCTGAATATATTTCACGTCCCATGTTCTTTTCACACAATTTTGATTACACACGTGGCAGGTGTAGCTAGCTTTAAAGGAGGTGCTTACCCTTCCGGAGCACCCGGCCTCACTTCCCTGGTGGAAGTTCAAGTGTACAACCTATCTTGTCATTTCCAAAGGTTCATTTTGCTTCTGGGTTGTGATTCGGACATGGATTTGTATGTTTGTTTTTGATATGGTGTCACACGCATTCTATCTATTACACTAACAGATTTCGCTTAATTGCATTAAATCTGGCAATTTTGCTGAAGGAAATATGCAAACGAGTTTCCATTCATGAACATTTGACCTATGTCTAAGGTCAATATTGGACTTGTATTTTTTCATTAGGATGTTGTTCAGAATTATTCTCAGTAAAGCATTTGTTTTATGAAATTTAAACTAAAAACGATGATGCTATGATAGAGCCAACTTTTTAAGTTACCAATATGCAATCTTAGAACAATTAAGATTAATAATGCCCTTTTTTACTTAAAAACGCAGATTTATTTTTAATGCGCAGAGTTCACATATTTATTATATAGCAATATATTCTTCGCATAGAAATTAAACGGTAAATCCCGAGGTCTTAGAGTGCAATAAATATCGATATTTGGACGCTAACTTTGTTTCAGTCTGAGGTTTTCTGAATATGTTTTTTTTCATATTGCACACTTTGTCACATGACGCTGTTTTTGTCATATTGCACTATAACTTATATCCGTTTTCAAGAAATAGTGCTATATTTTGTATTGCACGACATAATGGTATTTTAGATGAAATACTTGACGGAAGTATACAGTATTTATTTTGCTATATAAAAAAGAGTTATTGAACCAATATTGTGAAATATTGTCCCTCGTTGACTCGCAAACTCGTGCAAATGTCGAGTCAACTCGGGACAATATTTCACAATATCAGTTCTGACATGTGCTGATCGTGAATTTTATTAAAATATTGTCATGTGCTGATTTTGAATGCATTGTTTTAATAAAAATTCAAAAACAGCAAATGACAGTCCAATAACCCTATAGTTCTAGGCTTTGCGTTGACATAATAGTCCTATTGTATGTTCTGATTTTTTTCAGAGTGAATGCTTAAGTAGAGGTATGCATCTAGCTGTTGTCGAATCTAAAGGTGAAGATTTGTTTTTGACGTGCAAGGCTACCAAAGACGGAAGTAAGTTTAATGATATATATATATATATCTCAAAAATAAACATACTAATCCATGTTCAAATCAAAATCCAGAAGCAAAGTAAAAACTTTAAAACTAACAAGTTAGGTTAAACACGTGAGCTTCCACCAGGGAAGTGAGGCCGGGTGCTCCGGAAAGGTAAACACCTCCTATTTAGCTAGCTACACCCGCCACGTGTGTAATCTTCTCTCCTGGATTAACAATATGCAGATCGTAAATCGACCATAATATATTCAAATTTGAGAGGGCTTTTTAATAATTATTGATCCCAATATGTCCTTATCTTTTCTTGCCTTGTTTGGCTGTACATGTCTTTATATTGTATTGTTAACGCATTATTGATTAAGGTGCTAACCCTTCCGGAGCACCCGTTCTCCCTTTCTTGGTGGAAGTTCAATCCCAAATTTATTTTCTAGTTTCAAAGTTTTTACATTGCTTTGGAATTGTGATTTGGGTATGGATTGGTATGTGTTTTTATATTGCGTTAGAATTTGCCAAGTACTACATTTAAAGTTCAGAACAGAATAGATCACAATTCGATGTATTGCAAATAAGTCTGGAATATAATATATATATATTGCTGCGAAAATATCAGATTTCAAGGATCTAACTTTCTAAAATTGACCACTACGATAGAGTGCTCGCTTCGTATATGGGAGGTTGTGGGCTCCGATCCCGTTTTGACCAAGACTTGAAAAAAAGTAGTGATTGTTCTTTCGCCAAGCGTTCGACATTTAAAGATTAAAATAATGGTGTTCTTCGGTAAAATAATGATGTTCTTTGGAAGAGACCACAAAATCCGATATCCCGTGTCAGGAAAGGTGTGGCACGTTAAAGAACCCTCCCTGCTCATTGCCCTGAGCGCACTGCCAAGGCAAATATTTCTGCAACTTCACCTATAGCTGGTGACGTATCGATATAAGTGAAATGTTCTTGACCGAAACCTAAACCCATTTAATAAATATATAAATAATTAAATCATGATTCAACCAATCAATCCTTTACAGTTAGGTTATGGCTGGATGGAACTGATGAGTACGAAGAGGGCACTTGGATTTGGTCATCCACCGGAAAGAAGATCACATACTTCAACTGGGACAAACCCGATAATGAACCAGATGGTTGTGTTGTCCAAAACTGTCTGGCAATATATAAAAGTCATAGAGGAAATTATTACAGTTGGTACGACGCCGGATGCACTAAACAAAAACTAGGTTATGCGTGTGAATTGGAATTAGAGGTATTTTACTTCTTTAATCAAATTATGCCACGTGTCAATATCAAACACTACTACAAAATCATGCGATAAGCCCGAGATACAGACATCTTTCTGACAAAAAAAAAAAAAAACGCTCGTATAGTGACCTTTATGAGGCCTTTCTGGTACGCAGTTTTCAATTAAAAGAAAAAAGAGTCTTTTTTGGCCTTATAAACATGGTAAGGTATACGTGGCTTCACCTTAAATCCTGTCGTGCAGGTAAGAAATTAAATACAGGAAAAACATGCATAGAAGTAACCAAGACCAAAACAAACGCACGTAAAAAGAAGAAACAAGAACGCAGAATAAACAGAGATCTACCCTGAATTTGATTAATATAAGGAAAGCAAACTGGTGATAACGGGTACCTATAGGCAAACACCATTGACCTGTCCGTTTGACCTTTCATTAGGAATAATCATATAGGAGGGTCCACACAATACGTAGGTAGCGTTCGGATTTGCAGTTAATACATATACACCTTGCCCATGATTAGCGTTCTCATCAGGTAGACGAAATATACACGTGTGATCCCTATACCTTAAATTTACTCGTCCATAATTTAAATCAAAGATCAAGCGGACAGGTCAATGTTGTTTCCTATTCCTGGCAAGCTATTGTTTCATAATCAGTAGACAGACGGACAGTCGTACCTATTTGATGTATTATATATACTGAAGAATGTATCGATTTTTCTTTTTATTCATTTCATTTTTTTTTTTTTACTTTTTGCTATTTATAGAAATTTGATCTATTTCAGACAAACGAATGTTGAAGTTTCAAATTGCAAAGGACCCGTTAGATTGCAGACAACAACCGGAAAAATCCATGACCAAATAAAAAGTCTGTTTTTCGTAAACTAATAAAGCAAGCATCGTTTTTTAAAACGCATTTCGGTTTTACTTGTATTTTATCCTTTACAAAACCTTTTGAACTGCAGTAATTACTTGGTCACTTGTAGTGAAGAAAGACGCTTAATCATTAGTAGGGCGTCTAGCTAATTGTGGTGGAAGGCACTGTGCCAAATTGAAGAGTTCAATCTGACTGTCTAGATGAACATCTCCAATCTAACGCGGGAAGAATGTCGCTTAAACTGCGTAGGGTGTCTAGTCACTTGTGGTGAGGGACACGCTAAAATTAAGTGCAACATGACTAGTTAACGAGATGAGATGAACATCTCCAATCCAACCGGGGGTAATTAACTTTTTCATTAACATTTTCACCAATGTGAAAATTTCTACCAAGTTCCTGTCTCAGGACGCTTTTTTCTACTCCATTTAGTTACAATGCGGTCTGTCTTACTAACGGTTGATAGGTACATTAGACCGGTATACAGTTATCCCTGTTCAAGCGGCTTGAAGTCTCTGGTGAGACGTCAGGTTTTCTGTCCCAGCTTATAGGTCCATCAGATCGGCGCTGGGTTACCCCGGCTGCAGTTGCGTGAAGTGACTGGTTTTCTGGTATGATTATTTCAGCCATGGGCCAGTTTCATTAAAAGTATGAGAATCTTATGTACCAGAAGTAAAACAATGATTGCAAAGACTGTTGCATTCTGTAGATAAATATGTCACTGTCCAGTTGACTTTAAAAGTGAACGCCGTCTTTCGCCTCTTGGTGCCGAATATAACTTCCACTACTAGAAATGACAAATTGGTTTATTCAAAGGAAGACCCTTTTCTAATGGTAGGCTTGTTTTATCTCGTTACACCAATGCAATATAGGTTGTATTGGCTCTTGAAAGTACATAAAATCGGAATAATGACCATTCAGTAGGAACGCCAAAGTCGCTGCCGTACTTGTGAACTTGCAAAAATGAGATAAAATTGGGCAAACAATGGCGAACCTTTGGACGAGGCAAAATTTGGAATTGTGTTCAATATATCATCGGATGTTATGAACAGGGCTATAACATAAAAAATCAGAATATATGAAACTCGTCTAAATCTATTTTATACAATTCCGGTTACATTTTAATATCTTAATTCAGTGACAAAAACGAGTCATTGACTAAAATTTAAAAAATTGTTCTTCACAAGATTCCTTCCCATTTATCGCAACGCGCGTGCACCAGAATTATTTTTATATCAAAAGAAAGATTTTTTTGCGATGCTTAATTTGATATATAATTCATCAAATAATTTTCTTTACACAAAAAGTGTCCAAGTTTTAAAGGTGAAAAACAATCGTCGTCAGTCCGGATTCTTGGGTACGGGTCGGGTCCATTTTCCGTCTAATTTGACCTAGAATTTTTTAAGTACTGCTTCTTAACTTAGTCAGGTGGCAGATCTCAAAAAGTAGCTTCTTTATTGACCCCCTAAACTTTTTTGTTAAAAGGATCTTATTACCCTATATGTACTTAGTCACGCTAGGTATATATGTTTCCACCTTGAATTTTTCCGTTCAATGAAAATATGGCTGCCAATCCAAGATTGGTACATTTATATGAGAATTTAGTTTTGCTCTGCATTAGTAAAACTCAAACATCAAGACCTAGCGTGACTAAGTACATATAGGGTGCTTTTAACAAAAAAGTTTAGGGGGTGTCACATTTTTGGGATCTGCCCCCTGACTAGAGGCAGAGACATATAATAGAGACATATATTATATGTCTCTGCTAGAGGTGGGTGGAGCATGCCCCTGTAACAACTTAGCTAAGACTACGGCGCGTTTTGGTGCATTTGGCACCAGGCCTTTCACGCTGCGCCACTGTTTCAGGCGGTTATTATTTTTCCCATACTGAAAATGATTGTCAATCAGCAAAGAAGTCACGCCCCAAATGCCACGCATTTAACATCCGGGTATGTAAAACCGGAAGCAATCTATACCATTTTTAGCAGACAGCGAAAACGCTAATTTTGACCAAACTTGCATAAGAAAGGTAAGAAAAAACGAAACGGGAGGTTAGAATAAGCAATTACAACAAAATGATTTCCTAGGATTTAATATTTTAGGCATTATCATTGTAAATAATTGATTTTATGCACATTTCGCTTCGCACTTTCTCATTTGTTTACATCAGCAGACACTTCTTGACAGGAGACGGAGCTTCAACACCAGCGAGAGAAAAGGGTTTTAAGTAATAATAATCCAAAGATTCAACCAACTTTTGTCCCACTATGTGTTGCAAATATACTTTTTGAGCTGTCCGTCACTATAAATACGGTTGATTATTTTGTCTTTTCTTTTTGGATTTTCCACCACTGCTCGGGGTACCAATTAAAGTTTTTGGTGCGGCAATTTTCGTCAATTTCCGACATTTAAAATGTATTACATATTGTTTGAAATGCATAAAAAATGAAAATTATTCTTATAAAATACTCAGAATCACTTGCACAAGAATGCTACGGGTTGAAGTACCGATGACAGTTTCATGCTTATTGCTCGGTTGTCGCCATTTTACCTACTGTTTAATTCATGTCCGGCAGAGCACATGTTTTTCAAGCTTTTGGATATGAAAATCAATAAATTTTCTATCATGTCATATGCCGTTGTTAAGTATGCATTTTGTCGTAATAAATGAGCACCAAGGTACATACCATCTCATTCAGAAAATAAAACGCAAAACTTTTTAAAATCCTTGCGGGGATCTACGCTATGGATTGGAGCCATACAGACGACAGGAAGTATAAAACATATGGCTCAGAAGAATTGAACTGCGCATGTACAACGATTCCATTTTTTCACACCGGTTAGATCGTCTGACTAAAGGGAGACTACCCAAAGAAAAACAGAAGCTGTAAGGAACAACAAAATTGTAGGAGTTGTTTCCCTTGTTACGCGATCGTACCCACGATGAATAGGCAAATCCAGGATAAACTTGAAATTGCCCGGATGATTGCAACTTCCGGTCGTCTGTTCCAAAAGTAAACAATGACATATTCCCCGCAAGGATTTTAAAAAGTTTTGCGTTTTATTTTCTGAATGAGATGGTATGTACCTTGGTGCTCATTTATTACGACAAAATGCATACTTAACAACGGCATATGACATGATAGAAAATTTATTGATTTTCATATCCAAAAGCTTGAAAAACATGTGCTCTGCCGGACATGAATTAAACAGTACTATTTATTTAGCCTATTTTGGAGAACGCAGGATCGCAAAATATGTTATGAATTTCAATATGACATGTACAAATCAATAATTCTTTTACTTACATGAGCCGAGTTGTTACTAAAAATTCCTGTTTCAGCTCCATCCTTGCTTCATATATGATATATCATGTTTATGCGACAAAATATAACATGGGTGGGTGTTTACAATAGTAATCTTTTTTACGAAATGGCGGGTTTCTTTATGTTACGTAGTCATGAGGAAAGGTTTGACTATTTATGTAGGATAGTGCAGCTCAAGAACGGATTGATTTTTGCGTAACTAGGATGACCAAAATCGATTTAATAAAGTAATAAAGTGATCTACCTTTTTGCATTTTTAAACTTTTGAAAAAAAATTGACGTAAATTCAAACATCCAAACTCAACCCAATCTTTGAACTACCCTTCATTGTACCCCTCGCGAACCTACGTAAATAATAAATTCTTCCGTCATCATTACGTCATACGAAAGACTCTGCCATTTTGTCAAAATTTTTACCATTGTAAACACTCATCCAAAACAGGTTTTGGTGCATTAAAGGAGTTATAATGCATGGATTAGATCGAAATAAGGATTATTAGCAACGACTCGGCTGATGTAAGTAAATGATTAATTGATTTTTAACCGTGCCATTCAAATCTTTGAAATATTAGTGTTGTTCCTTTCTCTCCAGCAGAGTAAACGGACAGTAATGAATATGCATGATTTTGACCATATTAAGGTCGTCAGAGGTAAGGCACATGTTATTGTTTACATGTTTAAATGGTTTAATCATTGCATATTTTGCTTTTTCGAAGTTTTTTTTCTTTGCAACATGATTGCATGATATACATTATTAAGAAATCCGAAGAAATGGGAAATCCAGTAAAAATTGCCATTTAAAATTTGCAAGATTTCCCGCTTTCTTAGGCTAATAACTGTCACCATCTTTTGTTTGTCTCGTATGCTAATTAGGGTCACATGATACCTGCCGACCTTGATCTGATGAATTTTAGACATGCCAACCCAAAATTATTTCTTAAACAGATTTATTTCTTAAACATTTGAGTCTGATTACTATAAATTTTACAATTAAGCGAATCGTCATAACTTACGAAAACCTATTAAGCTCATAAATATAAAAAAATCAAAAGGCTTAATAATGCAAAATAAAGGCATTATAATGCGAAAAAGGCATTATAACACCTTTAGAAAGGCGTAATAACGCGAATTGAAAGGCGTTATAATACGAAATAAAGCCGTAATAACGCAAAATAAAGACATTATACCGCATATTGAAAGGTGTTATAACGTGAAATAAAGGCGTAATAACGCAAATTGAAAGGCATTACAAAGCTGCCAACCCTTACTATTTTAGCGTAATCCTTATGATTTTAAGCCCTAAAATACGCCTTACGAATTTCCAAGATTTCCTTACGATTAAAAAGAATGCGTGTTCCCTCGTTTTCCATTTGTTCACATCCCGGATTTTCGCTGATCATGTCTATTTTGGATCTTACAATTACCTCTCGGTCACTAATGCGTTTTAAATTGTTTATTGATCATACATCATTGTCAAGCATAATATTAACCTTGGTTGACCTTGACCGTCAAACAATGTCTCAAAAACGTGTTCACGTTGAGGAAAAGAATTCAAAATCGGCAACTCCACCCAAATAGAAGATAGTACAGTGGGATCAGAAATTCAAACTAGAGTATTCTGTTAAGTTTCCATTCATCCGGAAGTCTAACCAAGGCGATCTTTATGCAAGATGTACAACTTGCAATTTGGACAAACTTGTAGTGACATTGGTAAAATTCAAAGTGAGCTAGGGCTGTGTAAATATCCAAAACTTACAAAGTTGATGACATCTATATTGTGTATTTCACACAGCAATTCCGGCTGTGAACGTGTCTTTTTATTGGTACGGAAGAACCACACAGACTTTAGAGGATCCATGAATGTACAAACATTGGAATCAATTCTTGATAAAAAGATGGACATGAGTTCAAGTGAAAGACCTGCTTAAGACAGGAGTTCACTAAAGGCTTTTTGAAAAGTGCAAAGAGTGCTACATACATGTCACTTAACTAAAGTGACAGTGTGTGGTATTAATAAGTGGTGAGATTTTTCATTTTCATAAATAAAATAATGACTATTCTTTCACTTGATTTCAGTCCTTATATGTGCTTGGAAAATGCTCAGATTGCATCTCAGGGCACAAAAAACCATCAAACAATGTCTTGTTTCGCTCTGCCTTACTATTTTTCACAATTTCAGTTGGCAGCTCTCGCTTTATAATGCGAATTAAAAGGTGTTATAATGCTATATCTATTACCGTCCGTCGTCTGTGTGCGTAAACTTTACATTTTAATCTTCTCCTCCAAAACTACTGATCCAAATTTGATGAAACTTGGTGACTATCATGCCTGGGTAACAGCATTTCAAAAATATGTTCAGGGTTTGACCACGCCCATCAATATGGCTGCCGTAAGCCAAAAGACAAAAAAAAAAAAAACCAAAGGGTGCAGGCAAATTTTGATTAGATATTTGGATTCAGGATACCTAGACACATAAAATTTGTGTTTTTCATGAAAATTGGACGAAAAATAGGTTAAGTGGTTTTTTTTGCGTATAATTACATAATTTTTTTAAAATGAGACATTTATTGTTATAACTTCAAAACGGCTGAAGATAATTGTATGGAGTTTTCACTGTTGATCTTGTTTTTCAATTGATGTCAAGGTCAAAGGTCAAGGTCATGTCCTAGTTTTTGACCTTTGGTAAAAAATGCTATTTTTAAATATTTCGGGTGATGATGGTGTAGGATTTTCAGTTTTTTGTAGGTATTGACATGATGATCATTTTGATACATAGATCAAGGTCATGGGTTCAAAAGTCAAGGTCACAGATGAACCAGTATACCAATATAGTTAATTATCTGCAAAACTATGAACTTTTTGTATAGGCATGTATATTAGAATATTGTAGGTAATGGCACAATGGTCATTTTGATATATGAATAAAGGTCATGGGTTCAAAGGTCAAGGTCACAGATGTAAACAAGTACTGAAATGATTAATTATCTCTTGTATAGGCATGTATTTTAAAATATTGTAGGCATTATCCTAATGATCATTTTGATATAAAAATGAAGCTCATGGGCTCAAAGGTCAATGTCACAGATGTGAATGAATACCTAAATGGTTAATTATTGTGGAAACTATCAACTTTTTGTATATGCATGTATATTAAAATATTGCAGGAATTAGCCTTACATACCGAAATAGTTAATTATCTGCAAATCTATTAACTTTTTGTATAGGCATGTATATAAGAACATTGTAGGTAATGGCACAATGGTCAATTTGATATATGAATGAAGGTTATTGGTTCAAAGGTCAAGGTCACAGATGAAATAGTTAATTATCTGCAAAACTATTAACTTTTGTATAGGCATGTATATAAGAACATTGTAGGTAATGGCACAATGGTCAATTTGATATATGAATGAAGGTTATTGGTTCAAAGGTCAAGGTCGCAGATAAAATAGTTAATTATCTGCAAAACTATTAACTTTTTGTATAGGCATGTATATTAGAAAATTATAGGTAATAGCACAATGGTGATTGTGATGTTGATATATGAATGAAGGTCATGGGTTCAAAGGTCAAGGTCACAGATACGAACAAGTACTGGAATGATTATTTATCTCAAAAACTTTTAACTTTTTGTATAGGCATGTTTATTGGAATATTGGCCTTATGATCATTTTGATATATGAATGAACCTCATGGGTTCAAAGATCAAGGTCACAGGTGAGCGTTAAGGCCCATGGGCCTCTTGTTTATGATACTAAAGGCACCTAGTTTCAGATTTGCACAAATCATAGCTGTAGGGATCAAAATGGGGAAATGGTAAGATTCCTAAGGAGGAAATTGCTAAAATTACTATATTTGTCAATATATCTGGAAAACTATCAATTCTTTGTATAGTCATATGTATTAAAATATTGTAGGTATTGGCATAACAGTCATTTTGATGTATAGATGAAGGTCATGGGTTCAAAGATCAAGGTCACAGATGCAAATGAAAACCAAAGTTGTTAATAATTTGGAAAAATGTAAAATTTTTGTATAGGCATATATTAGAATACTGTAGGTATTAGGGATAGGTATTATCAAAATTTTTGTATCACGATATATTATGATACGCAGATGCTATATCCCGACACGTATCACAATATATTATTTTAAAGCTGAGGAAGGCAAAGAGCCTTTTACAATGTTGAATTCCCCGCTGTCGGCCATGTTGTTATGGAACGAGTTTGGTATTTGTGTGTTTCGTATCTGGTTGATAGCTTTACCTATAGTATGACGTAATATGGTTTTGTCCAAGAATTCAAATAATGTACATAATCTTAAGTTTTTTGCTTGGTCTAAAACTTGCAGCCAAGATTTGTCATAATAAATTGGATGCTACTTGATCAAGTGACACTGTATCAATAATATAATTATATATACCATATATAGCTTCTGTACAATATATAAAAGGATGCTATCTCTTCAATTTTTAAGTTTAATCTCTTGTATATTGATTGGCCTTTTCGGCATGTGCAAAGATTCCAAATTTGGGGTCCATAGCAGTTCTCTGGAAATTAAATACCCAGTGCTACAAATATTCCAAATTTTCTTCGTCCAAAATAACTTGATAAAAATCTTAGCTCCTATAAGTTTGCCGACAGTGAAACTTATCTAGCATATGTACAATCATAATAAATGATTTGCAAAAGATTTATAAGACACTCCCTATCAACAGTTTCCCAATTTGCCAAAGCAAAAGCAAAAGCAAAGGTTCCATGAAATTAAATTGTAATATCTTACATATTATCATTCACATAGTGAAAGAGAACTGTTACAAAGAGAATCAGTAACTAGTTTCAGAACGAGATAAGGAAATTCCAGTCGAGTAGTCTCCGTTGTACTGAGATACCCTACACATGCTCACGCGGGGTGCGATATGCAAAAAAAAAATCGTAGACGTACCACCTGTTCCGTTAGATTAATCTGTCACATATGCCAGAAATTTGTATTTTATACTAAATATAACCCAGGTGTGTAATTAGGCAATGTGTTTCCTGTTTAATTGGCCACCATTGTTTTAATGGGGTGAGGTGAGTGTCACTGAGTGATTAATGTTTTGAATGCAAAGGGGCAAGGATTTCTAAATGAGAAAATTTAAAGCTGTTTTTTTGGATTTGCTGTATCAGGATGCGTATGTATTTGCATTCTTGGTACCAGTAGCCAAAATCAGCATTGGCTACTTATTTCTATCAATTTAAATAAATAGAGAAACTGACAAATTTAACCACATTTTGCCCTTTCACTAATGGTTAACATTGAAGTTCTGAATTTCTGTTGTTCTAGTTAGACCTGATGATTGTCAGCAAATACTCAGCATGCTGACTCCCCCTTGACATTACTGTAAATACCAAAAACATTGACCAATTTGATCATACTTTGCCCTTCCACTAATGGTTAATGTTCAAGTTCTGAATTTCTGTTGTTCTAGCTAGACCTGATGATTGTTAGCACCCTGAGTGACTCCTCTTGACATTACTGTAAATACCAAAAACATTGACCAATTTGATCATACTTTGCCCTTCCACTAATGGTTAATGTTCAAGTTCTGAATTTCTGTTATTCTAGCTAGACCTGATGATTGTTAGCACCCTGAGTGACTCCTCTTGACATTACTGTAAATACCAAAAACATTGACCAATTTGATCATACTTTGCCCTTCCACTAATGGTTAATGTTCAAGTTCTGAATTTCTGTTATTCTAGCTAGACCTGATGATTGTTAGCACCCTGAGTGACTCCTCTTGACATTACTGTAAATACCAAAAACATTGACCAATTTGATCATACTTTGCTCTTTAACTAATGAGTAACTTTATAGTACTGAATGTCTTGTAAGTGTACTCTTGCTATACCCGGTGATTGTCAGCACTTACTCCCCCTCAACATTACTCTATTTATCAATCTATTTGTACAAAAATTGATTTTAAAAATTATTTTGTGTAATTATTATTTGGATGCTTATTCAGATAAAATAACCATATTTTTTTCTACATGACAAGCGAGTTGTTATGGAGAAGTTAGCATGATATTGATTTCTATAGTAGAGATGTTGTGTCAGTATATGCCAGTTATACCAATCAATACCCTCTAACTATAACCAAGCAGCAGTCTCCCGGCAGAGAGAAATCCTTGTTAGACGTTAACGATTCATTAACACAGCCATTCAGCGTTAAACTCTCACCCTTTTTTGTAGTATTTGTTACATTTATTACTTATTAATTTAATAAAACAAAGACTTCTTTTTCGAAAATCCTGTTGGGTTTATTTTACCTGATGTGCCGTAAACATTTTAGCATTTCTATATGACAGATAACTGGTATTTATGTCGGGTATTTTGAGCACAGTAATTATTATTGTACAGTGTTTTTAATATTTGAAATCAATAAACAGTTACATTGGAATCATCATAGAGCTAGCTGGTGCATTGTTGTCTTCTTCCATATTTTGTCCAAGAATATTAGCTGATGTAGATGTGGTATTTGGAAACTTAAGGTAGAACAAGAGATAACGGTCAATTTATCCTATTGAACTAATGAGACAAGAGGGGATTATACAGGTACTATTATTATTGATGTGTGTAGATGTCTGCCATCATTTATCTAGTTCTAACATGTCTTATTGATATTCTGCTTCCTCTGGATTTTTAGTATTTTATGTGTCTTTATTCTTTGATGTGGTTAGATCCTGAAATCTTTTAATGATATTAATGATATAATTGTTTGTAAATCATTCATTTTCTACTTGGTTTTATACTTTGTATAGCATATTATATGTTACTACCAATAGTCTTAATATATCTCATATAATGTAAATGGTAGTGTAAAGTATAAGCTTATAGATTCTATTATTCTTGCACCCTATACAGAAAAATCCATAAAAAGAGAGGTGCAAGATATCTCCATCTTGTACCCCCCTGTGCAAGATAGCCTACATGCTGTCTACTGCAAAATCTTATCAATAAAATCAGAGGTGTATCGAAAAGTTGAAATTGATTTTAAATTGAAAAAATTGTACTTTCTGATGCAAGAAATAGAATCAATCACTACTTGTAGTGCCAGATAAGGAAATCTCAACCCTTGTTCAGATATATTTGGTCCAGAACTTGGCAAGTCTCGTTCTAAACCAAATATATTAGAATTCGGGTTGAGATTTTCCTATCTTGCACCGCAAGTTGTGATAGATTCTATTATTCTTTCACCACCTAGGCTTGAATCCCACTCGAGCAGATCCTAAAGTCAGAATTAAGTTTGTCATTTCAGTTGCCAAAGCTTAGTTGTTTTTTCTAGGTACTCTGGTTTTCTCCATCATCCCAAAATTTAGCACTAGGATATAATTGAAAATATCTTGGGCTTATTAATTTATTATTATTATAAGTACTTATACTCATTTGTAATAACATTTTTGGCGTCGGGTTTTGGTTTTATTTTGTCCTTTTTGTTTTGTAATGGAGTTTGTTTATACTGTATAAGATATTGAAGTGTTTGTCTTCAAATCCTGGGTACATACATTTATTGATTTATTGGTTTTGCTCAATTTAACTGCATGCAAGATTGTTGAATGTAACCTTGTTACCACATACTAATGTATGGGGCAGCATACCAATAGAACCTTGTGTTGAAAGGTTTTTTGTTCATTTAATCCTGTCAACCACTATGGTAGCTTAGTGTAGAGTGCTCGCTTCGTATGTGGGAGATCACGGGTTCAAATCCCACCAGGTCTAACCAAGACTTGAAATGAAAGTCATGGGGTTCTTTTGAAGAGACCTTAAACACCAATGCCCCTTGTCACAACAGACATAGCACGTTAAAGAACCCGCCCTTAACATTGCCCTGAGGGCACTACAAAGGTTAATATTTCTGTCATTCAACCTATAGCTGGTGAGGTCTTTATATAAGTGAAATATTCTTGACTAGAACGCAAAACCATATTCAATCAATCAGTTATCATTTCTATGGCCTTAAACCCTTATCTTGACCTTATGTATGACCCAGTGTCATATGTGATTTCATAGTCTCTTGCTTTGCCTTTATTTCTTCCTTTTATCAGTTATATTGTTCTTTTAGCAGCTTGACAAACTTGGTACACCTCTTCAATAATGTGTAGTTTTCTTCTATTTAAAAGCTAAGGGAAAGAAGGTGTTAAATATATTCTTGATTGTTCTAAAATATTTCAAGTTATCTAGTTATAAAATATACTACTGGTGTTTGAATCAAGAGTATCAGTGATTTCCCTATTTCAATACCACTTTGTCATTTAACCCTTATAGATTTTTGTACGGCGTCTCGACAGTGAAAGCGTACATTGCTTTCTCTTTCTGCCAAGATCGGGCTTCTTTACTATGAAATGGTAAGAAATGAGTACACATGGAAATAGTGCGCCTGGTAAATGAATGTGAAGGTTATATTCATAGTCCTACTCCAGCACCATTTTCCCCAACTACGCTGTACAGCGGCAGTGCTATGTTTATAAAATTTGGAATGAAGTGATGTTCTACCAATATTGGACCTTAAAAATAATATTCCCTCATTGAAAACTAACCTTATTAATTCAATCTCTATAAATTAACTTCAATTGTTCCACATGCCAGTATTTGAAAAATGTTCAGTTTGTGACATTGTAAATAGTTTTAGATATAGTGCAGTGCTTAGAACCAAGCTGTTGCAACTCCAGGTGACACTATGTTTTCACCTGTTTCATTTCTTTAATTAATTTTCTTTATACCGGTATTAATTAAGCTTGTCAGTATTATATTTATCACACCTGAGTATATGTACACTGAATATATAGAGGCTAGCAACACAAGGTGACCACAAGTTATTACACCTCACATAAACACATACATTATACAGGTAGGTTTTGTCATCAGCTAAAGCTACTTAATTAGTACCCTGTAAACTCTGATAACCACATGTAATAATTGTAAATCAATCTGTTACTACACTTAGTAAGTTAGCTTGGTGGAAATTAGAAATCTTTTATTCATTGATTTAAGGTTAGTTGAACTACTTTTATCATTTTTTTCAAAACAAAAGTACTAAATATCTCTTATGATTATTACCTATTCCCTCCCAAAGGAAGTTTCAGAAAGGGGATAATCTTTATTAGTATAGGATTCCTTCACTTGTACATACAATCATGAATGTATGTTATGCTTGTCAGTGCTATAACAACTTTATTTCTAAATCGAATTTCATTGAAGTTTGATACAATGATTGAAAAGGGCAATAACTCGGACAAGATTGTGTTCCATAACTGCCAGTACACTACTTATTATGGAAATATCTTGGTCAAATTCATGTTTCATAATTTTTTCTCACTTATAGAGTTATCACCCTTGGCCTTTGTTCTTTTATTCCATTTGTTTTGTTAGCTCTTTCACAAGATCTGTATCACTTTTGATGCCTTCCTTAGGAACATAACTTAAATATTACTTTAATACTGTGTCATCAAGCATATTTTGAGTAAGTGCAAGCCAGAAAATTTCATTTTTTGCCAATATTTCATCATGCTTTAACATACATATCTGTTTGTTTCTTTTGGAGTTCTCTGTAGTAAACATTTTTTTGTTTCAAGAAGTTTTAGAAATTTTAATTGTATGTACATTTCAAGTGATCAATGTATGGGGTTTACCAGCCTACCATGTACATTTAATATTCCATAACACTGTCGTTGAAGTATTAGAAATGATATAATTTGAAGTTTTTCTGTATTTTTGACATTATTCTGGGTTTATGTGACATACTGTTCTTCAGTTTCATGGGGTATCGATCCCATACTGTTGCACCCAATCTTAAGACTTGTATTGAATCACATATTCTTGCATTGTATTATATTGCGCAAGCATAACCAAAGATGACACATTGTCATAAAACTTGGTTTATCTTTTCAAGTGTTTACCAAAGTACTTTTACTTCTTTTAATTTCTTTTGTGTTTCAACTGTATTGTGTATTCTTGAAACATGGATTAAATGGCACTAACAAATTACATACTGGACTAATGTTTATATTGGCATGGCAACACAATTGATTGAGCCAATCAATAGTTTGTCTGGATGTTTTGTACCTCCCTTTGGTAGATAAAAGTTGTATTAAAAGACAGTTATGGATAAATGACTTGATCAGTTGATAGCATTGTGTTTTGTCTGGAGTTTTATAGTGTATATATGTTTTGATAGATTAGCATCATCAGAATAAACCAATATGGCCAGATTGTGCTAATTTAATCAGTTGCCATGGTTTAACAGTAAAGTGATAAACAGAGAATCAACTGAAAATATAGTAAAGTTGTCTGTGCAGTGATTATGTATGCCTAAAATTACTACTGAATTTAGTATAGGTAGTTTACCCTAGGAAAAGTTAACTAAAATTTCCCTAATTTACCACTAAAATTTCCAAAACATAATTATAGTGTATTATAATAAAAGAGCAAAATGTTTAAACAATTTACTGTACTAGTAAACCCAGTTGTCCAATACTGTCCTAAACCACAAAAAATGCAGGCATTGCTATAATATGTAACATGTTTGCTATGAGGATCCCCGTAATCGAAAGCATGCCATAATTTGATTCTCTATTTATTTAAGAACTTCCCAATTTTGAAAAGGATGCAAATTTTCTAATCTAAAAGGCAGGAGGTAGTAATTAAAAATGAAACAATATTGACACATTTATATCTAGTAGTCTCGCAATAGACTGAATTTCTTGATATTGTAAATAAAATATTCTTACCCTAGATTAAAAAGATCTACAAGAACAGGGGATGTCAGATATATCAGATATATTCATCTAGCAACCCCCCCCCCCCACCCCAAAGGATAAACTTTATCCACCAAGATTTATCAATAAAATGTGAAATTTATTAATAGGTTGAGAATATGTTGAAATTGATGCCTTTCAAAATGAATTGATTTGTTTTGTGGTGCAAGATATGGAATCATTCACTGTGGTGCCAGAGTATGTGCATCATTGTCAGCATTTGGGTAGACATCCAGCTTTTAAAGGGTAAATACTGAAGGTTCTGGAATAAGTTGGTACCAGTGAGCTTCTCTGTTCTGACAGTCTCTGTTGTGTTAATGGATCCTTGAAATAGATGAGTATTAAGTGAAACATTCCTAAAAGTATTAAGTGAAACATTCCTAAAAGTATTAAGTGAAACATTCCTAAAAGTATTGTATTTATATGAAATGTTTTGTGAGAGTTGAAATGGCTGGAAAATTTCCAAATTTGTGTATTTTCTAAAAATTTGATTTTTAAGCCCCATGTTAAAAGATGATCCTGTCAGTTGTGCCTATTTGTTTAATGCATAACAAAGTTAATATAATTTATAATGCTGTAACCTGGTCAGTTGTGCTTATCTGAACAATCCTGTAAAACTTGACACTACAGGACAGTTGTCATACATCCATGTTGAATAACCTGTTGTTAGGTTATGTTATGTTGTTTTGAAGTTTTAATTGCCTTATATTCTGTCTTAAATCTGTTTCCAAAACCTTTTATTTAGCCCGTTGTAATACTGTGATATTTTGATGGTTGCAGTGGCTGAAAATAACCTTGAACTATTCTTCTGTCATGTGATAAAAATTTGCTTCTTCATAATATTAATTCATGCAGATGGTTTATTTCCGCCAGAATTATGTGTTATGGGTCGTTATTATTGTCATTGGCAAATGCTAAATTACCTAATATGCCCCACTGTATATAAAATTGGCTGTATTTTATTTGGCATCATAAATGTGTGGTAGTATATTTACTTATCACTGTTGAACTGAGAAGAGTAATTATATTTGTATTTAAACATCTATTTATTTTGTGCTATTTATTCTGTGGTTTTATTGATTATTGTTCATTAATTACAAATAGAATGTCATAATTATATAAACAGGAAAGAAACGGTAAAAAATATAGATATTTTCTATGTGTTTAAAAAAGATGAAATAGATGAACGCTGAATTAATTTAAACTCTCTTGTATTGATTTTCTCCCTTTGGTGTGTTACGGTATAGCAGAGGTCTAAATTGAATGGATTCGGTTCTAATAAAGGCTGAAACTCTCCTAGATTGGAAAAATTGATCAATATCAAGGGACTAAGCCTAATTATTATAACATCTATACCCTCAAACACAGTAGTAATCCAAAGAATCAGATTGATTGGGCAAACGAGAATCTAGAGAAATTACGTCAAAAAAAATACAAATTTATACTCTCCGATACAGAAGTAAATCTTTATTGTCAGATTGATTAGTTAAACGAGATTCTTGAGAAATTACGTAGAACAGAATCTGCTGTGTTTTCAGAAACAGATTAGTTTGATTTTTACCAAGCCTTGTGACGTCACCCACACATATGTGGGTGGGAAGCATGCAGGTACCTAATTACATTACTTTATTGTCATTTTCTAACTGTCATTGTTTATATATTTAGGGATCAATATATGTTATATATTTAGTTACATTGGCGGTACATAAGGATCTTTATAGGAATTTGTGTGTTGTTGACTTCCATATGTCACAAGATTTCTACGTGAATTGGTAAAACATATTGCGTATATATTATTGTAGGTATATTCTTATTATCTTATTCTTTAATTTTCAAAATAAGTTTAGGATTGTTTGCTTTTGACTTCCATATGTCACAAGTTTTCATAAATTGGCTAAGTTCAAACATGTATTATGTATACATAAAATTATGTGTATTTTAATAATTTACTAGTATTGTCATTTTTTGATGAAAAAAAATGTATATGATACATGTACATGTATTTATTAATATTCTGAATTTGCATTGCACAGTAATATGAAAATGGGTGTGATTCTGACAGCTGGCTTCCATCTTTTATTGACGTAATAGAAATACTGATGTCACAGATATGTTTATTGAATTTATAGATTACATGTATTTATGCATATATACAGGTTATTAGAATGTAGTAATCTTTTTTACATCCCAGTCAAGATTTTATCAGTTATATGAAGATGAGCAGTTCTAGGATGGTAGAGAAAACCTGAATAACTTGAGAAAACCGATGTCCTTCAACAAGCAAACTAATAAACTTTTTCACATTTTGGACCTGCCCTTATGGGATTAGATCTTAGGCAGTGAGAAGCAATGTGTTGTGAAAGTGCATGCTTTGACTACTTGTCCACAGAGGTCTAAATGTTCTTAGATATTTAACCGCAGAGCACAAATAATAACCCGGTTAGTTATCGTTGTATATATGAGATTGAATGTTTTGATGAAGTAGAATCAGAAATTATCGAGTGTAAATGAAAGAATTGTTAATAGGTCAGATAATATAATAATACAAGTTATTATTACCATGGTAACTAACTATAATTATTCTGTATTTATATTATATAACTGAATCAATAGTAAATCAGTATAAAGAGGATAATCAATACATTAAATAATACTCTGAAGTGTTTCTATTTCAAATGTTAATCTAGTTAAAGGACAGATGTGGACTGATGTTGCACTATTACTGACCTTCAGAGTCAAATGGGTTTGGTTCAAATCCTACCATAATATTTTATTTTTTCACATATTTGCTCAAATAGGTTACTTTTGAAAGACTTTCTCAAAAAATTAGTGGCCCATGGCAATTTGACAACCAGGAATGGAAACATAGTAAAAGGTGATGTTTTAATCTCCCAACCCAAATCAAATAGTTTTAAAGAGTACACTAGCTAGCTAGGCCATCTATCCTTGATGTTTTGAAAATTTCTGTAGCACAGAAATTTTGTTAGTGGATATATTTTTATGAATTTGCAATAATAAGCCTAAAAGTTTTTCATTCCATTTACGTTAACTAAAATCATAACTTTAGTAGCAGCCAAATTAATACTGAATATTTTAACAGTATTAAAATATTGCAAGTATTATTATAGATATAATACATTTGACATTGTTCTAGACAAGTTTTCACAATCTTGTGTCATTTGTTATTGAATATAAGAGAAAATATGTTTTCTGTCAGTATCATGCTTGGTGGCATTACTTTTCCAATATCGATATTAATGGGAAAATATAAAAATGGTTGTCTGTTTTCCTCTGTATCCTACCAATTAAGAATTATTTGCAGACAATATTATTGATTTGAGGAATCTTTAAATGCTTGAAGAAAGGCAGCCATAAGTATATGCTGGTCCTCAGTATTGGAGCATGAGGTTCCTTAAATGATTGACATTATATAGATTTATGTGAGCATGAGATTCCTTGAAAAATTGATTGGCATTATATATACATGTATTTATGTGTGCATGAGGTTCCTTGATAAATTGATGTGAGCATGAGGTTCCTTGATAAATTGATTGGCATTATATATACATGTACATGTATTTATGTGAGCATGAGGTTCCTTGATAAATTGATGTGAGCATGAGGTTCCTTGATAAATTGATGTGAGCATGAGGTTCCTTTATAAATTGATTACCATTATTATTCGCGAAAGATCTTGATCTTTCTCGAATGTAGCTGTTACATGCAGATTTCTCAACCCGAATATTCTTCCGTTACAGAAAATCAACTCTCTCGTATGTAGGTCGAAGTTGAATAAAGGGAGATAATTCAAATTTCAATAACTTTTGTATTCTATGGATTTGATGGGTAAATTGTCATGTAAATGGGGTTTATTTATTGAGTAATATTGATTTAGTAAGAAATTGATACGAGATTGAAAAGAGAACGCTGCATTTTGTTGTATTTGAGGATAGAATATGTTGATGACGTCACGCGGATCCCCCTCCCGGTCAACAGATTTTTTTCATATTATATTTGCCCAAATCGTAAGGAGATTTATCAATAAAAACAAAACTGAAAACTACTCATGGATGTTGCACATCCAGTGTAATTATCAAAATCGAGTAACATCAGCTTGGGTGACACTTTACTAAAAACAGACACAGAAAGTACTCCGATCAAACAGAGTTTCCTTGTAAATATTATAATCTGAAATCTGATTGGTTGAGATCGTCTTCTTGACCCAGATGTTAGCTATTTTTAGCAGTAATTAACTTTTAATGGTTTTATCATACCTGTCAACCCTCCCGATCAGGGATTGAGATTAACGGGCGCCCAGTTTTTCGCTCTGGGCAATAAAATTATGGGCATACACAGGTCGCCTGGGGCTGCCAGGTGGCGATTAGAATTTTCAGTTCAGTGTATTTGACATTCCGATCCGGTTACCGATTTCCTGTTTATTTCTGACTGGCGACAATAATAGTAAAATTGAAAAATGGGTATCATATAGTCAACAAGTGTAAATGGACGGTGTTCCGACCGGAATTCAAATACGGTGCCATTTCGTTTCCTTTTCTGATATTTATGTATAAAATGATACTTCCGGCTCTCTGCCATGTGGAAAGTTTTAGGAGCATCGACTCCAAAGGCTAAACAAGGACCTGCGGAAAAACGAAAGTACTATCAAGAGTATGATAAGTACAAACGCATCGGAGCATATAAAAAGTCATGGGAAGATGGCAGGCCTTGGTTGTATGATACGCAGGACGGAACGAAGTGTGCCGTTTGTGTAGAGTTCGACAGGAAAAATTCTGTATTTACCGAGGGTTGCACTAGTTATAAACTTGACATTGTAAATAAACATGAAATTTCCGAATCTCACAAGCCTTAAGTAATGCAAAACAAGTTCCTGCTCATAAATCAAAAGCTGCCAAAATTATACAGTCATTGACATTGGTAGTACCTATAGATCAACATTTTCTGCAAAACAATTCGTCAATGTAATTGCAGATGTTGAATATCGGAAAGTAAAGCAAGGGATAGAATAATCCAAATGTATATACCTGATAGGAGATGGGAGCACATATTCTTCAATAAAATAGCAGGAAATGCAGTTTATTCGCACTTATAACAAAGGAAAAGTGGCAATTAACTTTGTAGGCATTGAATCAACAGAGAAAGTTAATGCTGAAAATATTGTTAATTGTTTTTATTCTATATTGTCTACAAATTGAAAGTATGCAAAGAAGCATTCTTACCAAACTGGCAGCATTTTCTTGTGATGGTGCAGGTGTTATGGTAGGTTGTCGTGCTGGAGTTGGGGCCTTGTTGCGTTCAGATCAACCATCACTCTTGACAGTTCATTGTATGGCTCATCGAAAAGTTAAGCTCAATCCCTGCTGATGTGAGGAGTCTCCCCATATTAAGACAAAAAGTTTGGAATTTCGTGCTATCGTCACTGCTTTTCCCGTTTTTCAAAGCCTTCCCTGAAGTCATCCTTAAAAAATTATGAATTGATTAGAGTGAAATCTGGGATAGCGATCACCTTCGTAGAGTGGTCATCTGTCAACTACATTTTTATCATGTACAGAACCTTTGTAGAGGGGTCACCTGTCAAACCCAGTCAGCGGGGATCCTAAAGGCCACCCGATTGAAAAAATTGTTGTTTACAAGGTTTACTAAAATTATGCTGGTCTCAGGAATAAAAAGTCTTCCAAAAATTATCGAATTCTTAAAACACAACTCTGGTGATATAAATAATAATAAAATAATAGTTGATTTTTTCAAGTTATTAATTATTTTAAAAATATCCTCAATTATGACATGAAAAATATCAGAAGCTTATTAGCTCACCTGAACCAAAGGCTCAGATGAACAATTGTCATCTATCTTCATCCGTCTTGTATAAACTTTTAAGCTCAGATGAGCAATTGCCATCTATCTTCGTCCGATGTGCGTCATGTGTAAACTTTTCACATTTTTTATCAATTCCTCCAAAACTACAGAGCCAAATTGGATGATATTTGACAGTAATGATGCCTAAGTAAGGGGTTTTCAGATTTGCACAAATGCAAGGATTATGTCCCCTTGGGGCCCATAAAGGGGAAATTTGTGAAAATCTTTTAAAATCATCTGCTCTGAACCTACAAGAGATTTAACTTAAATATTTCATGTAAAAACACTATGGGCACCTAGTTTTAGATTTGCAAATATTGTAGCTGTAGGGGCCAAAATGAGATAATGGCAAGGTACTCGAGGGGGAATTGCTAAATTAATGTATTTGTCAATATATTTGAAAACTATAAGCTTTTTGTATGGGCATCATCATCATGTGTATTGGAATACTGTAGGCATTTGCACAACGGTCATTTTGATATGAATAGAGGTCATAAGTTCAAAGGTCAAGGTCATAGATGTAAACGAATACTGAAATGGTTAATTATCTCAAAAACTATGAACTTTTTATGTAGGCATGTATGTTAGAATATTGTAGGCATTTGCCTTACGGTCATTTCCATATATGAATGAAGGTCATAGGTTCAAAGGTCAAGGTCATAGATGCAAACAAATACTGAAATGGTTAATTATCTCGAAAACTATAAACTTTCTCTATAGGCATGTATATCAGAATGTTATAGACATGTACACAATGTTTATTTTGATATATGAATGTAGGTCATAGGTCTAATGGTCAAGGTTATAGATGCAAATGAATACTGAAATGGTTAGTTATCTTAAAAACTATAAACTTTTTGTATAGGCATATATGTTAGAATATTGTAGGTATTGGCCTAACGATCATTTTGATATATGAATGAAGGACATGAGTTTAAAAGTCAAGGTCACTGATGCAAACAAATACCTAATATTCATTGCGATATTTAGATTAAGGTCATGGGTTCAAATTTTTCTTTACCTTTTTAGTTGTTTATAAACAATATATTGTAGCTAGATTTCAGATATGTTATATGTAGCATTCTTATGACTAGTTATGTTATAATAAATTTGCAAAAAATCCTTACATATAATTGGCCCTTACTGCTGAAAATTTATTTGGAGATTCTCTTTAATTAATGTCAATGACCATTGAACCTCTGCGTGAGATATGTACTCAGCTGCATGTGAGCATTAAGGCTCATGGACCTCTTGTTTAAGATTAGGGTCTCCATGGCGATGGAAGTAACTTTGACCATCCTTGATGGTTCCATACATGCATTTATTCGGATTGAACTATTTCCTACATGAATCCTTTATATTGGTCCAATGTGTGAATATTAAAACAGCCTCATGCTCATAGTCTGCACATTGCACACTACATGAACCCGCTATGTTGTCTTGGGAGCAATGCAAGGTGAACATAACAACCTCCTTTCAGTTACCTGACAACTTCATATACCTGACACTACATTGATGGAGACACTGAACTCCCTGTCTTTCTAATCTTTCGCGAATTTTAGTACTTTCAGTACTTTGATATATTATATATACATGTATTTATGTGAGCATGAGGTTCCTTGATAAATTGATGTGAGCATGAGGTTCCTTGATAAATTGATTAGCATTATATATTATATATACATGTATTTATGTGAGCATGAGGTTCCTTAAATAATTGACAATATACTAATATTGAGAGTCTGACTAGACTAAAAATTTATAATAACTAACATTCATGATGACACTGGGAAACAAAGAATTTCAAAGAATGTCATTGGTTCTGAATTATTGTTTTTAAACAATGTTTCTATAGTAATTCCATGTGGTTCCTGAAATTCTCCATGACTGAGATAACTCGCTCCATATGAAACTACAAATATTGGTCTATTTTTTAAGTCGAAGGTTGAACTTTTTAAGAAATTTTAACTATGTCAAAATGATGTATATGTAATTATGATCTCCTATACAGTACTACTGAAGGGGGTGCCTTATGAAATGACTGTATTATGATGTGACTACCCTATGTAGTGACTGCCCAATGCAGTAAGTGTCGCTGTGTGAAGTAACTGCCATGAAGTAAATTCCTTCAAGTAAGTGAAACAATTTTTACCCAGTTGAAGATTACACGTTCGTTTAATCGAGAATAACCCCCCCCCCTCCATTGATCATGGTATATTAAAATTTCAATGTGATACATAAATATACCATATAAAGTTATTGTGTAAATACACACTTTATTGTTGTCACAAATGATATGATGGACAGACGGTGTTTGGTTACTGTATTTGATTACATGTTCATCATTGGAAATCTATATCGGAAATCAGTTTTACCCGAGTCATTGATCTGTATTGAGAGTGTATTGAACTGATAAGATAGAATGTATAGGCTATTGTTAACTTTGAACTTCTCCCTCGATCCTTATAGTGGAGAAATATATAGATTTTTGTGTCTGGAGCCCGTGGATACACTGTGTAGCTGTATTCTATAGTAGTTATCGGCTATAAATACTTTATACTACGTACAATACTTCTCCTTGGATCAACCTTCTAGTTCTACTGTGCTTACACTTAACTCAGTTTGTACCTATATATAACATACAAATACCAGTAGCCGTGGAGCTTAAGTGATGCTAATATCTGACGTAGATTGACTTCATTCAGGAAAACATTTTATACAGAGCTTAAGGCTTTAATTTCCATTCATTGAGTAGTGATTGATGAAATAGGAGTCGTGAAACATTAAACTGGGAAATTAACATTAACAAAATCGACAGTTAAGACTTGACACAAGGTATATTGGTTCATTAGATTACATATACCGGTACTATACATTTGTGTATCTAAGATATTATCAAAATTTAAGATTTTTAGGATTTACTTTTAAGTAAGGTAAGTTTTAATGTAATTTTACATTTTATAAATACATGTATTATATAAATGCTCTTTAAATATAGGCTTCTAAATAGAGTGTTATATATGTACTACATGTCATGGATGCCTGTAGGGTTTCTTTTACATTTTGTTATAATAACCACCATTGATCAATGAAGTTGGGATGAATTTCCATTAGGTATATATATATATATATATATATATATATTATAATTATATATATATATATATATATATATAATATATTGATCTAAATTGCTGGTGTAAAAATAACCATGCTTCAGTTGACTGCATACTGGTTTTATATTAAAGGCATTTGTGTTATTTTGGGAGAAAATCATTTTTAATGATTTATCTATGAACAGATCTACCTGGTCAAGAGGTTTACATAATTATATACCAGTAGGCATATTACAATATTCAGATCTTTACTGATAATCATTAAAAATCCGGGCTGTACAGACTGATTCTTCTGGCTATTTCAATGATTTGTTAATTTTAGATTTATCTCACTTTCAAGAGAATTAGAATGTTTAAGATCCAATCCTGAAGTTTGATAAAATAAGTGGTAAAAAGAAAACGTTATGGTCGACTTTGTATCAGTATCATAGAATATAGTACTAGTAGATTAGTTAAGACTACTAATGTTCTATTCTGTTCAATGTGTCATACTTTGATACTGAACATCACATTTCTGATTCATTAATGAATTCCAATATGCAGGTAGGTCGGTAGGTCATGAGAATTTGTTTCTGGAAAGGGCAACACAACTGCCATTGTTCCAGTCTGACACTACCAATTCGGTTTCGGTTTTGTTAGAAGGGCTCTTGTTATCAGTTTGGGGCTTTAACGGAGGTTTGTGTATAGGGACTGAGGAACCGTGTGTGCTTGGGAGGCTCCCAAGCACACACGGTTCCTCAGTCCCAATGAGAGGGGAGTGGCAGTCCATATAAGGTTAAAAAGAAGGAATCTGTATGTCAATATAACATCATTGTATGATTCATATACTGGTATACCATGGACTTAGTCACATAGTGTTGAATACAACTATTAAAACAACATCTGTTGAACATTGTTATATAAAAAAGGTTTAAAATATGAATCAGTTTTAAAAATGCTGTTTCATATATGTATAATCAATTAGGACTTCATATATTTACATAGAAGCTCAGTACAATTTAGTCTATTATTATTAATAGTAAATAGTTAATACTAGTGGTCATTTAATATGTACAAGTTTTTCTGTGGTGTTATATTGGCCAGCATAGATAGACTGGTATAATTGTACTTTATTGTAGCTACTATCTGACAGTGCTTTATTGAATAATTTTAACATTATAATGGTGTGGCTGACTTGTTGATCTGATACTGTAAAAAATTTCATTTCGCATGTATTTATTTTTGCTGTTTAGGAAATTTAGACATATGTTCGTAGTAAATTTTCATGTTTTTTGAAGCATGCACTATAGCACAATAAGCATAATATAATTTCCGCTTGGTATTAATTTTCTCGCAAAATAAAATAAGCGAAAATTGTACACTGAAAATGAATACGTTTACAGAATTTGGTTTGTTTTTAGACATTCCACTTCCTTATTTAAATCCATTGAACATTCTAGAAACCCCATTTATATTACTGATGCAGACTTAATATCACTCTGAAACATTATGCAAAGAGCAGAAAAAAGTATTACTGGTAATCATATTATCTGTGGTAGATACAGGTATCTCACCCTTAGGGACAGATTTTTTTCCGTCTGGAATTTACCAAACTTTGTTCTAAACAGAAGCTGCCCTTTATATGAAAATCTACTAATCTCTATCAAAATTTCCTGATGACCTTGAGATTGACCCTGAACTCTGACCTACTTTTCAGAAATAACAGCAGCATTGACATACATGTTCTAAGGACTTTTTGTTCAGCTTTTGAAGAAAATTACATATGTAATATGAAAGATAAACTGTCTTAATCATGCTTCTTTATAAGTGTGTCTATAAATGCATACAGCCATTTCAAATTTGACAGGATTCAATTTCAATTTTATTTCTGCGTGTAGCAGATTTTAAATTTACAAGAATGAGTTACAAGAAATTTAAATGTCAAACTGCTAGAAACAGGAGAATTCTCATTATCCGGGTTGTCTGCATGTCAAAATCAAATTTGTTTTAATAAAGGAAAATGAAAATTGAGTGGGCTGTATAAGGATATACATGACTTTGAGATAGCATGATAACTTATTTGTTATTTGTTTGTTTTTAGGCTCACATTACCAAAGGTCATGAGAGCTTACTAAAGGTCATTCATGAGAGCGTATGGCATAGTGCAATGTGTTTGTGTGCATGTTTATATGTGTACATGTGTTTGAACACTTATTTTTGACTTCAGCTCTGAAAAAACTACAGATTTCAATGAAATTTAGTCAGAAGCATGAGTAGGTGTAATTTTGATTGTTCTCGGCAATAACTACCAAAAACTAGGTCACAGTGACCTTTTGTTGTGAAAATCAAAAATATATTCTTAGAAATATACAAAATGTACATAATTATATTTAGTCGAACCTGCCTTATAGGCCACCTGTATGAAAGGGCACCTGCTTTTAAAGGCCAATAAATTTTTATTCCAATTGCTCCTTATTCAATGTTATTTAAACCTGTATATAAGGGGCACCTACCCACAAAGGTCACTTTTACTGGTTCCCTTGGGTGGCTTTTATAGACAAGTTTCACTGTACAGACAATGTATACTTTTGGTTGTGTCAGGCGTCAGGCTAGAGTTGAAGTGTGATAATGGGAGTCTTTCTTACTTGTAGATCAGAGTCAGACCTATTTATTTATTTATGTTTTAAGATGTTAATGTATATTTCTTTTGTGTATTTACAGATGGCTTCAGCAAATGATTCTAAATGGCAGAAGGATGCAGCAGATCAGAATTTTGATTATATGTTTAAACTTTTAATTATTGGAAATAGCAGTGTTGGAAAAACTTCTTTTTTATTCAGATATGCTGACGATTCATTTACATCAGCATTTGTTAGTACTGTTGGAATAGATTTCAAAGTTAAAACAGTGTTTAGACAAGATAAAAGAGTTAAATTACAAATATGGGTAAGCGTTTGTACTTTAATAGATGTTTATTTTGTTTACTTTTGCTTTTGACGTTGTCATCATCATCATTTCATTTCATTTTCATCATCATTTTCATCATCATCATGTACATTGTATAACATCACTGGCATTACACCCTATTTTGTGAACAGACTATCTCTTGCCGTTTACCTACAGTGTCTGTTAAGACTTAATAAATATTTATTTGGACACAACTTTAACCATTATTTCTTTCTTTAGGATAAATATTATGTACCAGTTTGTTTTTTTTGGGAATATGAAATTAAGTATTTCAGGAAATAAGCAAGACAACAAGATACCAGTAGTTGGCTAGAATGAATAGTTAAATTATGTCTCGCTGTTCATAAGTAATGTATGCACCGGTATATAGTTTAAGAAGAAATTGGGTCCAACTTTCTAGTGGTTGCTCTTAATTTAATGGCTGTAAAGAAAGGGCTAGTTTTGACCCTAAAGTGCACACTGATGGTTATAAATCTAGCAAACAATCTAAGAAATAGAGGTTATACCAGGTATACCCGTACTTAAAGGGTGAGTATGTCCTTTTTGCAGCAAACTGTGATGGTAAACTAATGACATGCATTCTTTCAACATCATAGTCATAGTATGCAGCTATACCAATCTAAACATGTTAAAGGAGATAAAAACATATATATACTGTATATATATGATGGAAAAAGACAGAATGAAACAAGATGGCATCCAGAATATTCCATTTTATTCTTCAATGTAGACTTGTCTTTATAACAGTTGTTAGGATTCTCATTAGTTGACATTTAAACATTGTAATATAGACATCTGATTGATTATATATCTTGTTGTAATCTATAGAATCCCATACATCATTTAATATAGCTGATTGAATGGGGTAGAATTCACTGTAATTAAGAATTCCCACTAGAGATAGAATTATTATTCAGGTTGACTTGTAACTTACACACTTGTGTGAGATATACTGAATTCTGAAAAGACACCTACTCTGTTTATTATTTCAAACTGTTGCCATGGGGTTCTAACATTTCTGCAATAATGAGGAGAATTAATTGTTGTTCATATTGAAGAAAAAGTCAGGTTTGGTGAAAAAGCTTGCTGGTTTCCTATAGAAATCAACTGTTTTATCTAGATACTTACGTGCTTCTTCACTTATAATGGTACTCCTCTAATGATGTATCATATGGGAATGATAATCCCTCATTAAATGGACAGAGTGTCTTTTAGTTAATTGAAAAAGGACAAAAGTAACCAACGCCTTTATTGAACTTAAAAAGCTGAATCTGAATCCAGTCATTCTGCTAAATGTTGGTGGCACAAGAGTGGTTCTTTAGGCTCCCAAATATTAAAAATAAGGTTTGTCAATTTGCCTGCTGAAGGTTGGTGGTTTTCTCTCTGTACTCTGGTTTCCCACGCCCTGAACTGACTGCCTCAATATAAGTGAAAGAATCTTGAGTTAGACATCAAACTCCATTACTCCACTCCCCTCCCCTCCACTCTGGATTGCTATCAAAGAACTTACCCTAATCAGATTTTGTTTTAATTGGCCATGAAATATCAACTGAACAAAATGTTGTTACTTATTTGACACATGTATACATGTACATGTATAAAGTAAATACCGGTGTTATGTCATGCTGCAACCTGTTTGTCATACTGCAGTAAGAAATGATTTTGTAATAATACATATTTAAAGGATTGATTTTTGTTATTTACCCTATAACTACCAATAAAGGAGTGTGTAATGACGTCAAATCTCTTTTGTCTGGGAGAAATCGTAAAAATACAGGAGGTCAATAAAGTATTGTATACATGATTACCAATTGTTATTGTCTTGTAGGAAAATGGATTTGTAACCAGAAAATTATGCCATTGCTAATTTAGATTTATTTGATGTTTAGCAATATTTTCTCTCCTAAACCGATATTGAGTATTTATGGTATATTAATTATTGAGGACTTTGTGTACATACTAGGTTCATTTGAATTTAGATTTAGATAACCAATAATGGTGAAATACAAGGCAACATATTATAGATCACAATCAAACAAAACTAATATTTTCGGGAAATTTTAATTAAATATACATGTTGTGAATTAGCATCTCTTTAGATTTAGTAAATCAACAGTTATCAATTTTCTATAATCATTTGTATTCTCATGAATATGCGGATTAGATATTTTTATCATTTGAAATTTAAATTTACCCCGATACATTGTCATACAAACAACATACAAATTGATCTTGTTATTGTTAACTTTCTATATATTTATGCAAATTAATAATATCTCCTTGGCAATGTGACTGCCATGATTTGACTGATTATGGAGTTCAGTTCATCTGTTGAGTCCATAATGTTTCATTTTCTATCTAGGGGTCTTAGTTGCTGAGTGGTCTAAAGCAATGGCATCCAGATCACAGTTCTACTCACGGCCTTAGTTTGAGTCCTATACTTGGGCAGATTCTAGTATTAGAAACTGTCTGTTTGTCAGTTTGCTTGTTGACAGTCAATTGTTTTCTCTGAATACTATATTCAATTTCTCAAAATCAACCACCATGATGTGAAAGAATCATCATTGAGGCATTAAACAGTTACACCATAAGCCCACTCCTACTTTCTCCTTATAAGTAATTTTATATTCCTACAAGAATTATATATACAGTGAAGCTTTGTCTTATTGCTACCATCTGTTAGTCTTAAGTTTGGCATTATAAAAGGGTTTGCAGGCAATCAAATTTATTCTTGAGTAGGACATAGAAAATAATTATGTTTTGGCTCAGGAAACTGATGGTAAATGAGGTGACACAGTAATCAAGGGACATTATAACATAGTGTTTTATTGTGTTTATGTTATTTTGTGTACTATAACCAACATTGTACCTGTTTGTTTGTACTGTTTACATTAAATATTGTTAATATTCAGTGGTAATATTAATTAGAATTCCAGCAATTGTAAATACAATCGTGTTTGTTCTAACTGTATTAGTTAACTGTTCCTGATTCCTAACTGAATTAGTATTGACGTTATTTTACCATGTCCACTTTGATGTAGAGTCCATTGATTTACTCCTCATGTTTACCCAGTGGACCAACAACAAATATAATTGCTGTGTGGTTGTTTTAATGATCAATGCCTTAGTGTACAAACTAAATCAAAAGTCTATCGCTCTGTTCTATTTTCAGTCTACAACTTTGGTAATTTTAATTGATTATTAAATCATCATATTTCATAGATTTAAATAACCATTCTGGACCCTTATATATAATTCAGTTGTGGTACAAATATCCATTACCATGTATCAAAAATTAACAGGTACATGTTCTAATGACTACCAACCATTGATATAGGACTACATTGTCCACAGTTAGTGATAACTCATGTACAATGTAGATACATTAGACTGTTTAAATCATCTGTCTCTTGGAATTGGAAGATTGTCTTGGTTTGTAGGTTTTGTCTTGATACAATTAGACCGAATGTTTTAATATGAATTTTCTGAATATTCTGTATCAATTTTGACATGTAATTAGTTTTTAAGCCAGTAAGAAATTTTTACTCATTTCTCAAATTATTGTAGCCGTTTGTTGATGATAAATAGATTGATTGAGTTGTGTCTCCAATGTAAAGATAAGTCTAACATTACTGTGGGGCTGATGATTTGATGCATATATTGTAACAATATGATGTCTTATAATTGGTTGCAACCTCAATTTATTTGTTTGAAATATTGGTGGGGGCTCAATGTTTTGTAAGATATTGGCATGGTGGGGGCTCAAATTTTCATAAGAAATATTGCTGGTGTTCTCAATGTCTTCATTAGAAATATTGGTGGGGATTTATATGTTTTGACCCCTGCATATACTCTTTCTGGAGTAGCTGTATAAATTTAAACAGTCATGATGGTCTCTACATTGTATAACATGTAGTTGAACTTTGAAAGTGGTTAACCTACTGTTTATGGCTTTGGGTAACAGTAACAGGTTTTAATAATTGGTAATTTGTAGTGATAGAAACATTGACAGATGTGACATATGGTTTTCACACTTGTTGAATTCATGATTACAAAATACATTTGTAAAATGTTGGATGTCTTAGCATTTTATCTGTCTGGTCTGTTGATCTGACATTCTGTAATGGGATTATAAGAATCCAGTACGAGTACTGGCGTACTAGTAGGATAGGAAAATCTGAACCGAGGAGTTGGACATTTTAATCAGAGGTGAGAATTACTGATTCTTTTTCTTCCATTTTAATGCCAGTAGAACCTTTACATGAGCAGATATGGAAGAAATGGGACTCAGATTTACAGCTTTTTCTAAAAGGTTCTTGCTTAAAGAGTTGTTTTATTCCATGACTTTACATTTTGTTAATGGACTCAAGATATAATTTCCTTTTGTTTAAAGAACACGAAATTGTCATTCCTGAAATTGTGTCCAGGATATAGCTTTCTGTAATTATTCTAATCCCATACAATATACCAAACCTGTCATTTAACTACAGTAATCTTTTTAGCTCACCGGAGCACAATAATTTTCAATTAAGCTATTATGATTCAGCTTTTGTCCAGTGCAATACCAAAACCTGAAATAAAGCCAGGGGACATGGGGAGGGGTTTGGTGTGCATTGTAGGTTATGCTTGTTAACTTATGTCTTTATAACCAGTACAAAAAGTTGAAAATCAAAATTATTGCATATCATGTGTGTATATATATATATATATATATATATATATAACAGTCTCCAATGACTTGTAAATAACTGAAATATCAGTAACAGTCATGTAATTAGATGATGGAATTATGTGACCTAGCTACTGTAGTGTTTGATGTTTTTTAGTATAGTGTATTTATATGGACCGTGTGACAAAAACAGCTCATGTAAAATGATATCATATCTAAACTTGGCAAATCCCAGTGGTATAAAAACTATATAGTAATTATTTTTGTATTTGATTTGAATGTCAGATAACATATCTATAACTACAATCATGTACAATAGGACTATACTACTATAGGAGCTTGAATAAAAGTAATTAATGCTCATGTCATTTTGCTGTCCCCATGACCCAAAGGGAATATTGTTTGTTGGATGTCTGTTTGGTTTTGCCTATTTTGTTTATAAAATTCTAAAAACCATTCATCATTACAGCTTTCATATTTGGCATACATAATATTTTCATTGTTAAAACATAATGTTGATGACCTTGCTTTGACCATCTTTACATGAAGTTGGTTGACCTTGACCTATATTTCCACTTAGTTATGAAAATAGCCTATTTGATAGGCTATTTGTTAATGTCATCAACAGAATCTATAATAATGCTAATCAAATGATTTGTAGATGTTTAAATAATTGCATTGTTGTTGAACATTTGTACTATTGTGAAGGTCAATGCTTGTTGGGTCTTATGTTCTATATATAAATGTTAGAATCAATTTGTATGATGGGCAGCATGATGTATGTATAAAGTTGTAATAGAATAAGTTAGTGCCTGAGGATTACATGATGTTTTTCAATATCTGTTTCTGAAATCAAAATTAGCAATGCAAATCAAAGCATTTTATTGTCATCACAATACATAGTACTTAGTAGTTATTAAATTTTTCCCTGGCAAATTTTCTCTAAAATTTGTTGTTTGAAAACTCTAGGTTGTATGATATTCTAATTGAAATATTTACCTTACATGTTTGTCATATGTGCACTATATTTTTTTCGGGTATTTAATTAATTCAATTACCATGTGTTCTTAGCTATTTTCAAACATATACATATTCTTAGCTTCTTTATTAAATCTCTGTTTTGCAAAACATACAGAACTAGATTCCTTGACAATTGTGATGCTATAAGAATGAGCATCAACATTAACTGCTAAAATTATTACAGATATGTTATGTTTCCCACTAAATACCAGTACCTCTTGCTGGCTCTTGATCCCAATCCCTTATTCCTGCTCTGAATAAAAATATAAAATTTTGTTTTGGATTCAAGAAGTTGGTGTTATAAGTTCATCATAACTATGAAAAAGTACAAGTCATGTCTAACAGAGAAAAAAATAATTTTATATGTAATATTATGTATTAATATTCAGCTTGTCTGAGAGACCAGACTTACTGCTGTTCATAAATGTCACAGACTATTCTGTTCTAATTAATGTCACACTGACTTTCTTATGAAATGATACAGCTTTCTTGATCTTTATTGGGTATTGGCAATGTTATTAAACATAAAAAAGTTAATTTGACACCCCATGAGGCATTATTAAGTCTTGGAGGCTGAAAATAATTAATCTATTTATAGCATGCATGGGAGGATATGACTGAGTAAGTGTATGGGAGGATATGACTGAGTAGGCGTGTCAGTGGGTTGGAAGTTATTGGTTAATGTAAATACAGACATTAATCAGGTCTTGGAAATTTTCAGATTTAGTGTCCACACAAGAGGACAGTAAAAAGTTATACTTGTTCTAGTTAGACTGGATTTGTGACTAAAACGTTCTGAACAGAACAAAGCAACTGTTTTTGGCATTGGACAAACACATTTACATTATTACATTGTTTAATGCCTTGCTGAATTCTTTAAGCACAATGGAGACTATCCTATGTTGAAGGCTTTCAGTACTTGCATTGCCATTCTTACCATGTAACTTACAACACCAGCATCTTTGATCACTTGTTTTCAGATGTATATAATTGGACCCAATAGTCTTAACATCTTTCTTTCAACCATTCAGATTATAATTTACCAACTTCTACTACTCAAACTAAACTATTTTTATGATTAAATGATAAGAACATATTGTTTTATTGGCTAGTCTATCCACTTCTAACACCCAACCCAAAATGTTTATATGATTAAATGATAAGAACATATTGTTTTAATGGCTAGTCTATCCACTTCCAACACCCAACCCAAAATGTTTATATGATTAAATGATAAGAACATATGGTTTTATTGGCTAGTCTATCCACTTCCAACACCCAATCCAAAATGTTTATATGATTAAATGATAAGAACATATTGTTTTATTGGCTAGTCTATCCACTTCTAACACCCAACCCAAAATGTTTATATGATTAAATGATAAGAACATATTGTTTTATTGGCTAGTCTATCCACTTCTAACACCCAACCCAAAATGTTTATATGATTAAATGATAAGAACATATTGTTTTATTGGCTAGTCTATCCACTTCTAACACCCAATCCAAAATGTTTATATGATTAAATGATAAGAACATATTGTTTTATTGGCTAGTCTATCCACTTCCAACACCCAACCCAAAATGTTTATATGATTAAATGATAAGAACATATTGTTTTATTGGCTAGTCTATCCACTTCTAACACCCAACCCAAAATGTTTATATGATTAAATGATAAGAACATATTGTTTTATTGGCTAGTCTATCCACTTCCAACACCCAATCCAAAATGTTTATATGATTAAATGATAAGAACATATTGTTTTATTGGCTAGTCTATCCACTTCCAACACCCAACCCAAAATGTTTATATGATTAAATGATAAGAACATATTGTTTTAATGGCTAGTCTATCCACTTCCAACACCCAACCCAAAATGTTTATATGATTAAATGATAAGAACATATTGTTTTATTGGCTAGTCTATCCACTTCTAACACCCAATCCAAAATGTTTATATGATTAAATGATAAGAACATATTGTTTTAATGGCTAGTCTATCCACTTCCAACACCCAACCCAAAATGTTTATATGATTAAATGATAAGAACATATTGTTTTATTGGCTAGTCTATCCACTTCCAACACCCAACCCAAAATGTTTATATGATTAAATGATAAGAACATATTGTTTTATTGGCTAGTCTATCCACTTCTAACACCCAAAAATGTTTATATGATTAAATGATAAGAACATATTGTTTTAATGGCTAGTCTATCCACTTCCAACACCCAATCCAAAATCTTTATATGATTGAATGAAGGGAGCATATGGTTTTATTGGGTTGTCTACCCAATTCCAACACCCAATACCAATTATTTTTATATGATTGAATGAAGGGAGCATATGGTTTTATTGGGTTGTCTACCCACTTTCAACACCCATATGATTGAATGATGAGAACATACCATTTTATTGGCCAGTATCATGAATACAGTTTATTGTTCTGTGTGTGGGAGACAGTGTTTGCAACTTTGATCTTCAGCATGTCTTTTGTTTCATCAGGTTTAATACTTGCAATGATACCTTTTAATCACATTTTAATTAATTGACATGATAATCTTGTACTCTAACTCTTCATTGCCACAGATGGTTACATTTTCATAAACACATTTTATTTGGTTTACTTCATCAAAGTAAGACTGGGGATTGTTTTGCATGTGTCATTTAAGGCTGGACTGATGGGCGATTTTACATTTGTCATTTCATGCAAGACTGATGGGTGATTTTACATGTGTCATTTCAGGCAGGACTGAGGAATTCACATGTGTTATTTCAGGCAAGACTGAGGATTATGCATGTGTCAATTCAGGCGAGACGGGGGATTTCAAAAATCAGCTTTAATTTTTGTTCAGCTGTTGCAAGTTAAAATAAATTTTTCTATCCTTGAAATTAACTTCCAATTGCAATATGTGATATATTCAGCCCCACACACATTGAATCTTGATGAGAATTTATGTCCCAAGGAAATTGACTACATGAATATTATATAATATTGATCCAGCTTAATTCTCAGTGAGGCTGACTACCGTTGTAAGGTAGAAGTCTTTAATGTAACTTTACTGTGGAATTCCTATATAGGAGGTTATTTTCATTCATGCATTATAGATGTTTTACCGTGATTGCTTTGGACTTGCCTCCTTCTTGCTATCTATATTCAATATTGCCTATGTAGCCATGGTGATGAAAGTTTTTCATCAAGATTATATTTGATAAAAACTATCTATATAGCTACACATAAAGTAGAAAACATTGCCTTAATTGGTATAAATAAAAACTTGATAGCTTTCCTGTGATCCAGTGATTTCGATTTTAAGGGGATAAGAGGCATGTGATATATCTGACATAAAATAATTGTATATTTAATAAATATTTTGACATTTAGATTTGATAAGATGTTAGTAGCTCTATCATTATGTTGGGAGATGTTTGTAATTTGTTGTTGTGAATTCAGGGACTGACCTTGAGAATTCTTATCTATGAGTAATTGATAAAAACAATGGCTGACTTATTTGACATGAAGTTTAAGTTAGCTATACATTGTTTCTATTCATTATGGTACCTCAACATTCTGGAATTGAATTTTTGTACAGCGTGAACAAAGTGAACGCGTACATTGGTATCGCTTTCTTCCAAGATATCGAGCTTCTTTGCTATGAAATTATAAGATATGAGTACACCTGGAAATAGTGCGCCTGGTAAATGAGCGTGAAAGAAGTATATCTGTTTTATCGTGAGATATGTATTCTGAGACGGGTAATGCATTTGGTTACATATGCACATTTGGAATAAATTTTCGGAATACATTTCAGAATCTAGTAAAATATTGCGACGGGATGCATCTAATAATTTCTGCAATTTGGCGAACTGATCTCATGTTTACAATAAAAAGTAGTTCGAGAAGTTTGCGTCCTACGATGTAAAATCATAACTTTTTAAGAAATGAACAGCAACGGCAGGTTGTTTAATTAATTCTTCGTGAAATCTATGGAAATTTAAATTTATTTTGAAGGTTATGATAACGTATTTTGATGTTGAGGCAATTGTGTCATATTTTAAAATGTTTATCGATTAGATTTTACTTTCGTGAAAGGGAGATAATTCGTACAGTGTTGTATGCAAATTTTAAATACAGTCGTTTTACCAGTTCCGAACAGGGTTTCATATAAGCGCTGCTGCAGATGTCATCCACAAGCAGAGGAAATAAAATTTATGTGGTGTAATAATACAAATGTTTACTGATTCCAAAATATCGACACCTGTCCTCAAAAACACGTGGTAGTATGTTTTCTTGAAAAAGCATTTCCGTGATCACGATTTGTTTACATCGTTAAACTAGGTCACCAACAATCTGTCGTACATTTAGGAAGCGGTTGAAGAAACATCAAATTGAGAAAGTTATTTTGCGATTCCTTTAATTGAACGGGATTGAAATTTTAGATTATTCGGTAGTAAAAATTCGGAACTGGTAAAACAACTAAATGATCCAGTTATGCATACAACCGCTAGAATGTACCCCCTCATAGCGACGGTAGGATCTGCAAAACTCTACTTTCTCTCTATCCGAAATGACAAAACGATCGGGTACAACTTTTTTAAATTTTAATTACCGATTGTCTTTTTCATATATTTATGAAATTAATTTTTTCTACCATTTAATTCAGCAATACATGGTTTGGTACATAAAAATTTGTTTCTTTTTCAAAAAAAAAAAAAAAACATCCGTCGGACTATATGCATAGATCGACGACACCCCCCCCTATCCCCGAATTTTCGGTTATATTCTGTCTTGCCACAACACAATTTTCCCAACTACGCTGTACAACAGCACGACAGTGCTATGTTTCCTCTATATAAATAATAAAAATAAAGATGTTTGATCTCAAATATTTTAAGCCAGTAATTGCTAAATTGAAACTGATTCATTGCAGTGTGTAAAGGCTACAATTAATGTTATCTTTGAGATGCCTATGTTATAGACAGATTTGACCATATATTGAAAATTTATATTTAAAATTAGGGGTCACCTGCTTTAATGTGTAGGTCAGTTTTACCTGCTTCATTAGTTTTCAAACCACTAGTATCTAAAATCTTGAACAATATGCTTCTTCTTCTTCTCTTCCTCTTCTTCTTCTTCTTCCTCTTCTTCTTCTTGTTCTTCCACATACTTTGCAGTTTACCATTTTGCACACTTGGTGCATGTGTTAAAAAGGAGCATTCTCATATATGCAGTTAATACAAAAACTAGATAGGTGGTTTTTTTCAGCAATGGTACAGCCCACTAGTTAGGAAGTTTAGACTTCTTGAACATCTGTAGAGTAGTGGCATTTATGGCTTGTACTGGGAGGCTATTCCAGCTTTTTATGTATGGACTGTGGCAGGAAGGACAACTGGTAAGTCCTGGTCCTTCCGTGTGGTCATATGAACCTCTGATTATGCCATCTTGTATGTACGAGATTAATATCGTTATATAACTTGTTTCTAAATGGTTACAAAACAGAAAATGTTTATATTAAATTTGAGCCTTATTTTGGTATATTACAGGATACTGCAGGACAAGAACGATATAGAACTATAACTACAGCTTATTACAGAGGTGCTATGGGATTTTTACTAATGTATGATGTTACTAATGAAGAATCATTTAATGCAGTTCAAGATTGGTTAGTATCAAATGGTTACCATAACAACTAAAATTCAATGTTAATTTGTTATATAACATTCACAACAATGTCTTTATTACTCAAGATTTTATTAAATGGACAAATTTAATTGATTTCTGTCAAATCTTATTCTTTATTCTTGTTACTTTGATTTTATTTGATTTTTCAAGAAAATTGTACTGTCATGTAATTGGATAATTTAAAAAAATGTATTTAAACTGAAAAAAGGCATATTTTAGTGGCCAAATGTTTCTATTGTGATGTAAAAAGTATTAAAACTCAGGTCATTAGGATTAAAGTAAAAATAAGAAAGTTTTAATGTCAAAAATCTTGAAAAAGTCCTGGAATAATGGAAGGGCAATATATGCTGTGCCATACCCAATAGAAATAAATGTTGACCTCATGTCATGTGGTATCGCCTGTAAAGCAGGTGAACCCCATTCTTTTGTGGGTAGAGCTATTTGTCATTTTTATATATAGTACAGTAATTGATTAAAAATGTCAGGATTTATAAATTCCCAGCCAGACTTTCTTTTTACAAAAATAGAGGGGAGATTGACTTCATTCTTTGGAATATTCTTAGTACAGGTACATGTAATAGAGTACACCACACTTATTTAATGTTTTATATGTTGTGACTGCACATTTAGTAAATTGATATTGTTGTGTGTTGTATTTGAAAATTTTACCCTTTGAATTAAAATACATGTCTGTTCTGAATCCATTATGATTTTCTATGAAATATTTATTACCAGTATTGGTTGCTTTTATTGTCATTTCTGAATTTTTAGAGATAAACTTATCAGAAAATAATATTTTATGACTTATTTTTTATGAAGAATATCTTTAAAACAACAAAGCTAGATAAAGCTGGATCATTACAAAATTGATTTTCTATAAACCTGTACTACTGAGATGAAAGTCTTTGTTGATTTATCTGTAGATGAAAGTGTTTGAAGGTTTACCTGTATAAATACTTTACTACTTTTTTGTGATAAATCACACTTGTGTCAGCATCAGCAACACACCTTAACGAGGTGTCAGTACCATCAGAATGTGATAAAACTATGTTATTGATCCTTTTTGAAGTAGATTTTAAATTGATATTTTATTGATACATGTTAAACTAGATTTTGAATTGAAACCAAATATTTCAGCTAAGAAAATTCTAATATAAAGCCTTTGATTATCAGATAGATATATTTGAGCCAAGAAAAATTCAAAGGTAGGTCCTGGAAGTTCCATCCTGTGTTCAGTGTAAATTTTGATTTTCCTGGTACCAGTGAAATCATCATGATTTTAACAGAACTGTTGACCCTTCAGATGGTACACAGCCCTTAATGCCCATAAGTTTCTTCCTTAGGTCAACATGAATTTGTAATTTCCTAATACAGGAAAAATTGACATCATTGTTGACCCTTCAAATGGTAGGCTTCCCTTATCATTAGTACTTCAACTGGTATTGTCTCAAGTTTTAATGAAAATTTGTTTGACTTCTAAAGACCTGTAGAACCCAACAAGTTAACAAATCATTCAGTCATAAATGGCAAATTTTTCACATTTATAATACAATGGGACCTGTGAAAACCAAACCTTAGTAAGTTTTAAAAAAATGATAACTTGTCAAAACCTAACTACTTCATCAGGGCATATCAGACATTTAATTCTTAAAAGTCAAACCATATTAACACATTTGATGATTTCTGAAAGTTGGAGAATCAAATTTACTTTTTAAAGAGTCAAAAACATTTCTCATTAGTCAAATGGAAGGCATGGCTCTACTATAACTCATTAAGAAGACATCAATGTCTTCATTAAAGACTGTAAATTGAGAGTTCTTTAAGTCCATTATGTCTTAAATTTTTAATGTGTATATGTCATCTGAAAATGGCTTTTTGCGGATAATTCTATTTACAGTGCCATGCCATGACAATAATTATATTAGGGCACATTATGTAAGTTAAAAGAAAAAAAATATTCATGACATTGTAGTTGCTTATTGAAGAAATTAACCAAAAATACAGCTTTTGTTATGTTCATTCCACATTAAAAATAAAGTCATGTGGTGTAGCATTTCAAAGAACTCAAGCTGCTTAACATTTTAAAAAGCTGGTGACATCTTAATATAAGTGAAAATTATATTAAATGAGAAGTAAAACATTTAGATTTTGTACTTTAAAATGAAAAATGATTGTCTCTCTGACATTAGATAAAAATGCTTAATGTGTGTTGGTCTCTTATAACTAGAAGTAATATATAACCAGGGTTTTTATTTGCTATTTAAATGTCATAGTTCAGTAACAAATGACTAGATTTTTAATCAAAATATCAGATTGTTCTTTAACTGAAAAGTACTGAAAAGCAATACATTTGTATTCACCCTGGTCATTTTGTGGAACTTTATAGGACCAGTCAATGTTTGCACTAAGCAGTCTGTGTATTTGTTGTTGTTTTGTATATGTGTTCTATGTATATATATATATATATCATATTGTACTTTGGTCTTTCTCTCTCTATTTGTCTGTCTGTAGCATGCACATTTTGACTTCCAGATTCACTATTTTAGTTGTTTTTGGCTTTTAATTCATTGACAACCTGAAACCACGAAACAAAATCTTGACTACTATCTTAATTTTCTGTAAATTTTAATAGTAATTACAAAAAGTGTAAATTGAAGCATAAACAAATGGCTGATAATAACATTCAGTAGTGATGAGAATAGCTGATATATATCTATAAATATATCCATAAAACTTTAAAAAATATATATTATATATAATATATATATACAGTATTTGTAAAGCTGTTTGGCCTTGGCCTTTATCCAAGGTAACGGTAACCTTAAACAGTAAACTTTTAAATGTCTTGTCACCAACCAAAAAGGCCTAGAAGCTTGACATTTGAAATATAGAATCAATGCATAAAACTCTATTAAGTTTGCAAAACTGTTTGTCCTTGACCTTCATTAAAATCAAAGTGACCTTAACTAAGTAAAACCTTTAAACAGCTCTTTATTACAAATCAAAAGGACTAGAAACTTCAAACTTCATATATAGCATCAGCATATGAAGCTCTACCAAGTTTGCTGATCATATTGAGCTTGACATTCTCTCAAGGTCTTGGTGACTTTAAAAACTCCTTTAAGTTTATCTTGTTATGTTTGAAAGGTCTAATATAGTGGAATAGCATCAGTTCATGGAGCCCTACCAAGTTTACAAAGCTGATTGGCTTTGACCTTCATTCCTCATTGCTAGAATAATTAGAACTCAATTTACACATATTGGAGTATAACTGGACCTGTTTTCAGGTGATGAATAAGGCCAATGAACCTCTTGTTTGTATTTGTCAACAAGTTAAATTAAATCTGATATTGGTGTCCAGGTTCCTTGAATCATAGCCATTAACTTTTGTTTCATTTGTCATGTATGTGTAATTATACATAAATCCAGATTACATTCTTATAAACTTAATTCTTTTAAAATTTGTAAGTAAACATGTTTGTAAAACACTCACAAAAAACCCAAAAAACAAAATCACAAAAAAAGAGTTCAAGGTTCATATTTATATAGTAAAGCTTTGACAATTTGAAGTGCATTTGATTGAACTTGTTTTGTTCAAACTAGCTTTTATGTTCTCCATTGACATAAAATTTCATCATTTTTCAAAATTTTGGGTCAGTAAGATTGATGCTTAAACTTGATTTCCTTCATAAATATTTGTAATATAAAATATTTGAATACCCTTACGGATATGTAATGTCTGAAGCTCAATTGCTAATGAAGTTATGATTGGTTTGTATTTATTTTATTTGACATCAATGCTTTTAGATTTACTGTAAATCTGAATGTAAGATGTGATTCAGATTGCTGTACTGTCATCTGACACAGACAAAATTCAAATTTATACGAAAGAAAACCATTTGTCATCTAATTTTCTAATCAAAGTTAGTTTCTGTTTAGAAGAGACAGAAAAAGGAGTTCATGGTTGTCAAAAAGATCTGAATTACAGGCCCCAGTTAAACAATTATTTGTAAACAAAGATTTCTTTAACTTAAATTTAACAAATTTTTCCAATATATTTTGAAACCATGAATAAACATTTTTGTCTAGATTATTTACAGATGTTATAAAACTTCAAATGATCTTTGAAATGACACCTAATATTCCAGAATATCTTTAAAATTAACAAAATTATTAAGATTTCAAATTTACAATGTTAAATAAGTGAAGGAAAATCTTAGTTAAGCTTTGATTATGAAATTGGGGCCTGTAGATGTGGGATTTCATAATTACACATTTTAAAATGGAACAATGTAACACATTTATAATTTTGTTTAATTAATATTGTCTTTGGTGGTTGATGTTGTCGTTGTTACACGTGAATCTCTCTGCTTAGGTGCACACAAATCAAGACCCATGCATGGAGTAACTCATCTGTTATCCTGGTGGGTAACAAGTGTGATCTCGAGGATTCTCGTGTTATATCCACCAGACAGGGGGAAGAACTGGCCAGTGAACTAGGTAATAATAACGTCTTGCTAACAATTTTCTTTACTGTTTATTTCTGTTTTATATTAACTTGCACAATTTTTATGGTTCAAGGTTAAATATTTACAATATACTGGATATGAAAAAGGATTCTTTTATGTTTTGAAAAAATGGGGAAGATTGAAATACATGTATTGTAATAATTTTGAAAAAGAATAGAATCCTGTTTCAACATTCATATATTCATTTATTGGTTTAGGGTTTTTTAGATGCCATTTTATATTTTTACAGTTGAGAGATGTCTATGATGTGTCCTTCCAGATATATGTAATTTCTGGAAAAAAAATAATTATTGAAATTTTCTATGGAAATTAAGAAACATCAAAACAGACCACTTCTAGCTTGTGGGAGAGTTAACAATCAAAATATATAGATAGTTAAACAGTATATGGTACCAGCAGATATCATAGAAAAATGCATGTCAACCCACACTTTTATCATTCATTTATTTAACCTTGAAATGTCCATATGATATACATGTACTGTATTGACCAAAAATTTTAAATGATACTTTATGAATAAATAAATTCTAAAATTAAGTACAACTGGCACTAGACTAACTGATTTATTTGTCATTTGACATAGTCACTGGATACATCATACACATTGATCAACATAATTTGTACAGCTTGTTATAGTGTTGTTTATGCATGCTCAATAGGTAGTAGGTACAATGTAAAACACACTTGCTTTATGTGGTGGAAGTCTATATATATGCTTTGGTAAGGGAAGTCAAAGGTCAACATTTTAATTTCAGGTTGGTTTCAAAGTTTCTAGGTGTGTCCATCATGAGCTTTAGGCGTGTAGAATATTGGGGTATAACATATTGTCTATTACAGGTGTACACAAATCAAGACATATTCCTGGGACAATGCACAAGTAGTCTTAGTGGGAAACAAGTGTGATTTAGAAGACGAGCGAGTCGTATCTACAGAACGCGGCAAACAGCTAGCTGATCAATTAGGTACAACTGGATATTGTGGTGCTTGTAGTAGTGCATTCTGGCATGATGCTTTCTTATCTATAGTTTTGATATTTATTTTCTTGCACATTTCTTTGTTTTTATTTGATTCAGATTATTATTTGGTAGATATGTTTTTATTTGATTCAGATTATTATTTGGTAGATACTAGAATGGGAAATAATAACATTAATGTATATTTGTATAACTTGTACATGTGTTTATATCATTGAATTTGAAGCCTTTAATTTAAAGTGCACTTTACTTTTTTGCTTAATAATTATTTATTTTGCAAAATGAAAGAAAGATAATCTTGCAAACCTAAAAGAGCTATTTTTATCTTGCAAAACTGGGAGGGGGGAGGGCTTATATCATTTTGCAAAACTAGAGGACTAAAGAAATGTGAAAACTAGAGGACATTTATCATATTTGCAAAAGAGGTTTAATGTCTATGCAAAAACAAGAAGAATATTGTCATTTTGCAAAACTAGAGATGCCTGTCATTTTGCAAGACAATAACAAAAAGGACTTTCATCTTGTAAAGTGATGGCGAGAAATTGTATCTTTACATGGATGCAAATGGTGCACATGTCTTAGTTCTTTATCTTTCTCATTTTTGATTACACTGATGTCAGATTACATTTTAGTACACAGGCATAAAATGTTACTTGTGAACATTGGAAACCACTGGATCATGACAATATATTGATATTTAGCTAATTAGAATGACATCACTTGTCACAATGTAATCATTATGGTATATCTTATATCATGAGAAAACTTGGTGATGTCTTGATATAAGTGAAATACATGTATTCTTGACTGGAAGGTAGAGCCTTATTCAAAACACACACACACACACACACACACACACACACACACATGAGACATGTTTTGTTTTAATGACAGCATTTAGGTTCAGCTCAACCATTCTCCCCTTTATTTTTAACTATTTTTGGAAAGTACTTCTATGTTCAGTCACCAGTGTGATGCACTTTCTAATATTGGTTTGAGTTTTTTAGGGTGAACAAGACAGACTTGTTAATGTTAGTGCTGTTAATGATAAAAAACTGTGAAGCACTTGTCACTTAAACATTACCAAACCTATCATTATCTCTGTCTATATAACTCTTCTATATCATTTAAAGTCCCATTAATACTCACACAGACATCATTAGATATAAATTCTCAGTAAACTTTTGTCTGACAATACTCATTACACTCCATTATGTGTTTAAAAGAACCACATATATGTGTATATTATACCTCCAAGGTTCTATATTTGAAGAGGGAATCTAAATCAGAATTGTTCATTTTATGGCTGTAGTGTTTTAGGTATAAATGTGAGGTGTCTCTCTCTTTGCTCCATATGTAGGAGGCCAAGGTTTGAATCCTTGTCTGGTCTGACAGGGTTAGTACAGGCCTGGGAAAGTCCTTGATTTTTTAGGTCTGCCCTAAAAAGACCCTAAAAACAAGTCTGACCCTAAAAAGCCCTTAAATTTATCCTGAAGGCCCTAAAAAGCCCTTGAATTTGGCCAGTTGGGTGTCTATTTTGATATTTAGTGGTAGCAAATCCAAAAAAATACAAATGAATGAATTAATTAATAAGTTATGTTGAAATGAGCAATTTAAAGGTTCCTGGCCCTCCAGAATGCCAAACTTCAACCTCCACTTCAAGTATTGTTACTATAGACATGTAAGCAATTGTTTTATTGATTTAATTGTCTTGGCACCAATATTTTATTTTTCTAAAATTGTCCGTCAGATTAGGCCTTAAATTTGCAAATAAAACCCTGGAAAGACCCTAAAAAGTCCTTAAATTTGGAGCCCAAATATCTGTACGAACCCTGTCTGAACACAACTTAAGAAAAGGTAGTGACTGTTCTTTTGCCAAGCAATTGACATTTAGAACACTCAAAGAGTCCTTCGGAAAAGATATAAAAACTTAGACCCCATGTCATGGTAGGCATGAGATTTTTAAGAACTTCTCTGCCCATTGCCTTGAGCACACTGAACATAAAAATTTCTGCCTTTAGTTGATGATATCTTATATAAGTGAACTACCGGTAATCTTGACCGATGTTAAACACCCTTCAATCAACCAGTCAATCAAGTTCAAGATTATAAATCATTAAACTCAATTTTAAATCAAAGATGAACATTATCTAATGGGAATTTGTTTTGCAGTTTTGCCTCATTTGAAAATTGAAAAATCATGCTCCCATATGTTATTTTTGTCCTTCACCATTTTGCATTTTAAGTTAAAAAAAGTTCCTATTCCATATGTACGATAAAACGGTATGCCAGTATGTGCTATTAGAGATTTAACTTCATGTTTGATGAAGATTCACTTTCAATTAAACCCTAGAAATTAAATTGGATTTAATCTGGTTAAAAAAATGTATTTATATTTTAAACTTGCTGCTATAATGTTTATGCATGCATGTTACTGCTAAAATATTACATTTGGTTTATAGTGTGTAGCTCTGGAACCAAAGTGCAGTGAGTTGTGATAACTTAACAGTGTGTTTCTTTAAACAATAATTTTCAGCTTCACTACTTTTGTGTTAAAAATCAATATAGTTTGTTTCTTCAGGGTTAATTAATCGATAAATACTAAGTATATGTTTAGTGTGTGTGTGTGTGTGTGTGTGTGTTATACATAAAGACTGGACATTAGATACAGTCTTATCACAAATCAATCTGGTTATCAAATGGTTGACTGATGGGAGTCAAAGCTTTAATGACTTAGTTAGTTGAGAGGTTAGAAGTTGATCAAGTTTACTGTAAATAAGGACACTGTAAGTGAAACTTTGATAGGTTGAAACACCATTCCAACAAACTAACCAGTTAATCAGCCAACCAACCAATGCCTCCAACCAGCCCCATCCATTCAACCACCAATCCACCCAACCAACTAACCAACAAGTCAAAAAACCAATCAACCCAACCAAATGACCAACCAACCCACCCATGAACCAGAATGTCTGTTACTGTAACAATAAAACCTTGTTTTAATACACCTGAACAAATTTGCCCCTTGTAGTCATTGCTGCAGTTATTTAATGCTTTTCTATAATCTTTACTAGGTTTCTTTCTGAATTTATTGTCAAAACCCCCTGTAACTGAAAAGATTTGAGTGAACAAATCTTGGCAACAACTAAGATTGCCTGTAGGGCATGTCTAACTGTCAAAGTCTGTCCCGAGCCATTAGGCCCATCAGGCTGGAGCTTATCCCGGTTTCGGTGGCGTTAAGCGACTGAGAGTACAAGACTCTCCCCTGAATGGGACGCCTGTCCATCGCAGGGTTAACCCCCAGCATTTTGCTGGTACTCATTTATTTTTCAGCTGAGTGAACTGGAACAACGTGAAATTAAGTGTCTTGCTCAAGGACACAACACATCGCCCGGTCCAGGGATCGAACCCACGACCTTCGAATAAAGAGTCCAACGCCTTAACCACTAGGCCACGCGCTTCCATCATGTCTAACTATACATCTTTAATAATGTCCCTAGATACTAGTATTCTTGATTCCCTATTTGTTAATTCAGTTCATGTTACTATATTGAAAGTTGATTGATTGAATAAATCTTGGCACCTACTTAGGTTGTCTGAACATTGAAGAGCATGTTTAACTGTAAATCTCTAAAAATGTTCCTTGTTACACTTGATTTTCAGAAAAAGTTACCATAACAATGTAAAATTTTTCTAATACATTTCATGCTACTACTATATTGATAATCTATTGATTGAACAAATCTTGCCAGCAACTTTGATTTTCTGTAGGGCATGTTTAACTGTACATCTCTAAATACATCCCTAGATACTCTTGATTCCCTATTTAGAAAAAGTTACCATAGGCATGTAGAATTTTCCTACTACATTGCATGCTACTATATTGATAGCCGCTGGCTGAATTACGTCAGTTCTGATGTATCTCTAATAGATTAAATACTATTATAACCTTCCCTAAATTGTCTTACTCCAAGTGAAATATTCCAATTATTGATCACCAGAGAATATAGTATAAAAAGTATTAAAAAAAATCAATCTTCTTTACGCATTGCTTCGTGGTGGTAATAATAAACATAATACACATTTAACACAAGAAAGATTTAGCTTGGTGAATCTATACTTTATAGAAAATATGAGTATAGGTTTTATATTATTTCTGTCTGGTGTTTGTGGTGAGTTTATTATTTTTCTTCCCAAAATCTACGTAAATATGTAAAATTATTGTGTATATATGGAATACAATTGTGTTTGTAAATTTTTTACACTTTTTCATCAAAGATGTAATAATTGAATTTACGTTAGAGACAAGCTGTCCCATGTGAATACGATTTAGCGATAAACCAATACATAAGAGCGGCATCAAGACATAAATTTCAGAGAACACAAACTTCCAAAAACGTGAAGAATCAATACAAACTCTACATAATTACTTGTAAAAACAAGGGACCAACTCAAAATCATTCCATGTAAGGAATTTTGACACTAATTTTCTTCAGCAACTGAAGATATTGCCAACACAAATGTCAAAGTTCAAAGTAATCAATAAATTATCTATAGTTTCTTAAAATAGCTGAAATTACCACAATAAAAATGATGTTAATCTCCATTCATGCAGAATATATTAACAAAAAATTGCTTGAGGCAAAGGATTTTGTTTTAATCAGGATGGATATAGCATAAAGAAATATCTATATTGAGACCACACAAAACATTTTTCTTTTATGTAAATTAATTCTATCAAAATTATATTTTTAACCATAGTAAAGAATATTTCATTTTCATAAAAACTATTAGAGGCTGTACTGGCTTATTGATTAAGGCATTAACTTTCAAAACCCAAGGTGTCTCATCGCTGTTGGTTCAAACCGCAAGTCAGAAGTTTGCTTGTCTTAGCCACCTTTACTAGGTGGCTCTGCTGTACTCGGTACCAGTATAATGGACTGAGTGGTCTGCATTGTTTATCTGTGACATTTCAGGCTAGTGTACAAGCAATCTAAAAGTTGCCATAAGTACACACTAATACAAACTACAAAGCCAATCAGAATTACTTACACAAACCTACGCACTACATGAACGTGTGTTAAGATTCATCCTTGAGATTAATTGGGACAAAATTGCCACATCACAAATAGCTGGAAAATTGCTTATGTGACCTTAAAGCAACCAAGCAACCAACCAATCATAACTATTATGAATTGAATTTAGTACAATGTGTTTAGTGTAACAAGAATTTTGAATTCTTTTTTACCCGTACTTCTATAAAGACCACTTCAAATATTAAGATGTACAGCATTATCATTTCCGTCTTTCTTTACATTTTAAGACTAAATTGGCTAAGTGGTTGAAATGTCAGTCTTCATTCTAACCTAAGCTGCTCCAATTAGACTGGCCTCGTAAAAGATTATGGAAATTTCGTTACAAATAACTAATCAAATTCTGATGTGCCATAAAACAAATTCAAACCACCCACCCACCTATACTGATTTATATATTTCCTGAGGTTCTCTTTATACTCGTTCTATATATTATTGCAGCATTTTATTGGCACTCGTGATATAAAACCTAGGCAATCAGATGAATGAAGTAGAAAGAGATTTTCTGTTCTGCATTTAGTAATCCATCATCCTGACCCTGCTGTGTGAATTTAATACTAGATTATATTGATTTAAAATAAAAGCAAATTTAGAGTGTCTGATGAAGTAGAATTCCGTTCTTGTTAAATTGATTTAAAAGAATTGATGCTAGGTTAATGAAGAATACATGTACTTGAAAAGATAGCTTAAATAATGGTGTATGTGCTCTCTCTCCCTCTCTCTTCCAGTTTTTGTTAACAAGAGAGATAGACAGAGGCAGCAAACTTGCTAAGTGAGCGAGAGCTAGTACTGTAAAGATATATATATATATTAAATAATGTTGTGTAGTAAAATCTGCCTGGCTAGGATTCAAACCCAGGGGCTTAAGATCCAGGAACATTATTATCCACAAATACAAATGTAGGTGCTTTATATGTTTCGTCAATGCAAAATACACATGTATGTCTCAGAATGTGGATAATGTTGGTGCTTGCAATCATTATCCCCCGCCACCATTGGTGAGGGGGGATATAGTTATACAGCTTCCTGTGTGTGTGCGTGGGTCTGTTCCAATTGATTTCTGTGCATTTAAAAGAGAACCATACATCCGATTGAGCTGGAACTTGGTCAATTGATTTGTTATGGTTGTGAGTGGTGTGGGATTGCTCGACAGTGTAATCATGCATCCAAGATGGCCGTCATAACTAAAAATAGACTTTTTCACCTGATTTATGGTTTCTGTCCATTTGAAAGAAAAATTTACATCCAATTGAGCTGAAACTTGATCAGTTGATTTGTTATGATGGTGAGTGGTGTGGGATTGCTCCAAAGCGAAATTGCACATTCAAGATGGTCGCCGTTACTAAAAATAGACATTTTCACCCGATTCATGGTTTCCGTGCATTCACAAGAAAACCATACATACGATTGAGCTAAAACTTGGTCATTTGATATGTTATGGTGGTTAGTGGTGTGGGATTGCTCGACAGTGTTATTGTGCATCCAAGATAGCCACTGTTACTAAAAATAGACTTTTTTTCACCTGATTCATGGTTTCCTTGCATTTGAAACAGAACTGTACATTTAATTGAGCTGATACTTTGTTAGTTGATTTATTGTAGTGGTGAGTGATGTGGGATTGCTCGACAGCGTTATCTGCATCCAAATTGCCACTGTTACTAAAAATAGACTTTTTCACCTGATTCATGGTTTCCGTGCATTTGAAAGAGAACTGTACATCCAACTGAGCTAAAACTTGTCAGTTGATTTATTGTAGTGGTGAGTGGTATGGGATAGCTCAACAGCCTTATAGTGTTCACTGAACACTTTGTTTACTTTGGTTTTCTCCCACCATCAGAGCTCCAGATAAGAATTTGACATGAAGGGTCATTACCCCCTACTTTTTTTTCTAAAAGGTATCCAGAGTATTGACATTGATCCATAGAAATGTGAAGAGTATTTTTAATTTTGAAAATCACTTATTCAAGTAAGTATAACTTCTAACAATAATACAGTAACATCATCTTCATTGTGACAATGGCATTTCACAGGTACTTGGGTCAGGAGTTCAACCCCCATAGCAGGCTCTACTATTATAAAAACTGTAAAGGGTAATGAAGATTTTCAAAGGGTTTTGATACCCTTACATTTACAATTTAAAGAGTATTTTTAAAAAATTAAAGGGTATTTACACAGATACTCCTCTTATCTGGAGCTCTGCACCATTCAAGTTTTAGGTTTTTACATGTGTGACTTCAATAGAAAGATTATTATCAATTCCATCATGATAATTTGAATTCAGCATAATTTGTTGTTGTGTTACTAGCTGGTAGAATTTTATCTAACCTTGCATTGGATGTAAACATGGTTATTAACATGATTAACAAGATTCATGATTACACGAGATGAATTATTTATAATTTTACTCTACCGATTTTTACCAATGCCATCTGAGCCCATCTCACTTAACATAGGTTACTGGTATTACTGAAATTTATAATTGACTTATAAGATTAATGCAGGTAGAGTAAAACTGTTATATATAGTCAAACTTGTCTATAAATGCCACCTGAGGAAACCATTTAAAGTGGTCTTTATGGACAGGCTGCCCTTATATTTAACAATTGAACTGTTTAGAAATGCGGTTCATAGTCGATATGAACGCAATTGATATGCAAGCAAACTGAATAACGCGCATTAGTGCGTTATGATTAGTTTGCCTTGCATATCAATTGCGTTCATATTGACTATGAACCACATTTCTAAACAGTTCAATTGTTATATTTACGTTTAAAACTATTTTCTTTTCTTTTTCTTGGTTCAAAATCATTTTAGAAAATTTTAATTCCGTGCTTTGTCAACAACGATTTTCAACTAACGGAACAGCTGATGCAACAGCAGATCCAACTGATCAGCTATGCAGTTTTGCGCCAGAAATTCTAGGACAAAATAGTGTGTGGAAAAAACAACAAATTGCATACAAAGTTTCTACTAAATTGTTCTTTTTTTTTTATTAAATGCAATTATTTCGGTAATAAATTTCGGTAGTAATTTGATATCACGGGATGTAAACAAACTTTATTTTTATGTCAATATAGTTCCGGTTTTGTGTATTTCATATTGTGTATTCATACGCCGATTGTTGTGAAAGGAATTCCCGTGATGTCACCAAGGTAGATCTTGCAGTTCATAGCCGATATGAACGCAATTCCTCTGAAACCTTGTGTAGAAGACAGAAAACAGACAAAATGTAAATATACAGGTTTAAATAACTTGAATACAGAGCAATCAGGATAAAAATTTACTGGCCTTTATAGAGGTGGCCTTTAAAGCAGGTTTGACTGTTTCTCCACTGAAAATTGAATAAATATTGCATTCATTTTATTTTTGCATAAATTTGCAATTGTAACAAAAACATAAAGTAATAATAATAATAATAAAACTAGAAAAACTGTGAGCCACAAGCTCACAAAAAATACCTTCTGCTCCCCCCACATAAAAAAAATCCATCGGATCAAATTTTTAAATAGGAGTTGCACATCTACATTATATCACAAAGATTGTGTGAAAGTTTCATGAAAATCCATTGAAGGGTTTAGGAGGATTTGCGGATAAGAGATAAGTACCCTAAGGTGTAACGGAAGGACAGACACACGGAGGGACACCCCTATCACTATATACCCCCCCACTTTTTAAACGGGGGTGGGGTATAAAAATTGGCTAATATTTTTATATAATTCACTTGCATTTTAACTGACCATCATCCAACAACGCTAAATTAAATTCATGCGAATATCTTGAAATTACAATTTTTTTTGCAAAAATGAAGTGATGCCAAAATTACCAACCCGATTTACAGTCAAGGGTTGTGTTATCCAGTTTGTATTTACATGTACAACTGTCAGCAAATGTACTTCCAACCAAAAAAGGAGTTTTTTCAGACAAGCAGTCCTTCACAACTTGACTGGCCCTCTGTCTATGATGTTACTTAGGGTAAACCTTTTTTTGACAACTATCTGTTCTTGAATTAGTTTTTGTCCAGTCTGCTGCTTAGGATAAAGATGATTTTCTGATCAAAATGCTATGATATGGATAAAAAATAAAAGTTTCATCTAGTGTTGAGGTTTTTGTCCTGGTGAATTGAAAATATCAGTTTGAATTTCTTCATAAAAAACAAAATAAGACGCAACTACATCTTACTTAGATTCCTGTGTGTTTTAATGACATTATTGCATGACTGACAGTAATAACTTTCAGCTATTATCCTGTAACTCTTCTCATGTTCCATTGATGTTTTTCTTTTTAATCATTACACTGTTTGTTTTAAATCATAATTTGTACTCAGAATTCAGGAAATTGTTTCCATTTATTTCTATTTGTGGTTTTGTTTTACATAAAAATTTACCTGTTTATTTCATGTCTTTTCATGATTTATTTCTCTAAATTTGTGCAGTTTAAACATTTTCAGTCTTAAGTACTTAATTCAAAGGTAATAGTTTTTAGTTTAAATCAATTACAGCCAGTCTTGTCTATAAATGTCACCTATAAACACCAGTAAAAGTGGCCTTTTTTAGCAGGTGGTCCGTATATAGTGGTTCAAAGAACATGAATAAAGAGCAATTGGGATAATATTTTACTATCCTTCAAAACCAGGTGACTGTTTAATAGAGGTGACCTTTAAGGCAGGTTCGACTGTAGTTAAAAATGTAATACAATGTATCATATAACTAAAAAACTTTGATTGATTTTTGTATAACTGTTCAAGATTAAAGTGTTTACTGATCAATCACCAAAATAATTCCACTCTGATGTTGAGCATCCAATGTCATCCATATAGCATCCTACCTTGTGCCTCCATGGTATATCAAGACTTAGTTGTTGGAAGCTTGATTAGTTTAATCAATTGATAAGTAATTCTGATTCTTGCATGTTATCAAATATTTTGTGGTTGTTTTTGTTGGCAAGATAAAAAGCAAATAGAGTTATATCAATCTGAAGCACATTGTGTTAAAATTATGGATTTAATGATGATACATTGGCTATATTGATGTTTTGAAAATGTTTTAATTAAGATTTGACAACTGCTCTCTGAAGTCTATACCTGCAAAAGGACACCTGATACTGAAACTGAATATTTATAACTTATACAGTACTGGAATTTGCAGCTAGTTAAGATGTACTTAGAAATAGTCAGAGTCACTGTAATAAAATAAAAAGGTAGCATACACAAACATGAAGCTATATATACATTTTATGCGGAGTGAAGTAAAGTAATAATGATATTTTACAACCCAGTCAAGATTATTTACTATTTTAAGGCAGTCTACTCTAGGATGGTGGAGGATTATTAGGTACCCCCAAGAAAACCTCTGTCTTTTGGCAAGTGAACTGACAAACTGTTTCTTAATACAGGATCTGCTCAAGCATCATTTAAACCTAGGAGATGTTGTGATCTCTAAGCCACCTTTTTAGACCTAACAGCCACCAATCTTTAAATCACATCCCCATTTATATCTCTGATAAAAGTTGTTATATGAGGATATGACATAAACATTGCTGTTATTTTGGTTATCTCTATTCTTTCAGGTTTGTTGTTTCTTTTATTTTTCCATAATAAACTATTTATATTCTGTGTTTTGCAGGTTTAGAATTTTTTGAGACGTCTGCCAAAGAAAACATCAATGTCAAAGCTGTGTTTGAAAGGCTCGTGGATATCATCTGCGACAAGATGTCAGAAAGTCTCGATTCAGATCCAACGCTTGTCAACAGTCAAACTAAAGGAACTCGCCTAACGGAAAACCCCAACCCTCAGAATAGTGGATGCCAGTGTTAAACAAAGTCAGTTATCTCCCTTGATACTGGTTCCAGCTATTAATTAATTTCATCATTAACATTATAAAAATTAAAGGAGTCAAAACTTGACAAAAATATCAGACTGCATTGTAAAATGTGAAGGAAGACATTTGTATCATTGAATTAAGTTTCATGGAGTTCTTACAACTAGGGAATTTTGTTTTTGACTAACAGTATAATATGCTATAATCATTGAATGTAAACATCTCCAAGTGAAATGTCAGAATTGAATGGGAGGATTGAGGTGAAAGCTGAATTAATGTTAGAAAATTAATCATTATATTGTTGTTTTATTATATAGATATGTAAGAACAGTTTCCATGGTATCAGTATGGTTACTAAGCTAGGAAATTATGTTGTTTCCCGACAAAATTTTCATTTGTTAATCAATTGTGTTTTTATTAACTACCATGTATACACATCATTATGTAATATGTCAATAGAAAGTTTTTCTCTGATCTTTGAATTTTTCGTACATATTTAGGACACATTGAATCCAGATTTAAAATTTTGTGTTTTTGAACATATCCTTGTACAAAATTGAAAATGTTTGTTTTTTTCAGTGCTAAGGAAAAAGCAGTTGCATGACAAATAAGAAGAATCACATGACAATTTAGAGGAAATGCATGACAAATGAAAGACATCACATGACAAATGAGATGAATCACATGACATATGAGAGATATCACATGACAAATTCATTCTGTCTCTAAATGTCACTCAACTATTGTTTTGTATCAAATGATAGGAACATTTAGTCTGAAAGATTTTTAATATAAGAAACCAGAGAAAGTTAATTCTTAGTTATATGAGAAACCTGAAGAAAGTTAATTGTCAAGTGATTAGAATGGTCTGTTTCTTATTAATGTTCCATATATCAAATTCACATCTGATAGAAATTCTTCTTACAAAATCTTTCAATGCATTTAAGGTGATACAGCTAGGAATTTAAAATATGTTGTGAAAACTTGCAAGAATAAAAAGTGTATAGATGATACATAGCAACTGTTACATTTATATTGATTACATGAACTCTTGTTTTCACACACAAAATAACTTCACATTCCAGATGTTTTTGCTTAAATAAGTAAAATTAATCATCGCTAAGAGATATATCACAGTGACTGTAAATTATTAATTTTGTGTGAATAAAAATCTTAACAAAACTAGATTCAAATTTTAGATATACTAGTTTAAATAATTAAGACAAACCATCGCTTGATACTGGTAATATTTTTCTGAAAATCATTTAAAATTTGAAAAGAAATCCACATAAAAATTTGTTCGTATTAATCATTACTGGGAAATACCTCAGTGTAATTTCATTGTGTTTGAATAGAAATCCACTTAAGGAAACTTTACGCATTGATCCACTTAGGGAAACTTTACGCATTGACATAACATGGGTAGAAAATTTTAAAATCTTCAACTCATTATTTTGTTGAATTTTGATGAATGATAAACTGTATGTGTATTATAGACTGAGAGTTAAGTGTTTATAGTTGTGTAGAAATTTTTTCTTCCCACAGACATTGTTGAAGTTTGGAGTTTAAATCTATCATATAATTGTAAATAGCCCCAGATGAATGTTTTTAATATTTTGTGATTGATGATAATATTTCACTCTTACTGTATGTATTCTCCTCTGATGGAATTTGAGATTATAAATTTAACACTGCAATGTAAGGTTTTGTGCTGTGCTATGTGATACTTTTTCAGTGTTTTTACTAACTTAAATTTCACAAATAACCTTGTTAAACCACCATTATTTGTTCCAACAGTCAAATTTTGGTTTAACAGTAAAAAATATTTTTCAATCTAGTGAGGAAGTTCCTGAATTTGGAATGCAATTGAGGGACATTATTACAAGGTTTTACTGTACTGCATTATTTTAATGATGGGTTCTGTGTCATACCATAGGTACCAGTAGTTAACATTAAAGGGTTATCATGTGACACAGCAGTTTAATCATCATAATTGCAGATGTATAAATAGATGTTTCACTTTTCATAGCTGCCACCATCACTGTTGATATGGAATCTCAATGTTTTATCTTTATATATATAAGTGTTATTAGGAGATAGAATTTCATCAAAAAGGATTGTCCAGATATATTGATTGTCCTATTTTCTGCCAAAAACTTTAGCCATGATAGCATCTAGAGATCTTAATGTAATGTAATTTCAAGTCAGTGATCTGAATAGTCTTTTATTCTGCCAAGGCAGCTTTTAAAGATCAAAGGTCAGTTGGCTGTTGCTACTGGCAGAGAAATATCTTGTTTTTGTTCAGACTATTGGAAGTTGGTTCAATGTTTTGTTGCCAAGGCAACAACATCTGATTAAGTCGGTATGATTCTCTTTATGAATTAAAGATTGAAATAAGTGTCTACAATCTCTGGATGTATTGGTATTATCATGAGACATTTTATAACATTTTCATTAAATTTGACCCCAATTCATAGAATTTAGGATGTTTTTGAAATTTTGCTTGCACACACACAGAGTAATATAATGCACCTTTCTTGTGGCAGAAACTAGAGTGAACTGGTTAGTTTTGTTTTTGAGAAATGTATTAATAAACTGCTGAGGATTACTAATTAAGTTAGTCATAAATTCCTACACACCAGTAATCAGATTATACATCTTGGTATAGTGTATAATAGCTTTAACCTTTACGAGAAGACATCAATATAAACCCTAACTCTGAATCTGTAATCATCTAATGTCGTTACCTCGGTCAGCATCAACGGGAGTACATTTATATAATCTAATCATCAGAGTTAAATTCAAGATGTCACCATGATATTTATATATCTCTCGGATATTTGACTTTCATTATCCAACTGTGTTAGTCGTACACATGGTGGGTCATGTGCTGACATTAATCCTACTTGGAAATATCGGAAATTTGTTTTCAAAATTATTTTTGTCCCATATTGATTTCTCTGGAATTGTTTTCTGCAATGACCTTGATAGAAATGTTAATTGAAAAAAGTTTGAACCCATATTGAATTTAATAATCCAAATTGCACAGAATTATGAAATCTCAAAAGACTTTTTTTCTGAAATTTGTTGAAAACTCTTTAATTTCTGAAATATCTACTTACCTACTTATGATTGTTAATATGTTAAAAGTGATATTTTTCTTGTAAATTCTTGATTTTATTTCTAGTATGTTTTGTTATTTTTGTGTTTTACTAATGCTAATCCAATAAAAAAATCTAATATATTCACTGCCAATCAACATATGGTGCATATTATACATAACATTTCTTTGTTAACTGAAAACACACATTAATCATGTGACAACATTATCCTGTGTTGGCCAAAATGGTGTCAAAACGATTGTGAAATCAACATTTAACATGATTTAAATGAGAAAATAATAAATATTATTCAAATATGGCTTATTTCAGGGGAAGTAATTCAGATATTAAAATGGCCATAATTACAATTGTTGTATTTGATCTACTGGAATTTTATAAAAATGGGTATTTTTTTTTTCTTATTGCTAACATTCGATGTTTATAAATATATTTTGTTTATTTACTTTTGATAATTTCATATATTTGATGAAGAATTCCAATTTTGTTTTGAAATCCAGGTTTTTTGTATACATATTGTTTACTTTACTAAAGAGTTGTGTTCTTTTACTATATGTTACAATGCTTTTTTTTTTTTTTTTTTTTTTGTCTATATCTGCATATATATGTATTTGTTGTTAGATAACATTTTGTTATTTTTTAATAAATTATTGATAAATATTGTATATATTCGAATAAGCAAGCACACACACACACACACACACATATTATTATGATTTATTATGTAAATTATAAGTAGTGACATTCTTATTGTTTGAGCTGCATTTTTGCCCATTGAATTTTTTTTTCCATATTCTATGGTTCCATAGAATATCAACATCTAAAAATAGATCATTGGAAAACCATTCTGTAGTCATGGTAGAAATGCTGTTTCTTGCTGGTGATTGGGTAATTTTTGACATCATATACTTTGGCATCATAATCAAAGTCACACCATCAGCTTTATAACATATCTTTGCATTAAAGATATAAAATAAATCTGGAAGTTTTATGTTATTTGCAGTGTTTTGAATATTTTGGCATTTATATAATAAAATAGTCAGACTTTTCTGTGGATAAACATAGTTAGTGTAACATTGACCTAAACAGCAAAATAACACTCTATATTTATCTACTCAAAAGTCAGTTATTGTTTATAGTATTTCACATATACATGATATAGGATAAAAACATGCAATACAGACGAAATACACATGAAACAATGAAGTGTTTTTGTAATTGAAAAAATTGCTGTCGTACTAGCTATGGCAACGTACAAATATTACACGCTATATCACATGTACCAACATCATAAATACTAATTGTGGCACAATATTATATACTTACACATTCCAAGGGATTTTAATTCACTACTACACACTTACACATTCCAAGGGATTTAAATTGACCAACAAAAAAGTGTTGTCAATGAACAACATGTTATTTACTTCAATGATAATTTTGCCATCTTAAGGAGAATTGAAAATAAAATGTTTGATCTTAAGAAGTTTATAAATGCTGTTAATTCATGAAAGATTTTATGTAATGGGTTAACTCATATACCACTTGATTCCACTAAAAGTTGTGATTCCATTTGATATAGAAAGATGGAATATTGTCATTTACTTGTAAAATGGGCATTATTTCAAAGAAAAAAAAGCAGATAAGGTTCCCTATCAGACAGTGCAACAATGGTTCTGTAGGTACATGTATTAAGTCATGTAACAGGTATCGAGTGATGTATGGGCAAATCCCATATGGTGATTTAAAACTTCATTGTGGTGATATAATATAAATCAAAAACACAAGGGATAAAATGTTTCAGGAGTTTTTCATTGGAGAGGAGAGAGAGAGAGAGAGCACACTCAGCACAGGCATTATATAATGTGCAATAATTAAGATGACATTCCACAATATATACTTATTATAATAACTGTTGTTAATTTTGTTGTTACCTTTATTTTGAAGTTGAATCTATTTTAAGTTGTTGAGCTTTATTGAAACATTATATTAATTTTGTTGAATTGAAATATATTTACAATTGAGAATTCATATTTCCAAGGACGGTTGTGCAATGTGTCATGTTATAAATGAAAAAAATTAGTCCATTGTTACTATAATGGTATCAACTTGTGTGAGTTTTAATGGATAATATAAAAAAATTCAATTTTAAGACTTTAAAAAAGTAAAGATTTTTGTCATATGGCTTTGAATCATTCAAGTTGATATTAAAAAGAAAAAAAATATACATTGTAATCTGACTTTTTCAACCAAATGTGCCATTTTGTAAAATATTTCACAAACCTTAGAAGTGGGCAGTAAATTTACATGAATGCTAAAAAAAAATTGTGTCATTTATCTTTATGGCTTCCTCTTTATTAAGTGTTTAATTTAGATTGATTTTTTAAACAGTAAAATGTACTCTTTTAATATTACTCTAAAAAATGTCTAGAGCACCTTTACCTTTTTAGTAAGTTTGGACTGTGGTTAACCTTTGACTATCATATCAAGTTGTATATCCATATATCTTTTAAACTGTGTTGATGTTTTGAAGAATCATTGTATGAACCTGTATTTAATCTTACGAATAGTCTAGACTAAAATGCTTAAATGTTAATATTTTAAGTTTCGTCTACAGTTTTTGGGTAAAGTTCATCATACATTTAAATCCATACACTGACTTTATTTACCTTTTAATGGTAAATAGTAATTCATTTTTATCACAATCATTTTGGAATTGACTTGCAAAATCATTGAAATATGCTTAATTAAGATATTTAAGAAATTGCGAGATTGTTTTTTTTGGCTTAGCCTTCCCCATTAATAATAGAAAATAAACACAAAATAATCTTCAATCCATTAACTTAATCATACTTAAATCATTGTCAGCTTTGAATATAGCTGATGATGTCTTGATATACCGCAAGTATTCTTCACTTGGAATTAAAATCTCCATTTCTCTTAATTATTTGTGATAGAAAATGAAACTAATTTTGGATAAAATACGCAAAAAAGAAAATGAATCCACAAAACTTGTAAGTTGAAGAGTGCTGTATATTGATAGTGTAATTGTATATCTCTCTGTAGTGTATTTGAATCATTCTATAAACAAGTTGTATCCAATATTACCCTGCACACTTGTCTCCGTCAGTCAGTCAGAAACGTTTCAGTACTGTATGATTAATAATTGTTTCAGAATAGGCTTCACAACTGTACCATGTGATACGTCGTAATGTTTGTTGTATGGGACTATTATCTCCAATAGTTATATGGAATCCGTCTTCCCGATAGACAACATTTCTTAAAAGTTGTGACCAGAAGGGCTTCCATAAACATTGGAAACAATAGGTTGACAAAAACATTAGCAGGTACATGTATCATAGTTTCCTAGGACATGTGTGATGCATCATGAGGTACATGTGTGAAGCCTTTTCTCCAGTATATAAACATTGATATTTAAATATATATATACACATGTATAGTATTTGTGATGGTGTTGTGATATATACATATATAGGTTGTTAGTTGATAACGCTCATCCCATGTGATATTCTGTGTAATAAATAACATAGCAATGATAATAATTACTATATGTATGTAATCCATGGGTTATTTACTTTTGTCTAGACCTGTCTGATAACAGTAGTGGCAGCAGCCTCATATTAAATTGTTAAAACTGCACATGAAATAGTTTGTTTTGTTTCTAGCTTAGTTGGTAGAGTGTATGCCCTGACAAAGGTCAGGTTAAGATTTTCTGACTTCCTGGCACATAGCCAGACCAGAGATTTGAAATAAGCAACTGCAACTGTCATGAAAATTGATGAAACTTTAACAACTGATGTTTTTGCTAGGCATGTCAAGGAAGAAAATCCATAGGACATCTGTATGTGGTGACATCTTGATATAAGTGGGATATTCTTGACATGGACATAAAAACTCATTCACCCACTTACCATAGGAGAAATCTCTTGATGACAAGAATATAAAGTCTGCTTTGTAAACATTTAGATTGGAGTGCAAGTCTAGCCTACGGCAAAGAAAATATTCTTCCTCACTTGCAGTCAACAGAGTTGAAGCCACATTGTTGAGACATCCTGGCTTTGAACGCAAACACCTTACCACTTGAATTTCATTTGCTCATATTATCAGGTGATGTAAGAGATGTTCAAATAGAGCTCTAAGCCCTAACCATACAAGTAACCAAACCCTCCTACAATCTGTAATAGTATTAAAGATATTCATTAAGGGTTCTAGGCATACAAGACAGCACATACTCCCACAGATGTTCATCTGGGGATCTGGTTTTTCCCGCATTTGTGGTGGTATTAAGATGTTCATCTAGATCTCTAAGCAGTACAGGACACCACAACTTTCTGTCAACTATGGTTTTATCTACGACAGCTCTAGCCATACTCAAACATCATAATTATATACACTATTACATATAGCATAACTTTCAATAAATATTCCTCCGTCAGACAGTAGATTGCATCATATAGCATGCATTATGGATGAATCAGCCAGAAGTTGTTAACTCTGTTGGCCTGTAGAATGCATCATTAAGCACCCACCATGGCTCATTAACTATGGATGAAGCAGCTGGTGTTACCTGCTGTCTTGTAGTAATATGGATATAACAGTTTTGTAATGATTTAAATACAAATGTAATTCATGTTTATCTGTTTAATATAGCCAGCAGACTAAGTATAGACATATTGATTCAGGAGTTTATGGTCTTTACTGGTCAAGATTTCAATATGCTATCCTATAGTAATCTACTTCTTGATGGTTGGTGTGGGATAGGTGCTAACCCTTCTGAAGCACCTGGCCTCATTCCCCTGGTGGAAGTTCATGTTTAACTTAATGAATCAGTTTTCAAAGTTTCACTTTAGATTGTGATTTCAACATGGACCGGTATGTTTGTTTTTGATTGATTACTGGCAGGATGCTTCAGTTTGCATCATGGGTATAGTGGCATAAACCCCAGTGTTAGTAGACCCTACCATCATGTGAAATATAAATCCCTTGATCAAATCTATATAAATAGGGTACTATAAAACATGATAAAATGTGTCAGTTGTTGTATAGAAAATGTTTGTTGGAATAAGCTTTATATTTCTGCAGTCGGTGCTATCAAAGATCCCAAAGGAGAGGTCAATTAAAGACTAGAACCAAAGGAATAAGAGGGCCTGCATTGCACACCTGTGTTAAAGGATGTGTCGGTCTTCATTTTAATTGCATTTTCTGTTAACAAACCAATAAAATATTCTAAAAACTATTTTTCGAAATCTGGATACTATTTTCAGAGGAAAAACTTCTTATTTGCATTTTCCACCAATATCAACATGATCAAACCAATGATATATGTTGGGAAACAAACTGTTTGATAAATCTTGAAATATGTGATTAAGCCAAGTTACAAATCACACTACTATATCATTATCTATATTGGAATTATTGCTCATTTGATCAAAATGATTATATTATCAAATTGCCATAATATCATTTAAACCAAGTTTATTTCACAGGTGAGTATTTCAGGCCTCTTAATTTGTTTTTACTATTTATATTAACAGTGGCCATCTTGAACCTTGGATTGGGTTGGTTTAAATAAAATTTTAATTTTTACCAACCAGGGCCTTTACTCCAAATGTGGTTCCATTTGGACTAATAATGTCAGATACAAGCATTGCAATGCATTAACACATACAACCATAAATGCATGTGTTGTCATAAGCTTGCAAGGCCTTTGATCAGATAAACTAAACAAACATACATCTAGTTAGGTCTGATAAGACTGCCACAAAATTTCAATAACAGAAACTTTTAGATATGGTAATGGTGGCATAAAACACAAAGTGCAGTGAAGTAATTGTGCTTTACCCCCAGTCAAGATTCTTTCACTTATATTGAGGCAGTCAGTTCATGCATGGTGGAGCACCTGAAGAAAACCACTGATTTTCAGCAAGCATACTGACAACTTACTCAGACAAGGATCTGTCTTGAGTGGGGTTCTGACTTAGGTAGTGACAGGTGATGTGATCCGTCTGTGTATCAGACCACTCCCCCACCAAGAAATGGACTATCCAATTATTCTAGTGAGCCCAATATAGCCCTGTTGTTCTCAATGTGTTTATATTGTTCATTAATTTGTTGTGTTGTGTTATTAGTTGCTTTGAGTAATGCCAAGATATGGCATTCAGCTACAATATCTATGTTCCATTAAAAAACTGTAGGTTTATTCAGCTGATTATTCAAAAATTGATCTTTAAATAGTATGTCACAGCCTTTAATACTCATTACTGAAAAACTTCAGTAAATACTGTCAATGGATTTAAAAAAAAGTCCCCTTTCATCTCAAAATGTCTTGATAAAACATATAACAAAAATCTTAAAATTTATTGAAAGAAAAGTGTTTATTCATGAAGTATTTTGGTAAATATTAAATTCAAATACATTGTATTGAATTATTCCTTTTTCTCAAATCTTTGTCAAAAAGAGAAGAAAATAATATTAACAAAATCAACATCAAAATAATAATAATAGGGATAAATGTCAAAATATCTTTAGCATGAAATTACCATAAACAAGTAATTATCGTAAATAATTACGAAGTTGTGTTGAAAAAACTAAAGCCCATTTCATCTCGATCTAGGAGTTCAGTTTTATTTTCATTAAACAATCCTTCCACTTTTTCTTTCATTACAAAAAGCATAAATTCTCTTCAAATTTCATTTATAAATTCCAAAAGCAAAATAAACTTAAGTAAAAGTCAAATTGAATGGTTAATCACAGAACCAGCTGTTAATTATCATGTAACTGTTAAAATTGCATATATCAAATATAAAATCTATGTACTTACATACATATTGCAGTGAAAAAATGCAGTGGGATAAATATATATTACTTTTCAATGAAAAACAAATTGTAAAGATTTCTACATCTAGTTGACATGAACTTTCCTCAAACCTTCCTACAATAAAGTATCAAATTCCTTAAACAAATCACTAATACATAAATTTAGGATTAATAAAATGGACGGAAGATTCAATAAACTTGACGGAATGTTTAAATATTAAAAATGTTTAAATATTAAAAACTTAACAAATTCATATTAATGGACAGAACATTTTATAAAGAGGACGGAATGTTAAATTGTACATGTAATAATTTTAACAAATTCAGAATTATCCATAATTTTATAAAGACAGAATGTTCAATAGTAAAAACTTAACAAATCCATAATACATGTAATTATAAGACATTTTTGTACATGTACATTGTATTTGTACAATGATGTTCACTAGTTTCTCACATGATACATCTTTGCATTTATGTACATAAATTTTCATTGGATATGGAGTAGTATTAGTTGGTATTTTCTGTAAAATTCACATTATTCTGGGACTTTGTGATGTTAATGTTTTCCATTGCATCATGGGTACTGATCATGTGGCACATTGGCAACCCCCATTCTAATGTTTCAAACTTGAAATGTGATGCTAAGAATACACTGTAAAATTCTTGTTTTTTGTTAACTTTTCATCATGTGGTTATCATAATTCCAACAAAAAACCACATATACATAAAATATCTCTGTAAAACACATCTTATAAATGTCTTATTGCCACTCAAATCCAGTTTTAGAAATATTTTATTAGCCTTCCTTGATGTACATGTACTACCAACACATTTTTGAATGAAAAAATAGAGATCTGTTTAATCTGTAAAGCATAAAAATATTACATTAATAATTGTATCACAGCAATACTTAATATTTGTGGTCACCGAAAAAATACAATAATGAATTACAGGCAAGTACATTATTAAAATTTTTTCTTTAAAAAGTAATTTTCAGGAATTCATAATTGGTTCAATGGTGTTAAATATTATATGAATAAATAATATAAACAATCTTACATGATAGCTGTTAAGTAAATGATTGTGTTAATATTGATATCATAACATGACATGCTATATTTGCTCAATTTCAATTCAATTCAATTTCTTTATTCTCTAATTGCAAGCAATACAATGTTGAGAACATATAAATACAATATATACATAACATAACAGTGAGCAGTAAATATAATATATAACTGTATAAGTATAAATATAAGAACAAATTTCAGTTACTAATTATTGTATTATTTCATGTCATATTCTGTTATCATTATGTTATCATATAATATCAACATATATATATATATATATATATATATATATATGTGTTTGTCATTTACATGTATGTTCTGAAGAATAATTTTTAAACAACAATATTTTGTTATTCAAGTTGAATTGTAAAGATTTTTTGTCTATACTGAAATGACCAGTTAGTTTTAAGCATCTTATTTGTGGATAATAGTAAAGATTATATATTCTTAAGAATAAAAAATAATAAATAATTAAATTTGAATTAATAAAATATTATCACAGTTAATTGATGATTTTCATAATCAAATATATACAATGTATAAATTCATAATGTATAAAAGTCTAGAATGGTCCAGCCATTCTTAAATGCATATAAATTAACAAACATGTTATATAAACCATTTCACCCACTACAAATCTCTGGTATTGTCCAAAAATATAAAATGGGAGATTCCATTCAAGTAGTTGGGAGGAAATAGTGAAATCTACAAGTTATGCTTTAGACTCATGTAAACTAGCTTTAGATTTCCTTCTCTTTGTGTATTTCTTCTTTCTCTCATCTCCCTTTTTCTCCTTTCTTTCGTCTTCCTTTTTCTCCTTCTTTTCCTGTTTTGGGTCCTTATCTTTGATGATCTCTGTAACATTTTCTTCTTTAGTTGGTGTTGCTGGTTTTGATTCTTTCAAACTCTCCTCATCTGTAGAAATTAGAATAATAGAAATAGAAAATTGTGTGGATTCTAAAAAGCCTTATGTACTGATATGACTGAATGAAAGGAGATAGAATATTGAACCAATGTCTAAAATTTGAGACTTAACATGCAATGTATGACATTTAATACCTACTGTAAACATTACATTTTGCAGATAGAATAATCCTACCTTACCTTAAGGAACAGCTCTTTGGATTTATCATCTGAGAAAGAAATACCTTGCAAAATTATATCTTTCAAAATCACGTGTGAAAAAAAACCAGAAAGACTTTCTTGTGTATATTACTAGCCTAAAATAAAATTCCATTCATTTCAAAGTACATTCAATTCATTTGAGAGTAAATTCTATTCTTGTTGGAGACTCATGGAGATGTATTTTTACCATCCTTGCATCAAAGTAAAGATCACTCTCATTTCCAAGTTTTATGTCAAATCAGCTAAGTACTGATCCCCTAACATCTTACTTATAGAGCAAATTCTACCAATCAAAAACAAACATACTAATCCATGTTGTGAGGTCAGGTGCTACGGGAGGGTAATGATTATATAATAATAGCGGAAAATGACTTACCTTTCCTATCAAATGCTGGATTGTCTTCTCCATAGTCTATACTTCCAGGTAAGGACACTATGCCGTCATCCTGAGCCTCGAGCACAAACCCATGATTGTCACTACCTAATGCTGTACTTTTTCTAGAGTGTGCAGACAATGACCTATTTGATCCTCCACTTGGCTGATTTACACTAAGTTGTGAACCAGTAGCTGACCTGTAAAATAATAATTTTCTCACTATTGATATGCAAACAAATACCAAAAAATATTTCACTAAAACACTTTGTTAAGATTTATAAGATATCTCTATGCCATAGTGAGTACTGTTAATTATTCATTTAAATGTTGACTGTATGTTTATTTTATGTTTGATCAAAATATAGTTAGCTAGTAGGTCGGTTGGTAGGACTGTGTTTTACAACTTAGTCAAGATTTTTTCACTTATTTAGAGGCAGTCCATTCTTGGATGGTCGAGGAAACTTAATAATTTAAAGCTCAACTGGCACGTTTTTGGCTTTGAATTTCAGACAGCTATCAAATTTATTCTGCACGAGTTAAGAGCCTTTCACACCCTATATTATAGCATTTAATTTTGTTGGCTTAATCAAGAAGAAAAGATTCAAAATGCATACATGTACTCTGGATCAACGAACAATTTCTCAAATTTGAACTAAATCCATAAATAAAAAGAAAAGAAGAATGATCAAATTAAAATATTTTTTACACTTAAATTGTAAGATACCATTTATTGTCTGATATCATATCACTAAAATGTGCAATAACATCTGGGATCAAAACAAAATATTCCAGTCAAGACTGAATAACACTATTTACACATTTATCAATAAAAATACAAACCTATTCTGTGGAGCCTCAATGGTACTTATATCTGGTAACTGGTCCAACATCTGTGTGAAGGTCAGCTCTCCTAAAATAAATACAAATAACAAATATAACATTTATATATTATAATAACAGATAACAGGCCTTGTCTGAAAAGTTCCATGTTTTCAGTAACCAAAATCATAAAAGTTGACAACTGTCACTAATGCTAACAAATCACAGTTCTAAGTTTCCAGTAACCTGAATCATAACAGATCACATGACACAGGTCTTGTCTGAAAAGTTCCATGTTCTCAGTAGTAAAATCTTTTAACCAAAATCATGAAAATTGATAAACAACACTGATGCTAAACTACAAGTATGTCGCCGATGCTAACTATGTCACAGTCTCTTCACGCAAGATAAAATTTGTCTGATAGTAACCAGATGATTTTAATCAATAAATCAGATTATTTCTGAGATGTTTGGATAAATGTTCATTACTCTGATTTTCAGTTCAGTACCAATATCAAGACAAGAATCAAAATTTCATTTGAAAGAACAAATACATCTAAAATTTTACCCTGTGCAAGATGCCTGGTGTTCAATTATATGACCTTTGTGCTTCAGGGCATAATTGAAGGCCCTGTCAGACCTTAAGTTTGGTTCCAGGCTGTGTCTTGCATGGGTTCATTTTCAGACCTTTTTCAGACCCTAAGGTTTGATTGAAGGGTTTTCTGGATCTCAGGTTTTGATTTTATTCTTTTTAAAAGCTTAGGGTTTCATTCAAGGTTCTAGGATTATAGTCAAGACCCTTTCAGACCCTAGAATAGTAGTAACTGCATTTCATCAAAGCACTTATCATTCAAAACTGAAGATCATCGGAATGAGACATATTAAAAACTAATACATAATATGTACCTCATCTTCAGAATCTGAACTTTCCATGGATACATCAATCGTATCCGAGTCAGTTAGCTCCAGTGGGTCAGGATACAAGTCTTCATAATACCCTTCTTCTTCTACAAGTGTAAATATTAACATGTTGTTAAAACACAGCATAACTCAATGGCCAACAAATATGATAATAATAATGTTTAGGAAAATGTGCACTTTTGTCAACTACATGTAAGTCAAAACCATAAAACATTTTTCACTCAAAATTAAAATATACAGAAACAGATTTAAACTTCACTATAGAAATGTGAATTAATGATAAAACTGTTTGAAAACTTAATTTGAACAGGCCCCAGATTCATTCTCATTCCTCAACTCAGAATAAATAAAATGTTTAGCAAAACTAAAATACAAAACCCATGAGATATCATCAAACCCATTCCTTAAATGCTTGAATCTTCAAAACTAAAACAAAATATTTAGATTTTAAAATATGCCAGCTTAAAGTTAAGGAAAATCTTAGTTAACTAAATTCGCCAGTTTTCAAAGTTTTTACTTGTTTTTTTTTTTTTTTTTTTTTTTTTTGATTTTAACATACACACATATTGGCAAGTTTGGGTTTGATTCTGAACCTAGGGACATTTTTTAACATTTAACGGTAATATAATAGTTCAACTTGCAATACTGTAGTTAAATAAATTACCTTCTAATTCCTTGACCAGTGGATGTTCTTGCCAGATTGTGTCCAGTGCTGGTTGAGTCAAAAGTTTAGCTTTAGCAATCTTCTCTGCTCTTCCATGTAAGAAAGCACCTGTTATAAATACAATTATAGATATGAAAACTGGTAAGACAAGACTAATTATTAACTAAAAATCTTTTAAGAGGGAAGATTGAAAATTTTAACTGAAAACAAAAAACATGACATATCAAACACACAACAAACTGACATGATAAACATATCTTAAAACCAATGATTATAAAATAATCACAATTCTAAGTAAATGATTCCTCAAAACTACAGCTTTTTACAGCTATCCAAAGTCTAGTAAAATTACAATACTTTAAAGTTTTTTTTTCCAAAAATGTATGGTAGTTAATGTTACTAAGTAAAAAAGAAGCTTAACAGTAGTATAAGACCATAAATTTAAAGATTTAAAACCTTGTTTTAAGTTCCTGAGATGTTTTTTTTTTACGTTTTAGTAATTTACAAATGTGTCTACTCTCCTATCACTTTTACCCTACCAAAACTTTTGTTACATCTTACCCATTTACCAATGTGTCTATACTCCTAACCCTCCCCAAAATTTAATTTAGGATTTATCAAACTAAAACAGTTACCAATCATTTCACATTACATTTGTGTAGCTCACATTTCCAGACTTCAAACACTCAAATTAGCACAAAATATTAAGCGTCTAAAAACAAACACTATGCTATGAACACGATGAATGCCTATCAAGTGTTAATTCTAGAATGTGGCCATTGATTCCTTATTTTGCCAAATGCCTCCATCGTTAAGGCCTTAGGGGTCATATTTAACATTTATGAGAAGACAAAAACATTGATGTTATGGTGTATTTTAGAGGAATGTTTTTTGAAACGACCCCCTCTGAAAAATCCTAGAATGACACTGATCATCTATTATAAAGTATCATACCCATGCAGAACATCTTGAGTAACATTCTCTTCTTGACAGGTGACACCAGTATCAAATCATAATCTCTCTGAGCTAGTCTGTGGGCAAATATCGGCATTAGATCCATAAACTCTCTGGCTGTCTCTCTGATCGTTGGCTTTACACTCTCTGGAATAAAATACAAACAAACTTACTTGTACATGAACGTACATGTATTAAGATTAGCAACTACCCAGTAGTCTATGGGTCCTAAAACTGAGTTTGGATCTCTAAATGTTTACACAATTTAGCTTTTTATTACTATTAAAACTTCTTTTCTGAAGCGAGCTTGGACACCCACTCAAAATAGTTAAGCTTCAAGCACATCGTGTGTAGTTAAATTGAGGACCTTGTGTTACTGGTACATTATCAATTATTTATGTACCATGTGTGATTGCAAGAGAACTACCAATGTCCAGTAAGTCTGTAAACATGGTAAAACAAACTAGGTTAGTCCAGAGACCTGAGACATGTAACTATTCAGTTAGATCAGTGATATTTCTATATGATGTCTTCTGTGATAATATCCGAGATTCAGATCGGTCCAGTGAGAATTTCTGCCAAATCACAGACACTGTATGTCTTTAAAGATGAAAAGAGTAACTTATTCACTGTCTGAAATGACAATTTATTACCTTTGTCTTGCTTATTTTATAAAACATAGATGTACATTTATTGGTTGAATAGATTACATTTATAAATTTCAATTATACAATATATTGAGATGCAAATATTTTTACATCAATGTAACAACATTACCAGTAGATTTCTGAGCATACCTGCAAACAAAGATTTAGGTGCTAATTCAGCATGAATTTCAATCATCTCGTCGAGGAGGTCCAACATTGTCCCGTGTATAGCATCACCAAGGAACTCCGCCTCCCTACAATAGGCGTTCAATACCTGGATCTGGTGAGATAACTCATGAACTGGAGCAAACATAGGATGTATCTTCTGGGCTTTCTCTGTAATTTTATACAAATTATATGATTGCCAGTACATCAAATATCCAAATAAAATTAAAATTTACCAACTTAATAAGTTACTCTGAATTTAAATTTAAATTCTAGTGGGATTCTTTTTAAAGAAAAAAGTTTTATTTTTTAAACAAACTTGACAAACATATTAAAAAAAGTTAAATTAATTCTAATCTAAAACTCTACAGTTATAGTTCACTGACATTTTTATCTAAAAAGAAAAAAAGTTAGTTCAGATAAATAGTCGATTCCTATGGTATGCTAGATAGACATAAATTGGGACTACCAGTTTTTGTTCTTTATATTATAAACAGGAATTGCAAACTGTAATTTTCATGTTTAAGAATAATAAATCTAATTCAAAAGATTCAAAGGATAGCTTACAAACCCCTGAAACCTAATGATTCAGTTCACAATAATTCTAAAGTTTGTCAGTTCACTTGCTGAAGGTCAGTGGTTTTCTCTGGGCATGCTGGATACTTCTACCATCCATGAAATGACAACCTTGATACAAATGAAAGATTTTTTACACATAAAAACCCTTATTAGTCCATTCTAAAAATGTTAATACACTTACCCAGTACAAATCTTGCTCGCAGAAATGTCTTGATGTACTTCTTGGTTTCAAAACTCAACTGGTCGTTTCTCGAGGTAGAGAATGTCGGCCATATTGGAAACTTTATACATTGAAAATGATAGAGACATTGTCGCAACAACAAATACAGAATGAAAACCAAAGCACAGGTAATAAACACCATATTTATACCAAACAATATCCACTTACTATACTGAGGAAGTAACCATGGTGATGCCAGTGTATAGGAGTTATAAGTAGTTGCCATGGCACCCATTAATGCTAAAGCTCCTAAACTGACATATGACAACATAAGCATTACATTGAATACTGTCAGCCTGAAAGGACGGAGAATCAAAAATAGAGCAAAGAATAAAAATAAAAATACAGTTACTGTGACTGCCTGACTAAAGTAATCATGGAAACCAGCTGCCATGATAATAACTAAAATCAACTTTATCCACTGTGAAACTGCTCTGTAGTACATACCCCAGTATGTATAGGAAGAAAACAAATGAATATCTCCGATCAACCAGAACTTGTTTAAGCCAACCTTATATTCCATTTCCTTAAGAAGCAAAAAGGATTCATGGTGTTCAGAACATGACCCTAGTGCTTCCTGTCTGGTGGAGTAAATTATATAAGCTGGAAATATTATAAAAATTATAAGAGACACAACTATTCCAAAAGTCAGATACAACCAATGAAGACCTGCAAAACAAGTTAAATCATTCATTACATCAACCTTTTGATTATTGTTACAGTGAAAGATGTGGGCCATAAATGTACCAAATGGAAGCGTCAGAACTTGATAATGAAAAAATAAGCCTTTCTTAACCTGGCAACGTGACTCAGAAATTGTGGGTGGTCCATAAAATATAGAAGGGCATATACAAAAAAGAAAATGCCAACCAAAACCAATATAAGAACAAACCAGGCAATAGCAAGGTTAGAAAAGTCCATTGGTACTATAGAGCTAGGTGTATAGTAACCCTGTACACTCTTGTAAGATCCGGGTGAAAACACCTTCATAAACTCCCAAAAATCCAAATTAAACAAAAAAGCTGGAAAAGCGATTGACAGGTATTCCTCTGGCCACACCCATCTCAATGACATAGACTGAATCAATGCCAGAATTTGAAAATATTCAAGTATCAGCAATGTCGCATCCCATCCAAATTGTGAGACTCTTCGCTTTCTCTTTCGCTCAGTTAACAATATTTCTTCTTCAAAATTCTCATCATCAAGTTCTTCTTTTTCTTCATAATTCCGCATATTGATAGCTACTGGTTTCTTTGACAGATACAAAGACATCTCGCCTTCAGTTAACAATGGCTGAACTTCCTTTCTCCTTGCTGGCATAATTTCTCTGATGATATTTACCGATGCTAAAAAATATAAAGCATAAAAATGATTTGAAAATGTATACATATAAGAAATTGGCACACATTAGGGGTGAAACAGTTTACCGATATACCAGTTGACTGTGGTTTGTAACCTTGACAATATGAACCTTCGTTCCGATTCTCTTAAGCCAGTTTTTTTTTCCATAAATCTAAGCCATGATGTAACTTATGTTTCTTTCTAAATGTATTAAAATCTGGTTGACAAAACATAGCAGTCGCTCCAACATGTTGACAATTATTATGAGACAATCAGTATTTTCTGGGTGATTGAAACATGTTGTCATGTCGCGAATATTATGTGTATCTCAAGCAATCTGTTCGATTACTAAGTTCTATTGAAGAAAACAATTCCTCTGTATTGCAATACAGATTGCAATGGGTTTGGCCTACTGCAGTATATTGCAATACAGTTTTTGCCATATTGTTACACCCCAGCAGACAGCATGTATTTATAACAGTGAAATCATTCTACCAGAGACAATGTCCTAATGCAAAGTTTTCACTAGTGTAATGTGTCCAATCGAACAGTTCCACTTGTAGGTACGTAGCTAGGTGAAAATTATGTGGATTCAAAGGTGAGCCAGAGGTGAGGGGTTCGGGGCCTTGAAAGTTGCGAAATGTTGTTGTGCCTTTATTCTCAATTTCAATTTCACATGAAGCAGGTGTCACATAGTGCAACCTGGTGGAATCTTTGAATGAAATTTGTGGAATCTTAAGCCGAGGTTTTACGAGTAATTTTGCTGAAGATCAGCACTGGTCAGTAAAGGATACTAGTAGGACGAATTATTCTTATTGTATTTACATTTGTAGGAGAATTGATTCATTCTCTATGAAGCAGAAATGATATTATACTAAAAAGTATATAAAAAATAAAATAAAATAATGTGGTCGCCGTGGCGTACTGGCGTAAAGAGAGCTACGCGCCTGACTGGAGTGACATTCATTTATAATTAAATTACAGTTGTTGACGTTGACAACATTTTTGCGGTAAAACTTGCCTATAGGTAAAAAAAAATCATATTTCTCAGGTATATCCACTGATTAAATTAGTAATTATCAATTACAAACATACTAATACATGTCCAAATCACAAATCCCAAGGAAAGTAAAAACTTTGAAACTGGCAAATTATGTAACACTCATGAACTTCCACAAGGAAAGTGAGACCAGGTGTTCTGGAAGGTTAAGCACTTCCTGTTTAGCTAGCTACACCAACTTGTGTGCAAGTCATACTGTGACTGAATGGATCATGGAACTATGGGAAGTAAAATATATCCATGGTAAAAATGTTTGGATCAGTGGCGGATTTAAGGGGGGGGGGTAAATTCCTATTCCACCACATTTTACAGATTTGGGATTTAAATTTGCAAAATAAATTATTTATCAAAGGTCATGCATTTTACATTTACATGTATTTTAACATTCATTTAAATTTAGCAAAATGATAATATAGTAAATACATTTAAAACTGTGACCAGAGGTACTCAGAAATATTAAAAATTATTTTCTTGGCCCCTATTGGGGCTCTGCCAAAGACCCCTCCCCTCGTCTCTGGAAGCTCGCGCCTTCAGCGCTAGCACCTAGCAGTAGCAGATATAATTCTCAACCCCCCTTTCAAAAATGAATTGAAGCAATGTTGAAATGTCAAAAATGAATTGAGGCAATGAAGTGGCAGATATATTAGCGAAAGAAGCGGCTAAGGAGGCAGACAACCCTCCAATGGAGTCAGCAATATCTACACTCCAACAGATCAAGATGGCTAGTCACGAGGCCCAACTTCACAGGTGGCAGTCTAGATGGGATTTATCAGACAGAGACAGAAACTACCATCAATACACACCAAAAGTATAATTCCGCAGGTTATTTGACTTCCCAACAAAACCTTCATTTTCGGCAGTACTACAACTACAAAGCGGTTACTCCTTTCTGAACGGTTACAAACATACAGTCAAACTCGTCCCAGACAACAGATGTGCCTGCGGAGAACCAGAGACCACAGAGCACTTTCTGCTACACTGCCAGCTGTATGATATGCCTAGGAACACCCCAACAGCAAATCTTCAAGCAGAGCTAGGGCTATTCAATCCAAGCCTCCAAGACCTACTACAAGAAGAAGAACATGAGGAGATCAAAAACTGGAAGGATATCATTCGAGCACAAGTAGCCGAGTATGTCGTTGAGACAGAAAGAACTTCTCCGACAGTAACAAGTACTAACCCTGCGCAACATTGATCCTTGAATTCCGTCATCTTGAATAGTAAGTTTACAAGTGAGACAAGTTACAATAGGGAAAAAAATACCAGGGAGCAAAGACTACCAAGAGAATGTTGGTGCCATTTGGGCCCGGAATCAAGGATCAAGGAAAAAATCCTGGATCCGCACCTTTGGATACAACCATCATATCTATAAAACTGTTTACGTGCCTCGATACCAAACAAACATACAGGACCAAAGGCGAAGACATGGTACGAAATGCCCCATGGAACGAACTTTTCATACTCCCATGTGGTAGTCACGAATTTGTGTAGCATTTTGGTAGCATTTGTGTACCATTTTTAAACATCAATTTCGCCTGAAGTAACGAATACTGTGATCTTATATTTTCTATAAATGTGTTATTAAATGTTTATTTTACATGTATCATAAGAATATTTGTTGTTATGCGGTTTTAATAAAGAAATCGAACGACATCATAGGGGTGTTTACCGACTATATATCATAGTCCGGCCATTTTGGTAGCATTTTTTAACATTTTCTAATGGTCATTTCTCTAAAAATACAAAATGTCACATTTTTATATTTTCTATAAATGTGTTATTATATGTATATTTTACATATAATATAAGAATTTCCATTAAGACGATACTTTTAATAAAGAAATTGAACGAAATCGTAGGGGTGTTTACTGACTTCGATTGAGAAAATATATCGTAGTCCGGCCATTTTGGTAGCATTTTTAAAGATTTTCAAATGCCCATTTCTCTTAAGATGCAAAATTTTATACCTTTATATTTTATATAAACGTGTTATCATATGTCTATTTCACATATATTTTAAAAGTTTTCATTTATATGGGGAATTTAATAAAGAAATTTAACAAAATCGTAGGGGTGTTTACTGACTTCAGTTAAGGAAATATATCGTTGTCCGGCCATTTTGGAAAATGATAAAATGGCCGGACTTCGATTTATTTTCTCCACCGATGTCGGTAAACACCCCTACGATTTTGTTCAATTTCGTTATTAAAACCGCCATATAAATGAAAACTCTTATAATCTGTGTAAAATGGACATATAATTACACATTTATATAAAATATAAAGGCATGACATTTTGTATTTTTAGAGAAATGGACATTTGAAAATGCTAAAAAATGGCCGGACTACGATATATTTCCTCAACTAAAGTCAGTAGACACCCCTTCGATTTCGTTCAATTTCTTTATTAAAAGTATCGTGTTAATAAAAATTCTTATAATATATGCAAAATTTACATATATAAGCACGTTTACATAAAATATAAAGTAAAAATATGCATTACTTCAGGTGAAATCGATATTTAAAAATGGTACACAAATGCTACCAAAATGGTACACAAATTCGTGACCACCCTCCCATGTCAACAACTGAACAAGCACCTGTTGAGGTTGGCTGTCTATATTTTGAAACAATAACCCTAAGTTAAAAATCTTGACAACTGTAAATCTAAAAATTATAGATATTTGTTTCATTTTAGAATCTGTTTGGTAACTTACACTATTTCTAACAAAGAAAATAATACAAAATGTATTATGTTCCAATTTTGTTGTCTTCAGTGTTGGAAGCCATTTTCTAGCGTCATGGAGTCGGAAAACATCGTGTTTATTTCCGGTAGTTTTCGTCTTGTCGGAAATTTACGATTTATGCCGAATTTTTCAGAGAGAGAATCAATGGGAACAAGATGGCGTGGCAGCCGGAGGAAAATGGTCTCCGACAAATTCTTCAGCTACTGAAGGAATCTCAGTCACATGATAATACCACACAGAGAAACGTTCAACAAGTATCCTTGACAAATGTCTTGTTTGTTCAGATATTTTGTAAAGTGTGTCCATTGGTTCTTATCGGTACCTGAAGCACGTGTTTACTGGTGTTGCGTATCCAGAAATTTTATTTTTCAATTTTTTTTACTTTCTAATTGTATTTTAAACAGATCTAAAGTTGTTATTCTTATTCCTTGTTTTATTTATGTCATTCAATCCTATCCCATTCTTAGGTTGACTTAATTTATTACATATCGGTGTGAAAACTGTGAAGACACCTGATTAAGATTTTTTAAAGAACCACGTGACTAACACCCCCCCCCCCCCCCCTCCTTCATCATATAATTTCAGTGGAAAGGTGAAAGTTTGTGTTCATAAAACAGTTGTAATAATGTATAAAGTAGATGTTGAACATTAAATGAAAGTAGTTGCTTTTTCATTTGATTTTGTGATAAAATGTTTTTCTTTGTGGTCTATTTCAAATTATGGCCTTGCAACAGCTCTTTTTTATGTGATCAAGAGCAGCTGATCAAGATGGGAAGGAATTTCACATGGTGACCCTTCCTCGTTCATATGATACTACATCAATATGACCAAAAAACCAAGTATTTGTCATATTGTCATTTGGTGGCAGGTACCCTATCCAGAAATTATCATTGGCAGCATTGACATTATGTTTGTGATAATCATTGAATTCTGTTGCAATAAATTATACTGGAAAAGTGCACTCCTTGTCACCCAATCTAACCACAGCATCATGGTAAGCTGATGATGCAGCAAATGGTTACTTTCCTAATTTCTCGTTAAGATTTTACAAAAAAAAAAAAAAAAAAAAAGGGAGTGGGGTTGACCTTTACTAGAATTAGTGGTATTTGAAAACATGAGTTCACAGAATTATTTTACTTTCTTGTAATTTTTTGGTAATTGTCCAGCGACAGGTTGGTCCAGGCATTATGGATTAAGTGGTTTTGATTTTCAGTACATTGCAGTTGAAACTTGAAAGAATGGCATAGAGGGAAGCTATTCAATGTTGCTAACATTTGCACACAGAGTTTCACAGTTTGGCTTTTTAATTCTGCTGATGTTAAAAATTACAAATCCTTAACCGTTTGCTTAGAAACTAGAAGAACTAAATAAATACCCAGATTTTAACAACTATTTAATATTTGTGTTAACCAAGTTAACCTCTGAGGGTGAGTATCATAAATTATATTGAAGTTCATGGGTCTAAGACTAGTGCTGTTATATATGGGGGATTTGCCAGTGGCGGTATCGTGGAACAGACCTTACATCACAATATTGTGGAACCCTATTACTAGGTTTCCACAAATTTAAAATAATTAGTAGCCAAATTTCCAAAATTTGTTAAATATAGTCCTTTTTAAAGTATTTTTCCACAAATTTGCTAAAATAGGTTACTTTTTGAAAGAATTCCTCAGAAATTAGTAGCCAATGGTGATTTTGGCTACCAGGAATGGAAACCTAGCTATTACTTACAAAAAAATTCTTTGAAATCATTGCATCACTTGTGTATTGATCGTGATTAAGCAGATTAAACATGTGGTTTTGCTGTGAACCACAAACAAATCCCTGTTGATGATTGATGTAATAAATATACAATGTATCAATGCATAATGTATAAGCTAACCGCAAAAATACCCCAAAAACCCAGCACATCTTTTGATCATATTCATCGAAATATTTTGATATTGTTACAATATCCAAATGCCTTTTTGTCTCGCGATTACAGCTTTATGTAAGACTCTTGAGTCAAATGAATGTATCACGAACAGTCTTAACTAGCTTGCCAATGAGTAGTATGTGTATGTGGCATTCTGCATCCCGATACCCTTCATATGAAACTGTTCATTGCAATATTCAGCGTTTTGAAAATTTTAATTGAAGAGAGAATGGGTAATTTGTTGTGGTAGTTCATACAGGAGATGAATTATATCTTTATTACTTTTAATTTTGTATACAAATACTGGCTCCCAGATGACAAACCTCATTCAATTAACAAATTTATTTTCCTAACAATAACAGATTTATTAAGATAGTAAGGCCATTTTTGTTCCGTTATTGAGTGTGATTATCATTATAACATCAGTGATATATTTCTAACTTTTTAACAGTGAAAAAAAGTTTTTAAATTGATTTTGTTCCCAAATACTTTAACATGACATCATGTTAGAACTTTTGATTTTTATGTTCCAGATGAGCCAACAAGATCTCTCAGTGGTTTAATCTTGAAAAACAATGTCCGAGCACATTTTGAGAAATTCCCAGAGGAAGTGACATCATTTATTAAAGCAGAATGTTTGAACAGTATTGGTGATCCATCGCCTTTAATTAGAGCTACTATTGGTATCCTGGTTACAACAATTGTATCTAAAGGTGAACTGAGAAACTGGCCAGAATTACTGCCATCACTGTGTACAAGTTTAGATTCTGATGATTATAATGTATGCGAGGTAAGTATTGTTAGTTATATGATAAAGATGTACAGCAAAAATTATATGGTAATCTGATGTCGTAACTTAGCTGATAGAGTTCTGAATTTTGTATTCTAGGAACAGACAGTAATTAAGGGAGCGTATAGTGTTTAGGCCGAAAACAATTTTCAGGTCTTCTGAAGACAATTTTATGAACTCTAACCAAACTGTAGCTAACTGGTATACTGTTTTTTACTTTACGTCTAACTTGATAGTGTTGACTACTTGGTTTGTCAAGCACTTTTTCTATTTCTTGATGTCTAAACCAGGTAAGACTGGAAACTTGAAAATGGGTTGTGATTTACCAAATACACTGCATTTAGAAGTAGAAGTATAATCTTGACAACATTACTTACAATGTATTAGCACCATTAAAATGATATGCTGGATTAATTTGTTGAAGTATAAAACTTGGTTATTTTCCTCCATATTTCAAAGAAAGGGAAATATTAAATTTGAAGTTCTGTCTGTCAAGTTTTACTTCTTGTCCAGAGCAATTCTCCAATCTTGTGAATACAATTTTATGTGTATTGGTGCAAAGCATCAGTGATAGATTACATTTATATGTGTATGTACACGTAATATTAAACATAAACTTGTGCATTTCACTTAAAATATCTGCTAGCTCGGGATCTCAATTTGCTGGTTAGTTTAGAATCATTGGCATGGAAACTGATGTAAATTATATACTTTTGACTAGGACATGAGAACCAAAAGAATTCTATCAATATATATTCAGGCCCATATACGTTTTACTGCTTGTTGTATGGTTGTATTTTTTGTCATGCAAGATTGGTCATTGATATTTATGATAACATGATGTTATTCTATGACATTCTAGTCTTTTACCTAGATCAAGCTTTGTATTTTCATTCTATTCTAAAAGCTTTTATTTTTCTCGATTTGTACCAAAAAATCAAATTAAAGTAGTAAAATAATTTCTAGAATGTCAAGTGATATTGGAAATTAAAATCAAAAAGTTGATGAGAAAACTTTACATGTGTCTCTTGTTAATTTCCTGCACATTGGTGGCATAAGTGTCAAAAGACTAACAGATTACAGTGCCTCTCTCCTTTAAATCCCACTTGGGAAGATTTAGTGCGTGAAAGTTTGTCAGTTCGCTAACCAGAGGTCCAGTTTTTTCTCTTGAAACCCTGGTTTTTCTCTACCAAAGAACTGACTGTTTCCACAAAAGAAAAATCTTGACCAGGCTTAATATGAATCCTCTTTCCAACTTCCCTGTTTTTATGTTTTTTCTCAATTTACTATTTAGGGCCTTTCTTTAAGTAAAACTCCTGCTGTCACCAGCTAAAAGAAACACTTACTGTAATCCTTCTATGTATTCTGACAAATTTTAATAACTTCATTTTCAAGTGTCTGGGAATTTAGAGGAAATATGAAAATTATACACTTTGGAAAATGGGGGTGTCCGATATTTAGGAGCCAATGTCTGATCAGTAACTTGTGCCACAGCCCTCCCGGTTCAATGGCGATACGCACAAAATATCATCTATAATATCAATTTTCAAATAAAGTTTATCTTGAAATTACCTTTTGTGTTGTTTATTTCACAAAGAAGTCAGTTTTTGCAGTGTTTGTTGACCAATAATCATGATCCAATGTGTAATACACATCACGGGACGCCATTTTTTGTAAGCAAATCGCGTGGTTTTTGTCAGTATTTCCCACCATTTGAGGTTCATCGTTACCCCACTTCATCTTCTATCACTGTCTACGGTCAAAATTTTAATAATTGATAATAGTCAAGAAATTTCACATTTTGTAAGATTAAGAACCAGGACATGTATGAATTTGGATCATAGTGATCAATATAGCTTTTCTTAAAAAATTGATGTTACCACTCACAGAACAAAATAGTTTACAAATACATGGTTTTAAATGACATTTCAAACCATTTTAATCTTAGAAAAAACATCAAATACATTGTAGTGTCTATCTTTCCGTTTTTATACAAATGAAAGTATCGGAGGATCGGGAATTCCCATAGTTGACATGCACTAAATCAGAAGGGATTCCACAAGTTTCTCATCCAATGAAATTCATTGATAACGTCACTGTCTGAAAAAATGTCTTTGATGTTGATTTGTGTACTGACAGAACTTCTGGTCTAGTACAATGTTTCTTAGCCACGAGTTTTAATTTCAATCAACTTTCACTTTCAAAGAATATTAAAGCACTTAATACAGGTATGGGTTTATTGAGCTTACATTAAAAACGTAAATACATCGTAAAATACTTGTTCTCAAAGTTACAATCATGACTCCATCACGCGAATACACAACGCAACAAACACATAAAAATAACAAATTTTAATGTAAATTGACAACAAAACAACAACATTTCTTCTTGTTTTTATTCGGTATTAATTATAAGCAATATGTATTGCATGTTCCTGGTTAGTACCAGCAAAATCGTGTCCGGATTTATAGGCAAAAAAATTGCCGTCCGAAATTAGAGGAAATTAGAAAATTATTGAAATTTCAAAATAAGGGTGTCCGAAAACATAGAGGGACCGAAAACAGAGAAGGATTAGGGTACTTAAAAAGGAGAAAAAAATCAAAATGTTCTTATTGAGAGATATTGATATTTTCTGTATAAAATGGAAGGATATAATTATGTACATGAGATTTGAATAATGAGTTAATGTTTAGTTGTTTGTGTGGTAGGTTGTGTTATAGTCGTTCATGTGTTACTCTTACTGTTATTGATTATCAATACTTTATTTACTGTACCATGCTAAAAAGATACTTGTACAAATATTTAACATTGTAGAACAATTTGTGTAGCCTCGACTGGCTCCCTGTTAGCTAGTAATTTAGGTTGATGATTTTTAGATGTTTTAAGTGATAATGCCCCAAATCAATGATTTTCTGGTAAAATGTTTGAGACACATTCAGATACAAAAATAAAACAAAAATCAATATTCATTCAAACAAGAATAGCTCTATTATGTAGAACACAGTAATGTGTTGCATCATCAATAAAAATAAAAAATAAATGCTGCTTGTAAATACAATTAGCTTGTTTTCTAGAAGTAAAAAAAAGATTATAGATCATTAAATGATTGTATAGCAATTATCATTATACCGAAAGTCATGCATATAATAAATGTGTGTACAGAGGATTTTTGTTGAATCTGGACTTTTTAGTACAAGAACAAAATTGTAATAAGACCCTGAAAAGACCCTAAAAAGTCCTTAAATTTGGAGTCCAAATGTCTGTACAAACCCTGCTCTAACATTTACTTAATGACCCTGAATATCGTAGTGAGGAACCTGTTTATGAAAAAAAACAACACACATTTCTAATTGGGAATTTTCTCAGTCGATTTTGGAAAAAAATCAATGTTTTTTCATTGGGAATAGGGCCAAATTTCGGCCTTAAATATGCCCTTAATAAATCCCTGGACATATTTATTGGTCTTGTATATGTAAAGATGGCCTTAAATCATATGTGATGACTATAGTTTGTATATTATAGTGACTATTATATATGTATTATCCACCTGTCTATGAAGACCAGTATTGGTTTTGATGTTGCCTTGTTTAGCATTTCACCTGAAAAGAACCTCTTTATAAAGACCATCATTTAGGTCCATTGGTGGTTGTTATATAAGGAGTCATGTTGCCTTGTTTAGCATTTCACCTGAAAAGAACCTCTTTATAAAGACCATCTACAAAGTAAACATATAGGTCCATTGGTGGTTCTTATATAAGGAGTCACTGTACATATACATTTTATATTACAACTGTCATTTCAGACCACACACTCACTAAGACCACTTACACTAAGTACACTGGTTTGGTCTTTGTATACAGGTCTGTTAAGACTTTCCAGTTGACGAAGTTTATGTTGTTGTAATGTGGTGTTTTGACAAGCTAATTAAGTTTAATTACATAAACATGTATAGAGCCTGTATATTATAAAGATAATGGTTCTGTATGATGTGTGATAAGTTAAACTTCTTCAGTTAATACATTAAAAACATGATGGTGTTGTTAAACTGCCAATATCATTATCAATCCTTACCTAGCTGTGATGCTGCTGGCTGGCTGGCTGGCTGGCACACATGTTTACAATTAGGATTTAAAAGATAATTGATAGAGAACAGTTACACAGATCTATACATTAAATTCTTTACACATACTGTTTGGTTTATAGCCAGCCAGTGGAGTTGCTGGTTTATTTGTAAATGGTCCATAATAAAAATTTAGATCAAATACTTTTATAAGTTTTGAAATTGATAAAAATTCATCTTTTTACTGTTACTTTATGAAAATGCACTAATATCTTAATAACTTTCACAGTATTTTTCGAGTTGAAAAATAGATGGTAATGATACCACACAAATATACATGTACATGCAGTCATTTGAGTTGCTAATATATTGTAAATGAACCATAATAAAAATTTGGATCAAATTAAATACTCTAAAAGTTTTGAAATTGGTTTATCACATGATAAAAATTCAACTTGTTATTGTAACTTTATGAAAATGCACTAGTATCTTAGCAACTTTCACTTTACTCTTTCAAGGTAAAAATGGATGCTAAGGATACTGCACTGACACACGTATATGCATGCATATGATCAATTCAGTTCTTTATGGGATATTGGGTTATACACCAAGTTTTGTCTTATTAAATATGGCAGGCATTTGGAGCTTGGTGTAGACACAAAAAATGATGAAATTGAATGTGATTCTGTATAGTGCTGAATAAACAAGTTAGGATTTATCTTCTAAGTAATGATCAATATCCATTTGGCCAGAGTCCTACCATTCTGCTGGTAGAAGAAATATCACTTCTGTAAAGGTTCTATTACTTAATAAAAGCCATGAGAAAGGGTTTTCCTCTCAATAATGTTCTTAAAGAAATAAAACACAATTAACTAAAATCCTTCTTTATAAATAATTAACTATAAGAACAAATGACATTATTTTATCCTCTGTCCTAAATGTTTTATATTTATAATTTATTGAATACACGACTTCTGATTAGTGTAAGATACAACACAAGTGTCCAGGAAATATACTGATGTTTTGATTACATTGTTACAATGTAGACATACACATATACCCTGACATGTACACAGTCACACACACAGACACACACAGTCACACACACACACACACAGTCACACACACACACACACACAGTCACACACACAGCCACACACACACACACATATGGTGAAATATATATAGATCTTGTTGATATGAACAAGTATTTTTGCATAGATATTTATCTACAAATACACAATTATAATCAATATATCATTGATTTGTTGTCATTCATTATTAACTCACTGTGAAATGTATCCTATTTTTGGCTACACAATTTAATAAAGAAGAAACATAGTTGTACAATTTGAAATATATCCAATTTTTCTGCTAGATAATTTATTGAAGTAAAAAGTAGTTATACATTTCTGTTTATGTTAGAACATATTTATTGTTCTGTATTTACAGGGTGCATTTGGAGCTCTACAAAAGATATGTGAAGACACAGCGGAAGATTTGGACAATGACAGTACCAGACCTCTTAATATACTCATACCCAAATTCTTGCAATTTTTCAAACACAACAGTCCAAAAATTAGGTAATTTACAGGTTAAGATCAACCAAATAAAAAAAAATGGATTTAAGTTTTGTTTTCAAATCTTATAGATTTCAAAATTGCCTTGACTATAAAATCTTTTGAGTTTTCAAAATTCTTTCCTCGAATCGCAATTAGATGGATTTTCCGTTCCATTCAATTTGGAATTGGAAGGAAGATAAAATACAGGATAAACCCATTTCTATACATTGAAAATATCTGTGTATAGAAAATTCTTCCTGTGACATAAATGCAGTTATACATTGGCTTGAAGCATTGAAAATTCTCTCATAATAAATGCTGGTCAGTAGAACAGCTGTTGTTAGGATGTTCTTTAATCCTGTGGGTCGCTTGTTTACATGTATCAGACATGTAGTGAAAATAAGACATTGGTTCCTTTTCACTTCCAAGAAATAGAGAAAAATTCTTGATGGTATTCTATTGTTATACCTTAGAACTTAGAAATACATTATGTAATTTGGAATGGATACATGTAGTCATTAATAAGAATATACATATTAAATACAATTGAATAGGTTTTCCCTATCATTCAGTTTTGGACCTTGCAGTAACTCGGTTGGCAGAGTGCTTTGTCTGTAAGTGGAAGGTCGGGGGTTCTAACCCCAACCATATCTAACCAGACATGAAAGTGGGTAATGGCTGTTCTTTCACAAGCACTAGGCATTAGGAAATGAAAGTCACTGTGTCACAGTAAGCATTGCATGATAAAAGAACCCTGCTGTATAATGCTATCAGCGCAACCCATAGACAAAATTTCTTGACTGTGACGTTAAACACCATTCCTCAATTCGACTCCATTCGGTTTGGAATTGGAAATTAAATTATTCCTGTAACATTAAATACATTACATTTTTGGTGATTGTTGAATTGAACAGTTAATTTTGTTTTAGAAATTATTCATTCATACTTTGTAATAGAACTCTTTATCCTAATGTTTAATCTAAGCAATATTTGTCTGGACAACAATATTGATTTAGTGATGTTCTTTAATAACTGTGAGTTGCACATGATGATAATTTTACATATGTGACAGACCTGCTGTAAATTATTGATATAATATTCAGAAATAAGAATTTTTTTAAAAATTACATCTTTTAAATGTGTTATAATAGTGTTGGGAGGTAAATTTGCCACCAGCATAAAACAAATGTTGCTTATGCAAATTATGATAGGAAAATTCTAAAAGCCTTTACAGAAAAAATGAGGAATGTTTCCATGTTTTTGTCTTTCTGAAATAAAGATTCTATGGAAAATACAGGTTTCCTTTTGGCAAAATAATGTTGACTTTTCCAATATAAAGCATAAATTGTCTTTATTTGAATCCTAAATATTAATTTATCCTGATATAGTCCTTGATTTTACATTTGAAAAATTAGATATTGGAATATATTTAGGAAGCAACACATTGATTTATATCACACAATTTATAGAATAAGACACAAAAACTACAGTTCTCAACAAAACAGAATACGGTATACAAATTCATATTGTCATCGAGTCGGTGTAAAAGTTAAAATTATACATTTATATATCAGCCATTCTTTCCTCGAATCGCAATTGGATGGTTTTTCTGTACCATTCAATTTGGAATTGGAAAGAAGATAAAATACAGGATAAACCCATTTCTATATATAGACCAAATCTTTGTATAGAAAATTATTCCTGTGACATAAATGCTGCTTAAATCCTTAAAATTGAATACTCAAATGTAAGTTGATTATCATTGAATTGAATAAACCAAATCAATTAAAAACTATTTAATATACTGTATTTTTTAATAATTGTGGAAATGAAAGTCACTGTGTCACAGTAAGCATTGCATGATAAAAGAACCCTGCTGTATAATGATATCAGTGCAACCCATAGACAAAATTTCTTGACTGTGACGTTAAACACCATTCCTCAATTCGACTCCATTCGGTATGGAATTGGAAATTAAATTATTCCTGTAGCATTAAATACATTACATTTTTGGTGATTGTTGAATTGAACAGTTAATTTTGATTTAGAAATTATTCATACATACTTTGTAATAGAACTCTTTATCCTAATGTTTAATCTAAGCAATATTTGTCTGGACAACAATATTGATTTAGTAATGTTCTTTAATAACTGTGAGTTGCACATGATGATAATTTTACATATGTGACAGACCTGCTGTAAATTATTGATATAATATTCAGAAATAAGAATTTGTTTTAAAAATTATATCTTTTAAATTTGTTATAATAGTGTTGGGAGGTAAATTTGCCACCAGCATAAAACGAATGTTGCTTATGCAAATTATGATAGGAAAATTCTAAAAGCCTTTACAGAAAAAATGAGGAATGTTTCCATGTTTTTGTCTTTCTGAAATAAAGATTCTATGGAAAATACAGGTTTCCTTTTGGCAAAATAATGTTGACTTTTCCAATATAAAGCATAAATTGTCTTTATTTGAATCCTAAATATTAATTTATCCTGATATAGTCCTTGATTTTACATTTGAAAAATTAGATATTGGAATATATTTAGGAAGCAACACATTGATTTATATCACACAATTTATAGAATAAGACACAAAAACTACAGTTCTCAACAAAACAGAATACCGGTATACAAATTCATATTGTCATCGAGTCGGTGTAAAAGTTAAAATTATACATTTATATATCAGCCATTCTTTCCTCGAATCGCAATTGGATGGTTTTTCTGTACCATTCAATTTGGAATTGGAAAGAAGATAAAATACAGGATAAACCCATTTCTATATATAGACCAAATCTTTGTATAGAAAATTATTCCTGTGACATAAATGCTGCTTAAATCCTTAAAATTGAATACTCAAATGTAAGTTGATTATCATTGAATTGAATAAACCAAATCAATTAAAAACTATTTAATATACTGTATATTTTTTAATAATTGTGGAAATGAAAGTCACTGTGTCACAGTAAGCATTGCATGATAAAAGAACCCTGCTGTATAATGCTATCAGCGCAACCCATAGACAAAATTTCTTGACTGTGACGTTAAACACCATTCCTCAATTCGACTCCATTCGGTATGGAATTGGAAATTAAATTATTCCTGTAGCATTAAATACATTACATTTTTGGTGATTGTTGAATTGAACAGTTAATTTTGATTTAGAAATTATTCATACATACTTTGTAATAGAACTCTTTATCCTAATGTTTAATCTAAGCAATATTTGTCTGGACAACAATATTGATTTAGTAATGTTCTTTAATAACTGTGAGTTGCACATGATGATAATTTTACATATGTGACAGACCTGCTGTAAATTATTGATATAATATTCAGAAATAAGAATTTGTTTTAAAAATTATATCTTTTAAATTTGTTATAATAGTGTTGGGAGGTAAATTTGCCACCAGCATAAAACGAATGTTGCTTATGCAAATTATGATAGGAAAAGTCTAAAAGCCTTTACAGAAAAAATGAGGAATGTTTCCATGTTTTTGTCTTTCTGAAATAAAGATTCTATGGAAAATACAGGTTTCCTTTTGGCAAAATAATGTTGACTTTTCCAATAAAAAGCATAAATTGTCTTTATTTGAATCCTAAATATTAATTTATCCTGATATAGTCGTTGATTTTACATTTGAAAAATTAGATATTGGAATATATTTAGGAAGCAAACATTGATTTAATCACACAATTTATAGAATAAGACACAAAATCTACAGTTCTCAACAAAACAGAATACCGGTATACAAATTCATATTGTCATCGAGTTGGTATAAATGTTAAAATTATACATTTATATATCAACCATTCTTTCCTCGAATCGCAATTGGATGGTTTTTCTGTACCATTCAATTTGGAATTGGAAAGAAGATAAAATACAGGATAAACCCATTTCTATATATAGACCAAATCTTTGTATAGAAAATTATTCCTGTGACATAAATGCTGCTTAAATCCTTGAAAATGAATACTCAAATGTTAGTGGGTTGTCATTGAATTTAAAAAAAACTATTAAAATAATAACTATTTAATATACTGTAAATTTCTAAATAATTTGATTTAGGATTGACGTCTTGTGCAATGATAAAAAGTTACCTTTTTCACTTTAATTTTACAGGTCACATGCCATAGCTTGTGTTAATCAGTTTATCATCAGCAGAACTCAGGCACTTATGGTACATATAGATGGCTTCATAGAGGTAAGCATTAATTTATCCCAGTCAGGGGGCCCTGGTAGCCAAGTGGTGAAATGTACATGGTTTAGGGGCAAATACTAGTGTGATAAAAATCACTTGCAGAAGGTCAGTGTTTTTTCTGGGCATTTCAGCTTCCTCCAATCCTAAACTTGCCTCACTCTATATTTATGGTGACTGTTTACTCGTTCCTTCAGTTGATTGATACTGTATAGGTAGAATCCTCCAATCTTAAACTTGCCTCGCTCTATATTTATGGTGACTGTTTACTCGTTCCTTCAGTTGATTGATACTGTATAAGTAGAATCATTCATGATTTTTGTGGTTGCCAATCAAATGTGAAATTGGATGTTCATATGCCCCATCTTACTGTACTTTATACTGCAGAATTTTAAATAGTCCAGTATCTTGATACCAAAACTGTGAATTTTATATTTTTGAATATTTTTACTTTTACAGTATTTATAAACTGCTTTGTTGTATGTGTACCATGGAAAAGGAAAAGTAGATATTAACTTAGAAAAAGAGAGGAATTAACCAGCTTATAAAATAAGCCTAGGAAATAAAGCTTTTGTCAATTAAAAAATCAAATCTATCAAGATTGCTATAGTGATTTGTCTCTGACATAATTTTTACTATAAAAACATTACCTGTATAGACTGGGTACCCATATTTCTTTCCTCGAATCGCAATTGGATGGATTTTCCGTTCCATTCAATTTGGAATTGGAAAGAACATTAATTACAGGAACTACCCATTTCTATACATTGAACTAATCTTTGTATAGAAAATTATTCCTGTTACATAATATGCTTTTTATGCTAAAATAAAATAATATTTATATGACTGAAAATAACTACATGTACTTTCTTTTCTTTATTTTTCAGAATTTATTCTTTCTGGCGACAGATGAAGATTCAGAAGTACGGAAAAATGTTTGTAGAGCACTGGTCATGTTGGTGGAAGTCCGCATGGATAGACTTATCCCACATATAAACAGTATAATTGAGGTATGTCTAATCATATATAATGTACATGTATTGTAAATAAACAAAAAACAAAAAAAAAACCATACTAATCCATGTCCGAATCACAATTCAGAAGCAAAGACAAAACATTGAAACTGACAAGTTACGTTAGACACGTGAAATGCAGTATAACTGTTAGACTATTCTAAATATTATATGTATGCATGTTTGCAACCAAAAATGTTCTGACATGTTTTTCTGTAGATTTGTACTATAGTGGTGGAAATTGGAATTGTGTTGCATGTCCCTTTCAAGCTGTAAAGATTATTGCACTAATATAAATATAAATGAGGGACTCAATATGAGAATGTTGGTTAAAAACTGAAGTACCTTGAGAAAACCACCAACCTTCAGTCAACAAACTGACAAAAATTTTCATACTAGAATCTGTTTCTTAAGTTGTGTACAGAAATGCCTTGCACAGGTTTTAACATATAACTTTTCAAACTGGTTTAAATTTTGCTGTAAAATCTGGAAAAATACTTTTGTTGTGTAGGATTTAGAAGAAAATTGACACAAAATATAATATTAGTTTTCTATGTTTTTCAGTATATGATGTTGAGAACCCAGGATGAGGATGATACTGTAGCGTTAGAGGCCTGCGAGTTCTGGTTATCTCTGGCAGAACAACCTATCTGTAAAGATGTACTTACATCACATATAGAGAGACTTGTACCGATATTAGTCAAGGGAATGAAATACTCAGAAATTGACATCATACTGCTCAAGGTTTGTATTCTGAACATTATTAGTGGCACTGGTTATAACTAGCTCTTCAGTGAATAAATGTTACTTTGCCAAAATAGGAATATAATAATAATGGCTGACTTTTATGCCTAGTACCTTGGTATGATCAAGTACCACACATGAATTGGTTTCAGATTTATAAATTAATTCACTAGCCTTTTGTTCAGACAAAATCACTCCAGAGAATACATGAAATAATTTACCTTTAAAAGGGGATTTGCTTAATATAGTTAAAAATAGGTTTAATTTTGTTCAATATTGTGAATTTCATATTTAAAGTGCTTCAGAAGATAAACGATATTTACAGAGAGAGTCTGTAACTTTTAGTTCACCTGGGCTAAAGGCTTCAAGTAAAAAAAAGTCTTTTTAGATTAACTCATTCATTTTGACTTGCATACATATTTTCAGGGTGATGTTGAAGAAGATGAAATGATACCAGATAAAGAGTCGGACATCAAACCTCGTTTCCACAAATCTAGAACACATAGTCAGAAACATCAAGATGCTGATGCTGTAAGTAAATATATAGACAGTATGTGTACAAAGATCCATTGTACTGGGCAGTACCATATCAACATTTTTTGAATTTTCTAATGCGAGGTTGTAAATGTTCAACCTAACATTATATATCACATATAACTTGCCAAAGTCTAAATAACATAGTAAAATTCAAAGTAACTAAACACAAGTTGAAAAGGACACAATTGTTTGATTGATTATTGTGTATTTTTATTTTTATTTTACTTGATAATTATGTTAAAGTCCTATCAGACATGAAGATGACTAGTGAACTATTATCATGAAAATTTGTAGATTTACCTTTTTTGACTCAGATATTGATATATTTTATTGATCTGTTATTATTGATTGATATTTATACAGGACGGTGAGGTATCAGATGATGGGTTTGATGATGATGATAGCTTATCTGACTGGAATCTTAGTAAGTAGTCAATATAGAAATAGTGGATAATTGAATTTCAATATTTATGATATGTTTTCACATATTCTATTACACTACCCACTCACTGACACTAGATATGTACAGTATATCTAGATATGGATTATAGAATTTTTAGAAGTTTGTTGGTACTTTAATAAAGTTAACATGAATGCATTCAAAATAATGAAATCTTCAGTCTTCATATGATTTGAAAAGAAGATATGTATGCACTGTGAAAAATAAGTTCAGTAAATTTTACAATTAACTGCTTATAGAGTGCAGTGGAGTAATGGTGTTTTACACCAGTCAAGATAATTTCACTCATATTAAATGTTGGTTCATGGGTGGTAGAGAAAACTGAGGTGCCTAAAGAAAACTACCAGCTTTTGACAAGTGAAACAACAAACTTTCTTGCACTATGTCCTGCCTTATTTGGACTTGTACCTAGGTGGTGACTGTAAATATGTGTTTAAGATCACACTGCCTGTAAGTACCAGTATTTTCTTAGACATGTTTGTTACAAAGAATTTGTACCCTACAAAAACAATTAATATGAAAACTTATGTTTGTCTCTAAAATTCAATATTATTGTCTTTTACAGATCTGTTTGTAGTTTATAAATATTTTTTCAAACACTTTCATGAAATCAAATATTTTTGTGCATTACACATGTATGTTTTAAAATCAGTTTTCAATTTGGGTATAAAATTAATTTAAATGCATGTTCCCGGCCCATATGTATGTACCAGATGTTAACAAAAACAAATTAAACTACGTGTATTCTGTATTTCTTTATAGATGTAAATGCATGTTTGTATGTCGATGCTATTGTAATATGACTTCTTAGGTTCAATTATGCTGAAGTATTTGACTGAAGAGGAAGCAATAAAATTTGTACCAATGAATCAGTAATGTCTGGGTCAAAATGGGAATTTTATGTAAGCCCAGGAATTTTCAAGTTGTTAAAGAATAAAAAGGGGATTGATTATACCTGGCAATCTATATCAAATTATTTGTATTACTTTTATTGATGGAAGTTTATTCTCTGACAATTAAGCTATATTACTTGACAATAAAATGTATATTTTTCAATTATAAAGGGAAATGTTCAGCTGCTGCTCTAGATGTTTTGGCTAACGTGTTTCGGGAGGAAATTTTACCTATCTTATTACCTATACTGAAAGAGACCTTATTCCACACAGACTGGGAAATAAAAGAATCTGGGATACTTGTGTTGGGTGCAATAGCCGAGGGTTGTATGAACGGAATGGTTCCTCATTTACCAGAGCTTATACCATATTTAATTAGCTGTTTAAGTGATAAGAAGGCTCTCGTCCGGTCTATTACATGTTGGACACTTAGTAGATACGCCCATTGGGTCGTAGGTCAACCGCATGAAATGTACCTAAAACCGCTTATGACTGAGGTGAGGGAGAACAACAATCTGTTTTATTTTATCTTTTTATTTTTGTAAGGAAAAATAACAATAAAACTGTCTAAATTTTACAAACTTTAAAATTGTTTTAAGTTTAAACCATAGAGATATTTTTTGTTAATTGGAATAATAGATATTGGATTTCTTAATTTTGAATAATTTATGAATTTCATGTCAAATGTTTTAATATAAATGGATTTTATTCTGATTTGAAGCTTTTAAAGCGAGTGTTGGATGCTAATAAGAGAGTACAAGAAGCTGCATGTTCAGCATTTGCTACACTAGAAGAAGAGGCTTGTACAGAACTGGTACCTTATCTGGGCTTTATACTCGAGACATTGGTCTATGCTTTCAACAAATATCAGGTATGTATTCCATCTAGAAATAAAGGACCTAGAGGATTTAGAAATGGTTGTAATTAATTATACAGGGATGAAGCTTAACTATTTTGTTTTTGGGGCCAAGCTCACTTCAGAAAAGAAGTTTTAATAGTAATTAATAGCCAAATGTCTAAAGATTTAAAGACTCGGACTGAGTTTTAGGACCCATGGGGCCCTGCTAATCTTAATCCCTGTGGTGTCTCTAATACCATGCATTGGCAGTCTCCAATTTTGGATACCAACATACAAACCACTTAATCCAATAGATGAAATCAAATTTGTAGTTTAAATTTCTTGAAAATAAATAATTATTATTGAGATTGTTTTAGAATTTTAATGACACAAGGTGAATTATTGACTAGACTACATTCTGAACCCCCTTACTCATTCATAAACGTTATAATCATAGGGAATAAATAACAAAGTGAAGTAATTTTAATGTAATCCTACAATTCTACATGTTAATGGTTAATTGTGATTTAGTGTTTTTTATCTTGATTTCAGCACAAGAACTTGTTGATATTATATGATGCTATTGGAACTCTGGCAGACTCTGTAGGACACCACCTAAATAAACCGGTAGGTATATATTATAGATTCTCATTTGTAGGAGACCACCTAAATAAACCGGTAGGTATACATTATAGATTCTCATAGAAAAAGAAATCATTCAGACAGAAAATGACTTCATACACATTAATTATGCCAGAGTCCCATCAGATCTCAGATGGAAATTTTCAAGTCACTTGTCCTTGGTGCATAGACAAACTTTTAACTTATTCAATAATTATTTTTGATGTATTATTGAACTCATACTTGCCTTAAACACAAGCATGTAGAATTCTCTGTGTATAGTTAAAACCATCACTCTGTGACAAGTGAAACAAAATAACCACTTATCCCAATAGGATTTTTACTTTAACTTGATGAGTGGGCAAGTAAATTATCTTTTAAGCCTTACCAATGAATTACTAAACTACATGTATCTGTTTGTACATGTATGTTCATTGGGTCGTTTGATTGTGTTACATGCATGTTTGTAAATATGATGTTTCTCTCACCTGTGTCAAGCTTATAACCTGGAACTAGTGAACAGATTCACTTCTCATGAATCGCAAGATGGGTAAACAGCCCTGTCAATTTGGTGAGGCATATACATTTTATATGATGTTAAGTCAAGAATATATGTTGTTTAGTAGTTTTTCCATATGAATTATATATTGTTATTTCTTCCATACAGGATTATGTGAACATGTTAATGCCACCATTGATCCAGAAGTGGAATGTTTTGAAGGACGAGGATAAAGATTTATTTCCTTTGCTAGAAGTAAGTGGAGATAATTACAGAAATAGATTTCTTGCACCCCAGATAGAAAAATCCATAAAAAGAGAGGTGCAAGATATCTCCATCTTGTACCCCCCTGTGCAAGATAGCCTACATGCTGTTTTTCCTGCAAAATTTTATCAACAAAATCAGAGGTGTATCGAAAGTTGAAATTGATTTAAAATTGAAAAATTGTACTTTCTGATGCAAGAAATAGAATCAATCACTACTTGTGGTGCCAGATAAGGAAATCTCAACCCGAGTTCTAATATATTTGGTCCAGAACGAGGCTTGCCGTCCTGCCGAATCTATTAGTAGATTAATTCATGTTTAGAGTTATATCATAATAATTTTTTTGTGGTAAAACTTATAAAATAAAGATTTGTGGTTGCTCCATTTTTATCTCTCTTTCACATAAAAAAATATTGTCAGAGTCCAGGTTTTGAAGGAAAATATATTATTTTAATCCAGTTTTCATAATTTGAGTGATATGGTTGAGGTATTTTTTATATTTTAATAATTTCAGTTGTTTATCAAATGGCATATAAGACAGTACATATATTTATATTTTAATAATATCAGTGTTCTGTTGATATTTTGAGAGATAACTTTATATTTTGATCTTTTCAGTGTTTATCTAGTGTAGCTACAGCTCTACAGTCAGGATTCTTACCCTACTGTGAACCAGTATACAGGAGATGTGTGTCATTGGTAGAACAGACATTAAATCAGAACTTTGTAAGTATAATGAACTTAGTGTAATTGAGGTATTTAATCTTTCAGCATTTACAGTAAAACTTTGATTCATTGCCACCATTTGTTCAGTGAGATTTTAGAAAACGAAGAGGTTTGGCAATAAATCAATTGAGACTTATAAAGAAAAACAAGAAATGGATTTTTAGACTTCAAACTAGTGGGGAGATAAGCGAGGTGGCAAAGTTATTGATGGGCATTATAAAAAATGTTTTAATGCATTTCTTTATGTCATTTGTCATGCTAATATGGTTGAATAGTTTACTGTGTATTATTTCTTATCAAATATGTATGTCTTTAAGACAAGAAGCATGGGATTGTCTTTCCATAAAATGGCTTCCACTGGTATAACAGGACTTTCTTCCATGAAATATTTGTACATGTATTTGGATCTTTGATGGTAGGAAAGAGAACAAAGTATAAACTTAACATTTTACTGTCAGTAAAGAGATGTAAATGTAAATTCATTAAAAATGAAATAGAAAATGAAACTAAGAGAATTATTTGTGCTGATAAGTCTTGATATTTAATACCTTTGGAGTCTCAAAAATCACCTGGTACTATTGTTATCACTATTATAAGAAATCTTCCATGAATGATTAAGACTTCATATGTGCATGATGAACATTGATTGTTACACATTGTATTCATACTGTCTGACATGGAAGTACAAATCTTACCATTCTGGGGTGATAGTATCTTAATGACAGCAAAGTTGAACATGTGATGTACAATATGTATATGAAGGTTATATCTGTAGTCCTGCCACACTTGCCACACTTATTTCATCTGCTACTGTAGGTGACAATTCTTCCCTGTTTGCATACTTCCCACCTATCTTCTATGCTATTGTGGAGCATAAAGTCAACATAAGACCACCACTCCGTCCTGTTCTTGACTTTGGCCCACCTCCTCTTTGCTATGTTGAGCATAACGTCAACACAAGACAATGCCACTCACCTCTGTTCTTGACTTTGGCCTCTGCCTCACCCCATGCCTGGTTTGTATATTGAATTATTATTAGACATGTTTTAATGTTCTTTTTAGGCTAACATGAATTCACCAGATCAGTTTGATCCTCCTGATAAAGATTTCATGATCGTAGCATTGGATTTATTAAGTGGTCTAGCAGAAGGTCTGGAACAGCACATTGAAACCCTGGTAGCCAATAGCAACATCCTTAAACTATTGTTCCAGTGTATGCAGGTAAACGTAAGCTAGAACTTTTAGTTTATTGTAGTCAAAATCTCAGATTAGCTACTGTAAACGTATTTATTTTGGTGGTGTACTAATTTTCGCTTATTCGTGGTCGTCTGTTTTGCATGAAAATTAATACAAGCAAAATTATATTATGCTTATTGTGTTATAGTGCATATTTCAAAAACGCGAAAATTTAACTACACGGATTTGTCAAAATTTCTAAACCGCGAAATTAAATACTTTTACAGTATATAGCACCAACACACAATGATATATCAATTTTGTGAAGCTGATGTGTCTTAAAATACTGCAAGAAATATTGGTTTAATTGTTGATTTGTAGCCATCTACTTTGGGGTCATTTCATCACTTACTTACATAAAGGTCCTTTGTGACTGAGAGGTCTAAATCACTAGCTTATGATTTAGTACCTCTAAGTTCAAATTCCACTTGGACAGATCCCATTTTGAGAAAAGTTTTATAAATTTGATTGCTAAATGTCTTGTTTTCTCTGGTTTCCTCTACCCTCACAAAATTGATGCTAGATACAAGTGAATGATCATGATTAAGGTTAAAACACCATTACTTCCATTGATACTTCTAATCTTACTGTAAACAAATGATTACTAACATGATATTTCTGATTAGACTAAACTGTAATGTGTGTATGTTTAATGCTTTAGGCTAGTACATACTGATTATATATGTTTATGTTTGTATTTCCAGGATCCTATGCCAGAGGTCAGACAGAGTTCATTTGCTCTTCTTGGTGATCTTACAAAGGCTGTTTCCAGCATGTAAAACCATGTATTGGTATGTTGATTTTTACATCAGAGTGACGACATCATCTGTAAATATTGTGTATTTCTCAATTTTTTATGGACATACATGCTTTAATATATATTTGAAAATCTTCCATGAATGATTAAGACTTCATTTGTGCATGATGAACATTGATTGTTACACATTGTATTCATACTGTCTGACATGGAAGTACACAGATAAATTTACATGTAAATAGTCAAACTCTAAGGTTGATGAATAAATATACTGACATGCTTAACTATTTTAATTTTGGGCAATATTTTTGTCAGTTAAAGAAAAGCATTTCTACTTTCAACCTACTTATTACTTTATATTATCTGAACATCCTATGAAGTCAATGCTAATGCAAATATTATTTTGATTATATTATATATTTATTAATTATTAAACATAATTTAATTTTTTTTGGATGTTGTGTCATAATTTTTAGAAAAATTTCTTGTTCAATTTACTATTTAGATTAATCAGTTTAATCATTGATTTGTCAAGAACATTTTTCAAATCAAATGCTGTGTTCTCTTATTAATAATAATCATTCAATACATTATGTCAGTAAAAACGTCACTTGTATGCTGTAAATTTATATATTAATTTTCATTGTAGGAGATTTTATGCCAATTCTTGGAGCCAATCTGAATCCTGAATTTCTCAGTTTGTAACAATGCTACTTGGGCTATTGGTGAAATATCTATAAAAATGGGTGAGAAATAATGTAGTTTCAACATGCACATTTACACATAAACACAGAAAAAAGTTTTTGAAAAGTTCCCATGAGACTTATCTTGTGGAGCATGGTTTTACATAATAGGGGTTACTATTTTTGGTCTTGCATCAATCACCTCATTCATTGTAACAATTTCCTTGGAACAAAAGATAACACAAGTCTTCTTTAATTTGAATCTTAACTTTTTAGTATTATTTGTCATCAAATTTTACACAGAATAAATTACTTTGAAATTTCTCAACATATGATTATTGAGATTTTCTGATATTTAATGTGACTATAACATATGTATCTTCCAAATTGTGTTTTGATTTGGAAGAGGAATGTTTACAATATAATTTCAACATAAATATGTGTATATTTCTAATTATTTTTTCTTTATTTAGTTTTATATTTGTCTGTTTCAGGAAATGATATCAACCCATACATTAAATTAGTTCTGACCCAGCTGATTGATATCATCAACCGACCCAACACACCTAAAACTTTACTGGAAAATACAGGTAAGTTCACACATGGTCATAGTTCTGTGTGTGTTATTTGCACTTAAAATCTCTGAAGTCATGGCTAGTTCCCCCTTTCCTGCTCACTCTATTATTTGATAATTACATGCCAAATAGTAGAAGTATGTTTAATTGAAGGATGATATTTCAGTGTGGTGGTGGTAGATAACTGAAACTTTTGAGCATAAACTGCATGATGAAATATTTATTTTAAATTATGAACATAGAAAATATAATTTTTTGGTTCGCTGTCAATATTCTGAAATAATATGTTTAAATCTGAATAGTTTCTTGATACGTTTAGATTAAGAAAAAGGATTTAGAATTTTCCAGGAAAAGATGCTAAATTTATAAGATCCATGAAAATATAACTTAAAACAAATAAAAATTTGTATTGAGATACATTTATGATTTTTTCCGTAACTAAGGAAACAAGATATTTTTCAGTAAGACTTGACCTATCTTTCACTGACTTGTAATTGTAATTCATTATCACAGATGATGTTGATGATATGTTCATATAATATTGTCAAGAATTAAATGTGTGTTTATTTTATTATGTTAATTTTTAGTGAGAGCCGATTTCATCATTATCATAAATATCACTTCATTCTTGGCAGTTAAATATTCTTATTTGGTTATTTTTTGGTATTTAATATGTGATAATAGTATTAAAGTTAATGTGATTAGTTCTTGCCAGATTATTTTGAAGCTGTTTGATATTTTTATATTGTTAATTAGTACAAGATGTTTGTTTTTATTGATGACCCTGTTGGAAGTTATTTAAAAGTTGTAATGTACGATGATTGGCATGTCATGTTTATTTCTGCATTTAATTCCACGGTCAAGTCTTACTGAAAAATTAATATACCTTCAGAGATTTTAATACATGTATAATGTGGAAATGCAAATTGATATAATTAGTTTCAAATCAAATTTTAACATGATTATCTCCCCTTTTGACTTTTACATTCATTTATGTAAGAGGATAATGATCTTTTATTATTTTGGACTTTCTAAATAATTTAAAATGGATTTGAAAATAGAAAGTTCAGTCTGCATTTCAAAATTATTAACATTTTAATTTGATTATCCATTCTAGTTACAAACGTTGTTTCAATGTTTGTCAATATGATTCGTTTATTTATTTATTTATATATATATATATATTTAGTTGTATTTGTTACAATAATAATACATGGATACATGAGCGTCTCAAGTTTTTAGCACTTCTAATCATTGGGAATACAAGGTTTTAATCCATAGTACAGTTGTAACAATCAAACACTGATAATAATGTATTATGTCCAGGAGAAAAGTTTTATTCATTGGAATGTATGGATGGGTGGAGAGAAAATAAGGTTCAGAAATGGAGGACTTGAAAGTCAGGCAAGGAGATAATGCATTTCATGTTCTTCTTGAGTTAATTAGTAAACTAAGATGAAAAGGATATTAAAACAAAGTGTATTATTTGGAGGAGGGCTGTATAGTGTTTATATATAGTGTTTAATCCATTTCTTCAACCACTTTTCTCGAAAACTTTATAACATATGTTATGAGACTTTACATAAACAATCTTGGGTGGAGTAGATTTTTCATTAACTATTCATATTTTGATTATGCTAATGGTTGGGGATTTCCTAGTTGGGTTTTTTGGGGTACTTTTTTCAAAATGGCAACCCATTTCAGTTATAACTTGTTGTACATGTTCTTAAATAAAGAATATTTTGTCATCATATCAATGTGACCAGTCACCAATGTAAAAGTGAATGGGAAACCAAGTTATTTTGAAATAAATGTAACCGGCGAGACTTGTCGTTTATTCACAGGGTCTGAAATTTATATCCATCTAGAGGCTCAAAAGGTGAACCTATACTATTTTGTAATTCATCTTATATTAGTTGGTATTTTTGGACTAGTGCTGGTCAGAATTTCAGCCAAATTGTTTAATCTGTTTATTTCTACGGACTATTGTATTTTCATATTTGCCTTGTATTAATTGCGTAATTGTGTTAGAATGTTGTATTGTATCTCGTGTCTCTTGTTTCTACATTTTGAAGATGATGATGGTAGATGTTTGTCTGTCTAGTGGTCCATAATTATGCTATGATATTCTCTTTGATGATATACATGTAGCTGTATCTTTGTTTGATTGTTACCTGTTACTGACGGATTTAGATGTAGATTATCTATAAATGTATTATATGTATTAAGTTAAATGTCTTGTGGTGTGAATTTTTATGTCTATTTTAGTATCATTATTATTATTATTTATTATTAAAATAATAGTATTTTATCTCATTATTTATTATTATTATTAGATGTTAATTTACCATAAAGAAGCACATATCTATTACATATTTTGTTGCTTAAATATAGTTTTGATGAAAAGATATTTTTATATTAGGGTTACCATGGTGAATCTTGTATTAATGGACTTTGTGTATTTTCATTGATATCTACTTCAAATTTTTTTAAATCATGAAAATTTTGATTTATTTATTGATATGAAATACATGTACACATATTGACGTTTTTCCTGAAAATAATTGGTGTTTTGCAAAAACTTAATACACATGTTGATGAAAGCCCTAGGAAATGACATTTTACCTCTGTATAACACACCAAAAAGTATTTTGACTTTTATGGAAAATAAGAATCTAAAATTAAGAAAACAAAACAAACAAACAAACAAACAAAAAAATTGGAATAATGTTCTGTTCTTAAAAAATACCAGTACTCAAAGTACATGTTATTGACATGCTAGTGATATACCTGTTTTCTGGCATTTAAAAAAGAATGATATTTAAATCACCATGGTAACCCACCTATTTATTTTTTGAATGAATTATTGATCAATTAATTTGCTTGTATGTTTTGTTGATTCGTTGTCTTTCTCTGTTTTTTTCTACCTTTATCATTGCCCTCCTCGTCTTGTTTGACACCGTGCGTGTGTGGTACCATAACATAGCCATAACTATCGGTCGCCTTGGTTTAGTATGTCCACAAGAAGTGGCTCCCATGTTACAACAGTTTATACGACAGTGGTGTGTAATCTTTTTTTATTTCTCATTTCTTTCTCTTATATATATTTATATTTTTATTATTTTGTATATACCATCATGTATATATTTGGTAGAGGTCTTTATTTCAATTTTCATAAAAATGCCTATATTTGAATTTGATGCTATGTCCTGTTTTGTTCCTTTCTCAAATCGTCTGGCACAATTAGAATCTAAAAGTCCATTTTGTTAAATAAATTATATATTATGCTCAGAATGAATCCATGTTTGTGGTTGCCACCAGTTTAAATGTGCAATTGATTATTGTTGCATTGTGATCAGTTTAATATTAAATGCTTTATATATTTTAAATGTAAATGGTTTCATAAGGAAAAACATTTAATCTCAATTGATGGTATGATCAAAATTATTTGAAATGTTTAAAATGTATTATACTGTTTTTCTTTCCATTATATGCTCAATTTTCATAGTTAAAAAATTGTTGAGTAAATATGATTTTGGCTATATAAAAACTACCGGAGAAGGTTGCATGATAGTAATTTTTGATTATCATACAGAAGTACAATGTACATTATATTGACTAGAAAAAGTATTGAAGATTTAAAGGAAAGGAAAATGAAATTTTCTGGTAATTGTTTAGTTGAGTGATTATTTCACCTTTATGAATTGCATTAATAAAGCTTTGAACTTCTGAAAATGTGAATATTTTTAAACCTGTGTTCAGGTTAAGGAAATTGTAAGTTACTTAAAACCTAAAAAGAGGTTAAAAAGATTTTAAAAACTCAAAAAGAAGACAAAAAGATAAGTAAAAAAGAAAAAAATATCTGTATATCATCTATCATTTGTTTATCAATATTAATGATATTTTAACTTTAAAATTTTAAGGTGTACTTCCTTACGGAATATTAGAGACAACGAGGAGAAGGATTCAGCATTCAGAGGTGTTTGTCATATGATCAATGTTAATCCAGGTGGTGTGGTACAGGATTTCATATTTTTCTGTGATGCTGTTGCTTCATGGAATGCTCCTAAACAGGATCTTAAAGAAATGTTTTACAAGGTAATATAATTAATAAAGCTACACAAACATCCAATTACAGATATCTTTTTAAAACGTAAAATGTTTTATTGCTCCAAGTTATTTGTCTCGACGTACAATAGACAATGTCTTGATATAAGTGGAAATGTCTCGACGTACAATAGACAATGTCTTGATATAAGTGGAAATGTCTCGACGTACAATAGACAATGTCTTGATATAAGTGGAAATGTCTCGACGTACAATAGACAATGTCTTGATATAAGTGGAAATGTCTCGACGTACAATAGACAATGTCTTGATATAAGTGGAAATGTCTCGACGTACAATAGACAATGTCTTGATATAAGTGGAAATGTCTCGACGTACAATAGACAATGTCTTGATATAAGTGAAAATGTCTCGAGACATTCAATCCCATTACATATTTTAATCTACATGTATGTTGATGAAATTTCAAGTGTAAGCAATAGTAGGTGGTACTGTACTAAAAGATAGTCAGTGCAGTATTGATATACATGGTGTAGATGATGATTGATGATTGTAAATGGAATGCAGTTTACTGTAAAGCAACTCTTATTCATAGAGTTCTCTTGCTGAAACCATTTCCTGACTATTAACTTTCACAATGTTGAATATAGCTGAATATTTGGTACAAATAATACCATTTTCAATAAAATGTTCGTGTGGTTTAATTTTCGTGATTAATTTGTCCTTGCGAAACACCCAAAATTTAATTACACACGAATAAAAGTTGGTTAACAGTATCTCAACATTTGTGGCCACAATATGATTGTTGTTTAAAAAGATGGATTTCTGTTTGTGACATACAAGTTTAAAATTTTAATTATGTTAATTTTACAGATCTTGCATGGTTTTAAGAATCAAGTAGGGGAAGAAAACTGGACAAAGTTTTCCGATCAGTTCCCTCAGCCTCTGAGAGAACGTCTTACTGCACATTACGGAGTGTGATCTGTGGCCAAACAGGTAATTAAAAGTAACAGCATTTCTAATATGAAGAAGTGTCTTACATAAATACTATTCTAAATTATCTATTTCCAATAAGCAGTTATTTAAGGAACCACGTGTAATATGAAACCATTCAAATTTCTGTGCAATGTTTGCTGATATGAAACCAATATAACAACAACTTGAGAAAGGACTATGAAAATCTCATATTTATTGTTAATTGTTAGGTTACTTTTGCTACACCAACATATTTCTTGTTTTTGCTATGTTAGATTTTTAAGATCTACATCCATTTCAAAACTCTGTTCCATGATTATTAAGTTCTAGAGTTATTCAGTTCATGTATGCTTCAAAAAACATTAATTAAACAAGTTTCTTGTTTTAATGATATATCTAATTCATGTTTTTCTTTTTTATTTCAGATCACCGGGGATAAGGGAAAGTGTTACCGGAGCATTCTCTGATGCCCGTATACACTGGGGCCACACATAGGGGTTGGCATCGCGTAAGGGGAGGGCCAGCTCAGAGGGGGGCCTCTGCAATCCACAGCTATCCAGGGGCTGGTTTAAGAAATTATATTTTCTCTACCAAGCCTTAGCTGTACTGCAGCTCCAAATCTTGACATCTTCATCGCGGAGGGTGGGTCGCGTCACTGGGAGGGTTAAGTCAAATGACGATATGTTTTGTAACTACAACATATAGTAATAATAAACCCGCATACTTTTTTGTCAACTTCTAATGACAGAAGGTCGTCAATTAATTCTGTCAACAGGAATGTTTAGGTGATTTACGTTTATAGCAAATGCATGCTGTTGAGTCCACCAATTGAAAAACGTTTTTAAGTTTAATATCATTGAAGCATTTAAATATATACATATATATCCTCTCATTACTACATTTTATAGCACCAGACAATATTTTTAAGTTTTCATTCAGAAGATAATTCAGTTTTATCTGATATTACGTGCAAGTTTCTTAGGAAAGAAAATTGTCAGCCTTTGTATTATCAACTTACATAAATTATTATGATTTTTAATTTATCTTCCTTTTTTTCCTGAAAGAAAGAAAACAAAAAATGTTGAAACTTAATTCTTTCAGATATTAATTTATATCATTTCAAAGGTGGTTTCACTTAAGTAATAATAGTTTTAAATGAATAAAATAGGATTTTGTTATAATGATTTCCAAGGAAATTTTGTTTTGGGGCAGAAATATTTTTGGTGTTCAATTCTTTTACATCATATTATCAATCTTCTGTATTGTCATGTTATACTGAAAATTTGAACAAAATTTGTTTTAGGACAAAAATGAAATATTTCTTATTACGACAGTAAATAGAAAGTGTATGAGTGTGTTATGTAGTGTAAGAGAGTATATGTAAAAGTGTTGTTGCTTATTTATTCTGTACAGAGAATTCAAACACATGTAATGCAGTAACATAGTTTTGGCAAATATATTTAGATGTAATGTAGTCTATTTGTGTAAATCTATTTACTCGGTCAACAGCTACAATTATATTTATTTTAGACAGATTTATGGATTACTAAAAAAAAAATTTCAAAAATAAAAAGTAATTGGAAAATAAAATAAAAATTATTTCTTTGCAATCTGATGCAATAGCTTTAATATTTGAGTGGTGGAAAAGTTTGTGGTTTCATGGCATTACAAAAATTTGTTCCATAGTTAAGTCCTTTTTAAATGGTAGTTTTTCCTTTTTCATAGCTATGGTATTCAGGATTTTCAATATATTTTAAATGCTCATATTTTTATGCTGTTTATTGATCATAGTCAATTTTTGACAGAAGTTTTTATTTTTTAAAAAAAATATTCAGGAACTTTTTTCGGTATCAACAGAAGTACATGTAATAAGGTTTTATAACACTGACAAGATGACTTGGACATAGGTTTTGGTATTGCTTAAGGGAAATCTGCATATTTGTTGAACTAAAATTAGTGGATTAAATTTGATGAAAAATTTATTATTGACATTCATAACTTATCCTTACAGAATATTAATGTTAGAACAGAGAGAGTGACAGAAAGATTGTGTATGTGCGTGTTTGTGTTTTAATTTATCTATATTATATCTCTCTTTTCTCCTTCCTTCCTTTCTTCATTCTTTCTATCTTTGCCTGTACACATTCTGCAAACATGATTACAATGATGGATATGAAGGCATTGTGATGCTGTGTAATAATACCTTATATATTTATTATAAACCTGTTACCATGGTGACGTCATCACTACTCATATTGTTGTACTACACCAGTATGATTTTTGTTAACCCAGTCAGAATGTGAAATTTACAACAAGACGAAGCGACCATATGTTATATAAACCTAATCCCAGTCAGTTTGTCGTGGAACATACCACAGGGAAATCAAAGCGGAGTTAGAAGTTAGAGGAGGAGAGAAATAACCAGAACAGACATAGGATGTGTATCATACATCCCTATACCGATGACATGTGACATTCTCGATTGATTGAATATCAAACTGTCAATAAAGGTTGTGTGATCCATTGATAAATATGTAGCATTTCCATCACTATAAGATAGCAATTATTTGCTATTTTGAGGATGTATTGCTCAATCGATATGGATACATAATTAACAACAAGAAGGTATCTATACAACAAGAAAGTTCTGCAATAAGTTAAATACATTAGTACTTTGTAGCTACATTGTATAAACTATCGCTATAAGTATTCATACATATTTGACCAGATGGGCCCAGACTAAGTACTTTTTTGGGGTATTTTTGGTTTTCATACTTAAAAATTGCTATGATTGAAAATGGGTCTATTGAAGAAGTAGACAGTTGATAAAATTTTAGTGTAGTTGTGACCATTTATCTTTGGAGTACTTTACGAAACTTGGATGGCAAAATATGCCAAAGTTAAAGAGTTGCAGAAATTCTTGTTGTACAGTTTATCCTTGATCAACCAATAGTTACCAGCGATCATGATAAGATAAGATAACCTGTGTTATACCATTCTTATATCAGGTTATACCAACGATCCTTAGCTGTGATGTAAACTAGTGTGATTTTATCTCGCATAGTGTGTTGTTTTTATTATTTTTATTATTTTATTATTATTTAAAACTTAATATGGGATTTTTTTGTTTGTGTATTTGTCTCGGTATATTTTTAGTCAGGTTCTATATTTATATTCCTTATTTGTTTATTATTATTATTACAGATGTTTTTTTGATGTGTTGATGTGGTACTTTCATATATACCTGTGTATTGTCTCGTACTTGCTGTAAAGGGTAAGATGTTTGAAGCAGGTTTTTAAGTTTTTTAGGGTTTTTTCTGTGATTTGAAACCACCATTTCTACATATTATAAGGAAGAAATTCTGGCTAATTAAAATAAGGATGATCAACTTAATATTATTTTTAATTTCTTCACATGAATGATATTTGTGATGTTGCAACTTTTCTTCTTGTATTTGTAAATAATTGGTTTTACCTTGCATGCTTAAGTAAAATGTCAAAACTAAAAAGCATAAAGACTTATGAGTTATGTTTAGTCAAAATACACTGTATAAATCCAAAACAAACATACCAATCCATGTCCAATCCACTAACCCAAAGCTAAGTAAAAACTATAAAGCTGGCAAATAAGGTTAAACATATGAACTTCCACCAGGTGCTCCAAGCAACAAAGTAGCAAGTGACCCAATAAGGCAAGTATCTATATTGGTACAATTGATTACATAAGCCTGTAAAGATAATTTATAAGTTGTTTGTTTTTGCTATGTGAATTTGACCACCATTTTGGATACAGAATATGGTCAATAAAATTGTATGGCTGTAAAATGGAAGGCCAAAATGTTGTTGTATTTCAACACTGATTTACGAATCTGCTATTTTATCAACATTTAGACCTAATCTTTCAAATTACATTTTGCTAGTATGAATGCTGAATAGACGGTTGATTTATGTCGCCATGGCAATTTGAACAGGATTTGTATTTGTTAGACCATAAACTACAACATTAAAGTACTGTGCAAGACCTTAATGTAACATGGACATAATTCACACCAAATATTGCTATAACCTGTTCAGAAGTTTCATTAATTTGGACCCAAAGGCATTAACTGCATGTCCTCGGGATGATGCATAAAAATCATCTTTGGTCTAGCTACACTTTTCACAGGAGTTCCACTGGTGACCGTAACTGTAGTTGCCTGAAGTCAACGGATTTCACTATTAAGAGTATTAGGTGTTTGACATTTCTGCAGAGATGTCTGTAACTAAGAAATATGTATATACCATAGTATGTCTGTAAATGCTCATGCAGATGTCCGAAACTGGATTTATATAGGATCAAACAAACATACCGCTTCATGTCCACATCACAGTCTGAAAGCAAACACTGAAAATTGGCAAATCTTAAACGTTAAACATGGGAACTGGTGTACCGGGTGCTCTGAAAGGGTAAGCACTCCCTGTCTAGCTAGTTACATCCGCCATGTGTGAAATTAAGATAGAAAAGAACATTGTCTACTATATCTAGAGTAGTTTTGGAAACCAACAATATTGTGATGACGGCAAAACTATTTGAAGGCCTTAATAAGCCTATGATTGCAATATCCCAGTCAATGTTTTGTAAGCAGCTTGCTTTGTTGTATAAAGTTTCCGTAGTGGGAACAAGGTCTACCACTTAATTGTGAAACAAATGTACAGGATAAACGGGTATATTGCTGCATAGAAAAGGAAAGTTGACAAAAGAAATCATCATAGTTTGAATATATCCTTACGTGGGTGTCATTATTGAGGTATAAGTACAATTTTGAAGCAGAAAAATCGGTAAAGAGAAAAATCTTTCCAAGCAAGGGATGGTGCAACAAAGGCCCTAGATGAGTACCAATTCGTTTAAGCGTGATCGACTAGAACTTTTGGGGATTTGTGCCGTATTCATGGATTTGGGACGAAGGATATATATGGATGGAAGTCGTACGCGAACATGCTGATGTCATCGTATGCGACATCAATCAAGAAGAGGACACGATGTCGTCATCATCAGACCCACTCTAGTATGAAAGTGAATCATGATCCTTCCGTTCTTGATGGTCCCAGTCCTAGGAGATCGTCACAGAGGTTGCATTCTAAACCGACTACTGTTCTACTGTTTGTTTACCCTATTTCACAAGAACTTAATATCTTTAGATTTTAATTGTGTCGGATACGAATAAATAATTCGTTGAGTCAACGAAAGGCTACATTTGTACGACAAATTTGATGACGCCAATCTTTCTATTGTCAACTTTTCTTTTCTATTTGCCATTTGCCAACTATACTGGTTTCCTTCGTCAACGAAGCTGATCACCATTGTGCGTACAGGAAAGTTAGTAGGGAAAGAATAGAAAGAAAGTGTTAAAATAAGAGAAAGATTAAAATGCAAGCCGGTCATGAGATATGTTAGAGATCCGGTTCTTAAATGTCTCCAATGTCTGTCACACGGCAGCTACTTGTTCCACTGGATGACAGTTCGTGGTAAGAATGGATACCGATGTTTTTCCTTTTGTTGTTTGATGATCCTAGACTGTGTTACAAGAGGCCCATGTTGTAGGGGATATAAGATGTTGTTGTTGTTTAGGTGTTGCATCATTTGAGAGCATACTTATATATGTTCTAACATTTGCAGCATATATATGCATGTTAACGACACTGGTCTGTAGTTGATGGCTGATGTTTTTGCTCCTTTCTTGTATATTGGTGTTACATATGCTTTTTTCATATGGTTGATATTTTAGCCTGTTCTAGTGAAAGTTATAGCACAGCCTGTTCTAGTGATTTATTAAAGATGTAAGTTTCCATTGGTGAGATTGTATCTGCAATTATTTAAGGACTCTTGGTTTGATTGAGTCCGGTCCTGATGCTTTGTTTTGGTTGAGTCTTTCTAATAATTTTTTATTACATTAATTGTGATCTGAAATGCTGGCATTGATGGATATCTGTTGTTATTTGTTCAGCTGTATCTTGCATTTTCACATGATAATTTTAGTGACATTGGTTTTTGTTTCGAGAATGCATGTTCGAATTGTTCGTTTAGGATGTTTGCTTTCTTAGTAGTGTATGTCACTGTTTCTCCGTTTCATTTTAAGATTTGTATGCTGCTGTTTCCATTTTTCTTTGTTTGATAAATGTCCAAAAAATACGTTTTACATTTGTGTTTCTGTATCTCCCTCTTTTGTTGCAATAATATCCTCTATGTAGTTCCAGTATGTTTGTCTACATTGGTGTTGTATTGTATGTTTCAGTTCCTTGAGCTGATGTTGTGTGCTTGTAGTATTTCCTAACGTCTTGCATTTTTTAACAGCTTGTCTCTCTTTCGCATTTAGATCTTGGTGTTTCTGTCTATCCATGGTGGTTTGTTTTTTTACTTTTGGCGTTCTTTTGTGTAATAAATTTAGTCATTGAACGCTTCAATTCTGTTGAGAATGTGTTCCATAATGATTCGATGTCAGAGTCTTTATTTTGGTCTAGCAGTGATTGACTGAAGTATTTCATATGTTCACGAAGTCTGTCCCTGTTTTCTTGGTGTTTGTTTGTTCACCACTGGCTTGATGTTGATTTATGCTTATGCCTAGTATTATGGCTACATTATTTACCAGTGAGTAGTTGGTAATAAACAGATCCAGCTGTATTTCCTTCTCTTGTTGGTTGAGTGACATGATGAGTAATTGCGCTATCATCTAGTATATCGACAAACGTATATGTTAGTGTTGGATAGTTAAAGTTTTGTTTGATGGAATTAGTAGACCAGTCATAACCAGGAAAGTTCATATCCCTCCGATTATTACAAATGGATTACTTATCTGGCATCACTGTGGTACAGCGTACACGGGATATTACAACATAAAGTGAGCCAAACAGTCCATGTAAACAACACCAGCCTAAGTCGAAAGCCAGATTTTGACTTACGCTGGTGTTGTTTACATTGGGCTGTTAGCTCACTTTATGCTGTAATATTTCGTATACGCTGTACCACACTGGGCATATCAGCGATGAGTCTTCAAATTTTAGGACACTTTGTTCATCACCATCGTGTGACTTGTAGTATCCATATATATATATATATATATATATATATATATATATATATATATATATATATATATATATATATATATATATATATATATATATATATGTAATGTTCTGCAGCCTACGATTTCTAATTTGGTCCAGACAATTTCTCAATCTGTTCGTAGCTCTTTCTCTTCATTGCATATATACTCCGACTTGACAGTGATAAGTACTCCATCTCCATTTCTTGTGCGGTCGTTTCTTAACACATTTTCTGAGTATTCTGGAGAGTATTTCTGCATTTGTGATGTTGGAGTCTAATTTGATTTCCACTCCAATGATGATGCCCGGTGTTGTGCTGTCTATTAGGTTCCATAATTCGACTTAATGACACACAATTGAATTAAAGTTGATGGTCATCATTTTTAAAGGTTTTACGTTTTGTGCATTATATTTATTCTTCTTTCTTTGTTTCCTCTGGGATTGAATTGGTGTAGGGGACGATGCGAATAGTTGCACTCCAGGGTCACTTGAGCTAGTATTGTTTTGACTCATTGGTTGGAACCGATTTGGACTTAGTAAACAACAATGATCATTGACATGTAGCATTGAGTACACATTTGATGATCCACAGTTAACATTCCTACAGTGAAGTAGTTCGTATGAGATGGATATTATACTTTAGCAATCAACGTGGTACCATACATCAAAGTTGTCACAACAGACTGCTTTAGATGACCAATTAACTTGATGTTGACAGTAGCCACAAAAATAGACATCTACAAGTCCAGGATTTAGCTGAATGCCATTTGCAAATATATAATTAGCACGAAAGTTAAGTACATGTGAACTAATTTATGCTTTGTATGTGTTGCATGTTTTTGTTCCACACACTGAATAATAAATGTGATACTTAGTAGATAAAAACCACAATTACTTGATTTGTCAAAATAGTTTGGTTGTTCACAAAAATATTTTTTTTACTTTTTGTAATTTGCGCCAGGTGAGGTATTAAGCTCATATGTTTGCGGACTGCTGATCCTGATGGTGTATGCTCCGATAGTAACACAGGCAGAAATACTGCTTTTGATGTGTTTGTTTCACTCAATACGCTATGGTAAAGCTTATTTCCACTACGGAAACTTTATACAACGAAGCAAGCTGCTTGTAATCAAATAAATTGTTGACGAAAGGATATTACACGCCTGGGCTTATCAAGGCGCTAAGACGTATGGCCGTCGTACAACGGTGTTGATAAGTATGATGTCTATCTAATATTGCCCTGAATACTAGTATACATGACGTCACATAGTTTTGTGTTCCTTTCATTTTCAATTTTGATTACACGTGTTGCTCGTGTAGCTAGATAAACATGAGGTACTTACCCTTCCGGAACACCCGGCCTCACTTCCATGGTGGAAGTACAGTTGCTTATTGCACATAACGATTTCAGTTCTCCCAGAATTTTTGTTTAATCAAGTTATTTTATCAAATTTAAATCGTTTTTCTTATACAAAATCATGACCAGAAATTACATGAATTGTTATACATAATTATTTTACCCATATTAAGTCATTTGTGTTTTAATTTTGAATCGCTGTTTAAATATGGATTTTAATTTGCAAGTTTAAGACACGAATAGTAGTGTACAGCGGAATAGATTATTTAGATGTGTTCTATTCTAAAACGGTACCCCGGTTATAAGGCCTACTTGAAGTGTGTTGTCACATGCAGTCGATGATCTTTGTAATTATATAATTAGTACCGGTAATACTGAGATATACAACTTAAAACCGATTAAATATTAGTAGCTATGACTTATTCGATTTTACCACCGATGAAATTTTATTATATTCAATTCATTTTCATAAAGAATTTGAATATGGCGTTTTTATATCACTGATATAAAAAATCATATTTATAATCCATTCTTTGATTAAATACTAACACCGCGAATGCATCTGAAAGTTGAGTGAATATTTTATTAAGCATGCATATGTATACCGTCACACTAAAACTATAGACCTGTTCAAAGTTTAGCACAAAACTAACAAATTAGTTATCAGCTCATCCGGTGCCTCGTTAGCTATATCTCGACAACTTTTCGGCAGCTGTCATCTATTTCTTGGCAGCTTTTCGACGACTAGTCCTCTATGTCCCGGTTACTTCGACTCCTTTATCTTTGATCAATGATAAACTTTCGACAGGCCTGTACTGTAGGCCTACATAATATTACTGTATACAGTATAAATACGTGTTTTATTTTGACGACCGATTAAATAAATCGATATATGTATAGATATACCTATGGCAGGTTAAGATGTATACCGACCATTAGCCACGTCGGAAATGTTATCGTTTAAATAAATATCACACTAATGAATGAAACAAAGTTCTTCCTCTATATATTTATCCCTTTTTCCTGTTTTAACTAGGACATAGATATTGCGGAACATTTATCCCAGGTATGTTGTTTCCCTAACACCGGTATAATATGTGTATCGTACTGTTTACTCTCTATTAGTCGGGTCAATGGTCAATGTGACAAAAAGTTATGAAAACGTATTCACAACAACTAACTTGAGGAAATATGCTGACAGCTGGGTTCCACGTGTCGTTAAAAAGAAAATGGAGTGTGCATGAATAAAAATATTCAGTTGTATTACCGACGAGACGTGTGTTAGTCCGAGGGCTTTGCCTTGGGGTCTAAAATGTCTTCGTATAATGTTAACGGGAAGACAACAAATGGTAGTTCACCAAGAAATCGCAACTGTTTAAACTACATCAGTAACCTGATCATAGGAAGTCTGGAAACCGTCTTTTATTGGTAAGTGGTATAATTGTGAAAACTTAAAATTTGGTAAAATGAAACCGGTGAAGGTGCAAATTTTTACATAGGGATTTGGCATGATCGTGTCATTTGCTGATTTGATGCCATTATATTAAATTAAATACAAAACAGCAAAATACGAGGGTATATAAAATTTAATAGCTACTACATGCATATATTGAGCATCGTTTTACTTTATTATTTATTCAAGTTTTATAAAGCACCACATCGGTGCACATCATGTAATTGCATAACCAATTATTGTAATTGAGTTCGAGCAATGAAGATATTTTTATTATCATTATTATTATTATTATAGTCAGTGGCACCCGGTTCTTTATACATTTGAGATAGATTTTCGGTTTGCTTCTTGGATCATGCCTCTGCGACAGCTTTTAGTTAACCAACATCGTCAGCAGCAGTAGCAATAATTGTAATGATACTATGTAAATATAATTATTTGGAAACTTGTTCATTTAATTATGTTTGTAATATTAACCTGTGATTTCAGTATTGAGCAATAAAGTATTATTACTAGACTCATCATCTAGTTTCTTGCAAATTTGAATAATTACTGGAGGCCATAAATTTGGGCTGTAGGTTGGTTGAGTTAGTTGAACTAAGCTGTAATAACAACTTTAAGTTGTGCAATCCGCCTTGTAATGTGAAAATTAGCATTGTCGCGAAGAAGCTACAGCCGTTGAATAAACTTTGACTCAACTTTCCCCTCTAAAGACAAACTTTACCAGTGTAGTGGATCCCAGTGATCTAGAGTTTCAAACAGGTATACTCTGTCAACAAAACACCCATGTAATTCTATAACTACAGTGGTCATGACTGATGTTTAGGTTGTGGATTTCTCTGACAGGTGTAAGCCAGGATGCTTCCTTTGCATGCATGGACTTTTTGGTCCAAATGACGAATTAGTGTTTGAACTAGTCACTAAACATAGCATGCATGGACTTTTCAGTCCCAATGACGAATCAGTGTTTGAACTAGTCATTAAAATTACATGGAAATAGACTTTATGGTCCCAATGACAAATCGGTGACTGTGTTTGAACTACTTACTAAACATGCATGCAAGTGAATAGACTTTATGGTCCCAATGACAAATCGGTGACTGTTTGAACTAGTCACTAAACATGCATGGAACGTTTTGGTCCCAATGACGAACCGATGTTTGGACTAGTCACTTAACATGGCATGTATGGACTTTTTGGTCCCAATGACGAATCGGTGTTTGAACTAGTCACTAAACATGGCTTTTGGACTTTTTGGTCCCAATGACGAATCGATGTTTGAACTAGTCACTTAACACAGCATATATGGACTTTTCGGTCCCAATGACGAATCGATGTTTGGACTTGTCACTTAACATGGCATGTATGGATTTTTTGGTCCCAGTGACAAATCGGTGTCTGTGTTTGAACTAGTTACTAAACATGCATGCATGGAAATAGATTTTATGGTCCCAATGTGACTGTGTTTGAGCTAGTCACAAAACATGCATGGACTTTTCGGTCCCAATGACGAATCGATGTTTGGACTAGTCACTTAACATGGCATGTATGGACTGTTAGGTCCTATTAACGAATCGGTGTTTCAACTAGCCACTAAACATTTCATGTATGTACTTTTCGGTCCCAATAATGAATCGGTGTTTTTCTAGTAGTCACTAAACATCACGTGCATTGACGTTTTGGTCCCATTACTGAAACTGTGTTAGAACTAGTTACTAAACGTACATGGAAACAGTCTAGTTCTCAATTTAAATACAAAAATCTACGTGAGCACTGGTGACTTTGGAAGCGACCCTGTACATTGCGGTTTTAGGGGACCCATTTTGCGGATAGGCTACATTTCATCATTCAATAAAAGCTTTATGGCTACCCAAAGCACAACATAAATAAGTTGATGGCAAGTTACCTGAAACACCTCCAAGAATTAAACAAAGATTTTGTGACAAGTGAACTTGGTCTAAACTAAAGACATGTTGTTCTGACTAAATATGAAAAATTGACACACCCTCTCTCAGTGTACTTATGTACTTAAATGATCTGGCAAATCTCTCTCTCTCTCCCTCTCTCTCTCTCTCGTGCGCGCGCGAGTTCCATCACCCCAGAAGCCGAGAGTATGCAACTGCATAGTCACGTAATACAATGGTGTTGGAACTTGAAGCAGGAGAGAGAGAGAGAGAGAGAGAGAGAGAGAGAGAGAGAGAGAGAACAATTTTAAAAGTACAATGTACTTATCACTAATCACTATGTACTGTTATAACCTAAATATAAATAACGTTGTTGTCTTGTTGAAAATTTAATCTTCTAGTTATATCACTTAAAGTGCTCGTGACCCCTTGTAAAGGTCACATGGTTGATTATTTCCAGTCGGATCCATTCTGAATTGTCTACTTAAGATATGTAATAAGATTATCTAAAATTTTGATAAACTTACTCAAACCATGACGAGTATCTTTCAACACCTTATTAAAATGGTATACACGTAATGTAATTTTGTGAAACGAGCAACTAAGGAACAATTAATTATATTTAATTATTGTACACATATGTATAAATACATTGGTATTTAGTGTTTTATACAATCATATCGGATGAAGATATCGGGTTTTGTAACTGATATTTCTCTTTTTCGTATTAATAACTTAACCATTAAATTCCCAGTGTGGTCTCTGGCGATTAAAAAAGAAAAACGGACGATTCAATTTAACCGAACAAGCTTTTGTGATTGTTTTGCCCTTATTTTATCTGATGTTCTGTATTGAAGTATTTGAACTTGGAACAAAAATATCAGCAATACCAAACATTTTCATCTAGATTAAGATACATATGTCTAAGTAGAGTGAAATACATGTATTCTTGAAAACGGTAGCAATTAGTTAAAACCATGAACAATGCGTGAACATGAAGTGCACTTATTATAAATCTTTTATATACTAGTAACCGTTTTTATAAACCGTTCATGGTTAGTATTTTCATAAAATATTGTTGAAGCAAGACTATATTTGTCGTATTGTCATCATGTTTATTATTGTCCCTCTAAAATTGGTAGACCAATGTATGTTGTGGCTTGTTTTCTACTAGTATCTCGTTTCTTTTGTTATGTGCTCTTGAATGTTCTGATTAATGTCAAGTCACTTGTTGTTAGTCTGTACACACATTTCATCATTTAACTACTACCACTACTACTACCAAATCACCTTCAATTCTTTATATAACCAATTACAGCTGAAAACGTTCTCTAGTGCCTGTTTTAATTGTAATTTTCTCAGTTTTAACTATCAATTTTATTATACAGGCTTGGTAAAAAGATTGGTACACACCCAGTAAAGACCATAGCGATCTCTCTCTTTATCTGCGGACTTTTTGGAATTGGACTTAAAGATTTCAAGGAAACTAGCGACACTGAAAAACTATGGGTGCCGGAATCGTCACGGATTCAAGGCGAGAAAGTCTGGGTGATGGAGCATTTCCCACCAGTTACCCGGTTTGCTTCTTTGATTTTCCTGGAAAACAACATATTGTCGAAAACGTCACTTAAAGCCGTAAGTTTACTGATTTATATGAACCATTTTACTTTACACAAGTATTACAAGTATGTTGACTGCATGACATCCATTTACAGTTTGACATGACAGTACAAAATGTAGTAAAAATTTTGGAAGTGTCCATTTTTCAACCTTCCTATTACTATTGCCGGAACCATCGCAGACATGGTCCATATGTAATTGTTAAAAAAACAAGGAGCACAAATTTGATATTCGGAGTTGTTTGTTTATTGCAAAACAGACATTTATCCTTGCTTCTTGAACACCTATCCTCATATCCACTGATAAAGTTGTGTATGATTAGCATATGTATCGGTTAGTTGTGTTACTTTTTAAAGATAAAACTGGAGATAACATTAACTTTTTCATGTATTTTAATTCTGAAATTATTTCCACAACTTGAATTGTTTGCCTTTGTATTACAGATGATGGACATGTATAAAAAAGCAAAGGATATCGATATTAACGGCAAGAATCTAGACAATATGTGTATCAGGTATGTTGTTTATCTCTAATTACCTGTGAAACAGGTGCTACTTTTAAATGCAATTGAAACATGACAGGTGTCATTGTAATGTTTTGTCATTTCAGGTGCTACTTTTCAGCAGGAAATAATATATATTTCCTCTTCCAAACATAAATTGTTTAGTTTATAATTGAATGACAGTTCTCAGTTCATGATCTGTTCAGTTCTACACTGATATCAGAGATAATGATAGTACAGTCAAACCTGTCTATAAAAGCCACCCAAGGGAACCAGTAAAAGTGGCCTTTATGGGCAGGTGGCCTTTATATACAGGTTCAAATCATATGAATAAAGAACAGTTTGGATACAATTCTACTGGCCTTTATAAGCAGGTGACCCTTATATATAGAGGTGGCCTTAAAGGCAGGTTGGACAGTATAATACTAATTCATATTCCCATCATGTAGAACAGTATCATCCCATTTAAAGTGTATCCATATATTTTTGACCCTCCTGTTTTGTTGACTTTTTCTGTTGCCTGATTGTTCAATGACATTGTCCATTTTGACCATTGATAACTATTGCTGTTGGTATTTATTTTGAAATTTTCTTGAAACACATCGTTATACTCTACATCTTTAAATTCTAATTTCTTATCTTTAATATTTTATTTTTTGTATATAATCTTTTTTTCTTTTATTAGAGTTGGACCTTTCTGTCGAACACGAAGCTTACTAGAGCTTTGGTATTACAACGAAACCATCATCGATTCTCTGGAATATTCAGATATCCTAGACACAGTTAACAATGTCACAAGAAGGTATTGAAATAAATCTTATTATTTACTGTAGCTGACCTGCACAGACGAAATTTAAATAATTTTGATGATATGCCATTTTTTGAATAGTTCCGTTTACATTTAAGGAAAACATTGTATGGACCACTCATTGTAATAAAACTATCTAAACATATTTACTAGGATCAATTGCTTCAGTATCTCTAACTGTAAATCGATTATTAACTCTAAAACCAACCACTAATTACATTTGAAATCTCTCTCTCTCTCTCTCTCTCTCTCTCTCTCTCTCTCTCTCTCTCTCTCTCTGTAGCAGAACTAATGCGACAAAATTCAGATTACAGACACGTCAATATTTATGAAACCTTTCTTTAAATATTACATGTTTCCACATTCTTTTCAGCCCTTTGTATCATGATGAGTTTGACGTCACCACTATACTCGGAAAAATTCGTCGGGATCCGGACACAGGAAGGATAACTGGTGCTGAGGCAGCTTCAATGTTGTTTTTACTGCATGATAAAAAAGAGGTATTTCACATAACCATTGTCTTATTTGAAATCATTGCACTTACTTTGCATAAGTTGGTCATTTATGGATAACAGTAAGTATAGTGCCCAGATGTTAAGTTTTCTGTAGGAGTCGGACATTTGAAATGTTGCAGATAAAAAGCAAAATATTTTGGTCTTTTGGAAACCCACAATCTGCTTATAATGCAGATTCCCTATTTTTGGTCATCTAGTTTTGTTTTTACAGAGAACAGATTGGGTTGCTATGGTAATATAGTGGCTGTAACTTTGGGTCGAAGTCTTGTAGAGTTTCTTAAGACAGTATGTTACTTTACATACAATTTGTCATTTTTCGTGCATTCATATACGACATTAAATTTATTCATATAATAAATCATTTTTGTTAAATTATCGCGACTCTTATGAATGAATTAAAATACTAATGAATAAATTAAAACTTAATAGAGTTAAGAGTGTAAGTATTTTGGGAAGTCACGTGAAGAAGTCAATGGGTTCGGATATGAACAATTTCCTGTATATATGTGACTTGTTTATCATATCTAGTGTATGTTAAACGTAATGTCAAGTATATAAATAGATTGTTGTAAAGTATTTAATTAGAATATGGATTATGTAAATCCTAAAATACACAATAATGTTAAACTGTACAGTAAAATAAAAATTATCTGGTGCACATTTATCACATAACCCAGTCATATGACCAGAAGTATAATAATTGACCAAACATGATTTGAGTTCTTTGAAACATAAACTTGATTAAGTGATTACCTGTTGCCCATATCTTCTTGGATAGGAACATTGAGTATATTACATGTAATAGTATTTTTGGTCTGCTATAATCTATTCATTATAGTACTATATATCACAGTGTTACTAGAGTTCAAAATCCTCTTTGAATTATAAGTGGACAACATACTGTACATGTATGTTAATGTTGATATATTGTCAATCATTTGTATACAAACACAAACTGTACTCCCTTATTGCAAAACTTTAAATTAATAGACGAATAATATAGAGGTTGAATATTAAAAAACATCAATGTTTATTTCACTTAATCAGAGCAACTAAATAATTAACTAGCTGTATTTATTACTAGGGAATGTATAACATTATTGACAATGTGTAAACAAAGGGCTGCTGTATACCATTCGTTATTTAAAGGATTTTGATGTCTTTATTCAGTAAAAGAATAGACAGTAGAGATAGTGGAATAAATAACTACAATATACATCATGTATGTCCTAGTCAAGATTTTTCACTTAGTTCAGACGAACCCACAAACTTTCGGGTTAGGATCACAATATTGTTGATTATTATGATGTCTCTGTATCCAAAATTCCCCTGGATATAATTGATGTCCCATAGTTCCATGTTCCTTTCATTCCCAATTTTTGATAACACATGTTGCTTACCCTTCCGGAGCACCCGGCCTCACTTCCTTGGTGGAAGTTCGGGTGTTTCTCATAATTTGCAAGCATCAAAGTTTTTTTTACTTTGCTTTGGGTTTGTGCTTTGAACGTGGATTAATATGTTTTTGATTAGACCCAGGAATGTTCACCTACTAGAGATGATGTACAAGTTTCACATACTGTTGATAATGACTAAGCAATCCTTTTGCTGTCCTTCTCTGACGGAATCATCAGATAATATAAAGTGAATTCTCTGAAGTCTGATAGACTGAAAAATCAATATTCTATCTTTGAACCAGTTATCAGAAGCAGATAAATTGCCTGCAGAATCACTTTTACACAAATGCAATTAGAAGCTTGAGTCGTCTCAGCCGGAGATAGGCTGGTATAGAATACAAAAGATCTACATATTAAAGCTGACTGGTTTCAGTACAATATAGAGAACCGTTAAAAGATTAATTTGAATGTTTTACTGTATAATGGTCTTGAAAATCAACAGTGTTGCTTCAATGCTTTTAAATGAGTTAAATTTTGATTGTATTAGTTTTATACTTATTTTTTATCAATAAAGCCAAGGATAGATTAAACTGTATATGTATCAGAGTGTGCATATCGAATTCGGACCATCTCTAAACGACCAGACACTCGATAGCGACAATATTTATAATTCATGATATTTTTACATCTATTCTCTGCTTGCTTATATCATCTAAATATAAACGATCAGAGTACGTTCAGTTGACAAATGATAAGTGGGTATGTTAAGTTGATAAATGAGTACGTTAAATTGATAAGTGAGAACGTTAAGTTGATAAGTGAGAACGTTAAGTTGATAAGTGAGAACGTTAAGTTGATAAGTGAGAACGCTAAGTTGATAAGTGAGAACGTTAAGTTGATAAGTGAGAACGCTAAGTTGATAAGTGCGTATGTTAAGTTTGATAAGTGGGTACGTTAAATTGATAAGTGCGTATGTTAAGTTTGATAAGTGGGTACGTTATAATGATAAGTGAGCCTTTAGTTGATAAGTGAGCACGTAAAGTTGATAAGTGTGAACGTTAAGTTGATAAATGAAAACGTTAAGTTGATAAGTGAGTATGTTAAGTTGGAAAGTGAGTATGTTAAGTTTATAAGTGGGTATGTTAAATTGATAAGTGCATATGTTAAATTGATAAGTGCGTATGTTAAGTTGATAAATGAGTACGTTAAGTTGATAAGTGAGTACGTTAAGTTGGTAAGTGAGTACGTGAAGTTGATGAGTGGTTACGTTGATAGGTGAGTACGTTGAGTTGATAAGTGAGCATCTTAAGTTGATAGGCGAGTGCGTTAAGTTGATAAGTGGGTACGTTAAGTTGATAATGAGTACGTTAAGTTGATAGGTGAGTACGTTCAGTTGAAAAGGGAGTACGTTAAGTTGATAAGTGGGTACGTTAAGTTGACTAGTGAGTACGTTAAGTTGGTTAGTGAGTACGTTAAGTTGATAGGTGAGTCAGTTAAGTTGATAAGTGAGTACATTAAGTTGATAGGTGAGTACGTTAAGTTTAAAAGGAAGTGCCTTAAGTTGATAAGTGAGTACGTTTAGTTGATAAGTGAGTACGTTAAGTTGAAGTGCTCAGAAAATTATTCTACACATTACATTGCAACAATAACATTATATGACAACGATATTATTTCGATCGTTAACAGGGTTTCAGATTTTACTACTAGTATCACTTAAGTTAGTGATGGTGCATTAACTCGCTGTCTTTTCTTTCAAAATACCATATATATTTAAGCTACCAAACAACACTGACAATTATTAAAGGACAAAAGATTACAAAATTTCATGTGATTTAACCTTTTTACACTGTTTATTTGTATACTATTAAGCTATTCAGTCTCTCTTATTTGGTATTAGAATAAATCGTATTCGGGTATAAATAGAGGGAATAATTAGATGTTCTAGATCAGATCTTACCCCTTCTAAATATCAGTATCCTATTTCATGAACGACAACTGGGTACAAACCCAAAGATCAAAATATGTAAGACAGACACGTACACTCTGAATGTATACTGGAAAGTAGATATAGAGCAAAAGGGGGATGACCGCGCCAAAAGTTACGAAAGTAGAACATAATTATGGTGATTACTGATATATGAATTAATATATTAGAACTTGACATATTTGACTTATTTAGACTCTATTTAATAAAGGCAATGATTGAAACAAATCCCTTTTTGTTTTCAGTGGAGAGAAGCATCAATGGCCTGGGAACTTGATTTGGTGAATATTGTAAAACAAGGTCACCGTAACCTAATAAATATTTATATATACACAACAAGAAGGTAATTATGTCATTTATGTAGATATAATGTTATATAAACCTACACAGTACAAACAAGTAGAAAGCCTTCTGAACTGGCACCTCATCCCGACCTCTCCCTAGTTATATTTCCATAGCTCTTTGGCAGCTACTATCTAGATTTCGACAGGTTCTCGGTCACTAGCTATCGGTTTCACGACCACAAGGCAGTCGAGCTTCGATTTGTGTGGATAGGTTAACTAGTGACAAAAGTAGTCTTTTTGTAAGTGATATCAAATATAAAGTATCAGATGCTGGGCTGGGTAACTCGAAGCTCTCTTAGCAGTTACGAACGCTTAATGCCTATATAACACAAAGGAGTAAGTATTCGTAACTACTAAGATAGCTTCGAGTTACTCAGCCCAGACCTCCAAGTGGTTTTGCTTTCACAAAAAATTTTAATATACATTGACCATTGAAACTTTAAAAAAAATACTGCTTCAAATTTCAATGATAAATATTATATTCACACGCATTTATATCTATTTAGATTAATGCAAGTAATTTTCCAATTTGGCAATTTTGGTAGTTGTTTTGTGAAATTGAAATGGCTTACAAATCGTTTGTAATGATACATAAGTGATGTACCTAAATCAGTACAAGTATCGTGGTGCAAAAATAACACCCTTATGTTTAATTCTAAATACTCCTTTTCCGTTTTATTGTAAATGCCCCCTTTCTGTTATATTGTAATTATCAGTTTAAATGCACTATATATATCATATCCAGGAAGCAGAACGATGGACATTCGCAAATTGTATAGATTAGGGAATTACCACGTGCCTGGTGTTTTATAAGTAGGCAGCATTACTCTGTATCCGTTTTCTGGATTAAATAGAATTTGTAACACAGCTTATTGGTTATTTATAATAATCATAATTATAGACAATTTACATAAAAATGGATTTATAACACACCGTTAGTTTTGTATAGTTATTAGACAATCTCCATCAAGTGACAATTACGTATTGATTTTAGGATTTCCATAACGGCTTTGACATAAATCCCCTACTTCCGATACCGAATACTGCTGAGTAATACGGCGTTTTAATAATCGTTAAAGCTTAAGGCAGCAAGCTAAATCAATATTTACAACTTCTATTTACCACATAAAATGGTCATGTCTAAAGGAGAAAATATTGATTGTTTTCACGTTTGTTGTACAATACTTATCTATGGTACCAGACTTTTTTTACCCCTAGAGATCTCAAGTTGCATTGCTAAAGTCATGTGCTACTTTTGAATTTTATGAAACAATACGTTCAAAAGTAGCACATGGCAAAGTTGTAAAATAAAATGTGGGTCAAGAAGATTCAAATTGGGGCTGGGAAGCCACATTCACTGATTTTTCTTCATTCGAAAATTGACCATTTTAGCGTGTATATACTGGTGTCTTGAGGATAGTGACTTCCTGTTTGCCAAAATTACCCACGATTTTAGCAGTGCAAAATGCTTAAAATTAATTTTAAATAGCCATTTCGGGTTTGATAGGGTTTTGTCTATAATGATCCCTTAAATTGATTCATGAAAACTAATTTCTAAATAAACTGATATATAGCAAAAAGTAATAATACTAAAATTGAAGTTTCATCTTTCCATTATCAGCACTGGATGTTATGCATGTATAATCACCATCGGAAAGAATTAAACAAGTGTTAGTGTAAATTCTGTCCTGGTATAAAATTTCCGATAAATTAAAACAGAAAAAAATCACAAGATTTAGTACGGTTTTTCTGTTGGAATCGCTATACTAACGTGTTCATACCGTGGTATGAAATTACTAGGCCTTTCATTCCTAAGAAATAAATACATGGGGATTTATTTTTTAGATAGAATTCATTTGCGGAAAGAACTCGCTGTTACAGAAGAACAGAAAAGTCTGCATTGTACAACCGACATCCAAATTTTAAATTGCTTGGTACACCAGTCATGATCTGTATCAACTGACTAATGTAAAAGTGGTTTTAGTGTTTTGTACGCCTGATATGAGTGTGGTTAACATAGACGCTTAATGGTAATGCCAGTTGCACGCAGCGTGATTGACGTTGACGTCCATGGTTAGCATTTGGTGCACAACTCATGTGAGCGGGATCGTGATTAACATCAACTCCTAATATTAAAATATTAGATGCACCCGGCGCGAATGTGACCGACATCGACTCTCCAGTGTAAAAGTGTTTGAGGGTTTGGTACGCCTGGCATGAGTTTGATCAATCTCGATGCTCAATGGTAATGCCAGTTAAACCCAGCGTTAGCGTGATCGATGCTGACGCCCAATGTTAGTATTTGGTGCACACCTAGAGTGAGCGGGATCATGATTGACTTCAACTGCTAATATTAAAATATTAGATACAATCGGCGCGAATGTGACCGACATCGACTCTCCAGTGTAAAAGTGTTTTGAGTATTTGGTGGGCCTGGCATGAGTTTGTTCGATATCGACGCTCACCGTTACACCCAGCGTTAGGGAGATCGGCGTTGGAACTCAATGTTAGTGTTTGGTATACACCTAGCGTGATCGATATCGAATCCCAATGCAAAAGTGTTTATATTAAGAACACTTGACATGATTGTGATCGACGTTGACGCCTAGTGTTGCTGTTTGGTACACACCAAGCGTGAGCATGATGCAACCGTAGTGAGCGTGAGCGACATCGACTCTCAATGCTAAAGTGTTTGATGCACCCGGTGTAAGTGTGATTGACATCGACACCAATACAAGTGTTGTTACCCCCAGCATAAGCGTGTTCGACGTGACGACAAATGTTAATGTATTTGTTGCATCCGGCGTGAGGGTGATCGACATTGATTGCAAATGTTTAATGAAACATCACGAACATGATCGATATCGTCGTCTAATATTAAAGCGTTTGGAATTTCTAGCTTGCACGCGATCGACACCGACGTTCAATGTTTAACGAGTGCTTAGTAACCTTATGAGAGTATGATCCACAACGACATCCAATGTTATTGTATTTGGTTCAATGGATATGCAATATATTTCAAGTGTGCTTTCCTGAAGTTTTTTGTAAGTCTTTAGAACATTTAGAATGTTAAGAACAAAACACAAGTGTACATTTACAAGGTAATCTGAACATGCTTTATTTCAGTTTTGATGACGAGGGTTACGGTGCTGTAAACAACGATACCAAACTGTTATCGGCTGGGTTTATTATTGTGCTCATATTTCTTGTATTAACGTTAGGAAGATTCAATCTCCTTGAACAAAAGGTATTTTAATATACATTTAATTGTTATACATGTAAGTTTTTTGGTTTTATATAAATGTTATATACCTTTAGTAATATAATAGATAGATGATTTAATAACGTGTCTATCTGTTTTAATAAACGTTTTGTTGTCTGTCACAATTTAGTGCTTGCTTTCTACACAGCTTTGTGTTTACAAGTTTGTCTAATTCTTCAGTCGTAATACGTGTTTGGTCATTTACATCAAAAACACGATTCTGAATTGCCTGAATCATATTAAGGTAAAATAAATCGGTTGTGTTGTAAGTAAATTCTGGATATGATTGGATTGGATTAATGGTTTTAAGCCCCGTCAATATTTTTCATACATACAAAGAGGCAGTCAGTACTTGAATGTTGGAGGAAACCAGAGTTTCCGAGTAAACCACCAACCTTTGGCAAGCGTAATGATAAACTTTCTCATTCTAGTATCTGCCCAAGTGGGCTTGAAACATACATTTAGGCGGTGAGAGGGACTTTTGCCATAGTTGCTCTTTATATTGTGTTTTGTTTGTAGGTATTTTTATCATTGGCGGGTATACTTTGTGTTGGACTATCCATAGCTTTTGCTTATGGTTTTGCAATAGCGTGTGGTGTTTTGTACGGTCCAGTTCATGCACTAATGCCGTTTATGTTGCTAGGTACGTAGTAGTCTTCACATGCATTTAAAATAATTGGACAGGGTAATGTCAAAAACAAACATACAAATCTATGTCCAAACCACTATTCCAAAGCAAAGTAAAAACTTTGAAGCTGGCAAAACAGATTAAACACATGAACTTCCACCGGGGAAGTGAGGTCGGGTGCTTGGGAAGTGTAAGCAGCTATGTATAGGTTTATGTTCTTTTATTATTTTGAGTATGTGTACCCATCAGTACAGATACTAGTAATTAAAATGTCTTGTTTTAATTCACTATACCGGTACTTGTCATGTTTTGGTGTACAACATATGTTTCAAATATGGCTGCTATAGATGTATGTATCTTATATTGGAAACAAATAAATAACAACTTCAATTTTATAATTTTAATCATAAATCAAACACAATCAATACTTGTCCATGTCCAGATCATAATCACCAAAACCAGAATAAAAACTTTTAAAATGATAAAAAAAAACCAGACTAATCAATGTCCCAATCAAATTAAATTAAACAGGTGGATGTAAGGTCTGGTACTTCCAAAAAGTAACATTTATACATGTATTCTATTTTTGATATTCAGTAAAACAAAAGGATTTTGATACATTATACTAACATTGGTTTATAGGTATAGGTGTAGATGATATGTTTGTTATTGTGGAATCGTGGAAGAATCTGATAGCAGAGGAACTTGATTTACCATTACCAGAGAGGATAGCGCTGGCGTTAAAACATGCTGGTGTGTCAGTAACTGTCACCTCTATCACTGATATAGTGGCTTTTGCAATAGGAGCGTCAACAGTATGTAGACTCAGTGATAAGTACATGTAGATAAAACATTAAAAGACTTAGGGAGTCTTTTTACTATCTGGTCCACTTGTAAAGTCTTTTTCTGATATAAGTAGTTCAGTGAAATATAAAAAAAATAATATGTTTCTTACTATGTTGTTTGATAAGAAAAACATCTATGTTACAAGCAAAAATACTTCTATTAAAATGACAATACGACCAGCTTCACTACCTTATAGAAAACACAGAGGGATGCATGTTGCATGTAACCCGCCTACCGAATTGCCACAAAATTTAAGGGTTTTGTTAAGCTAAAGTAAAATCTATTTGATGGGATCAGTTGTTAAGTTGAAGATATAGTCCAGTTATAATTGTTCTTTGGTAAGCTCTTGATGTTGATTATAATCCATTTAATTTCAGATATAAGTTTTTATTCTTGGTTTATGTCAGCAACACATTCTATTTCTTTGATATTTGCTATATATTTCAGGTTATTCCAGGTTTAAGTGCGTTTTGTATATATGCAGCGTTAGGTATCCTTGGTTTGTATCTGTTGGTGTCCACATTTTTTGTAGCCTGTCTTACATTGGATCAGTTACGGGTAGAGTCGTCACGTGATGGATGTTTGTTGTGTTATAAACACAAAGACTATGTACCTAATCAGTGCAGTCAGAAGAATCTCATGTCGTTATTTTCAAAGAAGTATTACGGACCAATATTAATGAAACTTCCTGTAAAGGTGATTGTTATTTTCTTGCTACTGAAAAAAAAACATTAGGGCCAATTATTTACCTTAATGATGACATATTATTTTTGCCTAAAAACATGTACTTGATAACAACTCGACAAATCTAAGTTATATAACTATACAAGCAAAGAAAAACCTCAAAAGACAGACTTTATGGGATCATGCACTGTTTTCCAAACTTCAGCTCTAACAACTCTTGTTAGAAACAAAAGATAACATACTAGTAACCACATATTGATGTTGAAGATAATAAATACCCAGATTTTGGATGAGAATTTGACTTCCTTACAATATGGAATACAGTTGGACATACTTTGAAACGGTGTCTTATTTTCCAGAATTAATACCTTAATATGGACATTATTTTCAAACTTGTTACACATAAAAATAAACATGAAATAATAACTAGAATAGAAACAATATGTTAAAACTACTTATTCTGTATCTTTAGACTTTGAGTGAGCATATTGTTACACAATAGTGTGTTCTATATCCTTCACATCCACCTTATACAGTTAGTTGTTCTAAAATAGACCCATTAAAAACAATATATTGTTTTGTTCACCAAGAATCTGTAAAATGTAAAATATTAACTTATTTTTGTATTTCAGATTGTGATAGTTATAATGACGTTTACATTATTGGGGTTTAATATATGGGGATTTATAAATCTGCGACAGGAGTTTGATTTAATTATGTATATACCGTCGAATTCATATGCTCATAAATACGCCAGGACCAAAGAAGAATATTTCCCTAATGAGGGGATAGAAACAGCTGTTTATTGTGGTAGGATTTTACAAATAGGCTCAAATAAATTTTGATTTTTTAAACATAGAAAAAACATGAAATCTAATGATATGTGTATTTAGTTTTTACTATATTTGTCAAACAGGAAAATTGTGTTTTTAGCTCACCTGACCGAAGGTCATGTGAGCTTATGGCATAGCGCAGCGTGTGTATGTGCGTGTGTGCGTGTGTGCGTGTGTGCGTCGTTAACACCTATTTTCGACTTCTCCTCTGAAACTACTGGACAGTTTTTAATGAAACTTTGTCAGAAGTATATATGGGCCGGTGCAATTCAGATTTGTTCGTGGCGTTGCCATGGCTACCATAACTAGGTCAAGGTGACCTAGGGGTGCAAAAATCTTAAAAAATCTTCTTCTCCGAAAGTACTGATTGGAGAAAAAATCTGATGTGATATTTGGCTTCTCTAGGGTCTTAAGCCTATAGTTTGTTCATTTTGTAAAAATCGGATAAAAAATAGGTTACGCGTTTTTGCGTTTAATTTTGAAAAAATCGTAAAATAGCTTCAAATTGTTATAACTTGACTATTTGACCAGATAATGACATGGGGTTTTCAGTTTTGACATCTTCTTGTTAGTATCTTCAAAATGAGGTCAAGGTCATATGTGAAGGTCGTGACCTAATTTTTTTTACCTCTGATTATAATTATTATCTCGAAAACTATAAACTTTTTGTATAGGCATGTATATTAGAATGTTGTAGGTATTGATACAACGATCATTTTGATGTAAAGAAAAAGGTCATGGGTTCAAAGGTCAAGGTCACAGATGCGAAACAATACCGAAATTGTTAATTATCTCGAAAACTATAAACTTTTTGTATAGGCATGTATATTAGAATGTTGTAGGTATCAATACAACGATCATTTTGATGTATAGAAAAAGGTCATGGGTTCAAAGGTCAAGGTCACAGATGTGAAACAATACTGAAATGGTTAATTATCTTGAAAACTATAAACTTTTTGTATAGGCATGTATATTAGAATGTTGTAGGTATTGATACAACGATCATTTTGATGTATAGAAAAGGGTCATGGGTTCAAAGGTCAAGGTCACAGATGTGAAACAATACTGAAATGGTTAATTATCTCAAAATCTATAAACTTTTTGTATAGGCATGTATATTAGAATGTTGTAAGTATTGATACAACGATCATTTTGATGTATAGAAAAAGGTCATGGGTTCAAAGGTCAAGGTCACAGACGCGAAACAATACCGAAATGGTTAATTATTTCGAAAATTATAAACATTTTGTATAGGCATGTATATTAGAATGTTGTAGGTATTGATACAATGACCATTTTGATGTATGGAAAAAGATCATGAGTTTAAAGGTCAAGGTCACAGATGTGAAACAATACCGAAATGGTTAATTATCTCGAAAACTATAAACTTTTTGTATAGGCATGTATATTAGAATGTTGTAGGTATTGATACAATGATCATTTTGATGTATAGAAAAAGGTCATGGGTTCAAAGGTCAAGGTCACAGTTGTGAAACAATATCGAAATGGTTAATTATCTCAAAATCTATAAACTTTTTGTATAGGCTTGTATATTAGAATGTTGTAGGTATTGATACAATGATCATTCTGATGTATAGAAAAAGGTCATGGGTTCAAAGGTCAAGGCCACAGATGCAAAACAATACCGAAATGGTTAATTATCTCGAAAACTATAAACTTTTTGTATAGGCATGTATATTAGAATGTTGTAGATATTGATACAACAATCATTTTGATGTATAGAAAAAGGTTATGGGTTTAAAGGTCAAGGTCACATATGCGAAAAAATACCGAAATGTTTAATTATCTCGAAAACTATAAACATTTTGTATAGGCATGTATATTAGAATGTTGTAGGTATCGATACAACAATCATTTTGATGTATAGAAAAAGGTCATGGGTTCAAAGGTCAAGGTCACAGATGTGAAACAATACTGAAATTGTTAATTATCTTGAAAACTATTAACTTTTTGTGTAGGCATGTATACTAGAATGTTGTAGGTATTAATACAACGGTTATCATGATGTAAAAAAAAAAGTCATTGGGGTTTAGTATTTATCTTTAAATCTGTCAGCTAGCCATTAGTTATCAGGTGAGCGTATCAGGCCCATGGGCCTCTTGTTTCTTTAATACTAGCCCTTACTTTGCTCTTCAATATATTTTGGCAATGCAATAAAATGTACTTGGATTACAGTATTAAAAATTTCAGTGACAGACTAGAGAAACAACTCCAATCAAAGAGACAATGGATAGCTGTTTGGTTAAAATTATTTTATTTAATGGTTCAGTTTAAGAAAAAATTTCCCATAACCTTCTTTATTCATTATTTACCTTTATATTAATAAAGAAATGCATTTCATTTTCTTTTCTAATAAATGAGCAAAACATATACATGTATATCTTGTATCTTTTTTCTTTTTCAGATAGAATCAATTTTCAAGCCAGTAAGAATCTATTTGATCAAATGCATGAGAACATAGCATCAGATCCGTATATACAGAATGGTACTATCAACAGCTGGTACCTAGCGTTCAAACATTGGATTGGAACAAGTGGACATCCAGCTATAGCACCAACTCTAAATGCAGGTAACTGTCAGACTAGATTTTTAATGTCAACTAGAATTAAATATCAAAAATGAAAGTTGTATCTGAATAAAATGTAAGCATGAACCAAATAATAATACACATGGAAGGAATTTAAAAACATGTACTTAAAAGTATCTATGAAAATTGTGAACTACAAAATTAGCAGTTCATTTTGATGAACTTCTTTCATTAATTAAAAAAAAAACCCATAATATGTCACATTAAAGACTATAATTCCAAGTTCCATTTCCTTATGTTTGAAATAACCAATTTTAATAAATGTATGTATATGTTATTTTGTTTTGTTTAGGTCAGTTTTATAAAGATACTTTATGTTTGAAATATTTTGTTATTAAAGTTATTAAATTGTATTCGATATTATTTCAGATTATTTTCCCTATTCTAAACTTGAATTTGAAAAATTACTTCAAATATTTGTGTATCAGACACGAGAAGGGAGAGCTTATGCCAGATATCTTAAGTTTAGTAATACAACCACTCCATCTCTTGAGGTAATATGAAAGTTTATCTATATTGATTTCACTTGTAAAAATCCATTGCAGTTTTCTTGATAGCAAGCAAGAAATATAAACCCTAGGATGCATATTGCAAATGAAATGTTGTAAATATTTCTATATAGTTACAGTTGAATCAATAGTTTTGGGTACAAAGAATATGCAATAACTTCATTTTATTGAAAATAAAATTTCATACATGATGGTCTAAATTCAGATTATTAAATTCACTACATACCTGCAGAATACAGACCAATTCTTGCCTTAAATCCATGGTTTTGTAACTTGATATTAAAAAAGTTTCTCACAATTTGAAGTCGAAATGTGGACCAAGTCTTGTCTGAAATTATTTTTGTAAATGGTTTTTGACAATGTTTCACACAATTTGAAGTCGGAATATGGAGCTAGTCTTGTCTGAAATCTTATGATTTTTGTAAACTGTTTTTGACAACGTTTCACAATTTGATGGCAGAGGACAAATCTTAGTGTTGGTTATGTCAAGATGTTTGATTGATGTCATTTAACACTGATTCAAATCACACCCGTGTACCCAGAAATTGTAAATTGACACTGGACACATGACGAAATTTACAGACCCTATAAGAAAAACCATAAATGATAGTCAAGACCACATAGTTTAAATTTCTCACTTCAGACATGAAGTTTCAGCATTCAACATGAACTGTTTTGATAAACCCCAAAGACTTGTAAATTACATTATTGACATATTTTGATACAAAACAATTTCATTTTAGGCATCTTATATTGAAATGAAGCACACCTTTCAGCCTAATTCTGAATCGGAAATCATTGCCATGGAGAATTTACGATTTATAGTGGATAATTCTGGATTCCCTGATGGGTCGTGCTTTGCATACAATGTAGTTTATCTGACATATGAAACTAACAAGGTATGATATTACTGCAGTCCAACATAAAATACCATTTCATAATTCAAATCCACTGTAATGAACATTTATTCTAGAACCGTTTCAGTAAAAAGCGCAAAATTAATTTATATACATTTCATATCAACATATATTTGAGTAGCTGTTTCTTTATATTTCTAGTGCAGTTCAGAACCCATCCATATATTACTTATAATTACCTGAAATGCTTTATATTCTTTTCAATGACTCATATTTTCAAATTTTCTTCTTTGCATCATTTTAATGTTTTTAATCTATATTCAGTAGGTCAGAGTTGATTTAAAACAATATTCATATATATGTTAATAATACCATATTCATCTTGCATAGCAATAGAAAAAAAGAATGAATATATAACAAAAACTGGAACCAATATTTTATTGAGCTTAAAACATAAAAGTGGCATCAAATGAAGTTTACAAAGGCCCAAATAGTTGATGTAAATTTCAGTAGGGTTTTCATGTTCCTGCTGATGTTTGCTTCCTAATGTATTTATGTATTTGGATAGATAACTGTAATCTATTGTGTAAATCATATTAGTTAAATTGTTTGTTTTTGATTTGTTATAGGTTCTCCAGGATGAATTATATCGTAATTTGGCTTTAGCTGGATTGGCAGTATTTATTGTGACTTTAATACTCATAGCTCATATACGTGCAAGTCTTATTGTGTTTACATGTGTTGTCTTTACAGTAGTAAGTACATGTATTACTAGATATCACCAATACTAGTACTGTATAACAAGAAATATTAGTGGTAGAAAACTTTCGCGGTAATGATCTTCTAAACTTTCTCACGGTAAAAAAATTTTCACAGTCCCAACTGTAGGAAATTGAATCAAGGGAAATAAATAATTTTCGCTTAGAAGATATATTTGCTGTATAAGTGTCACTGTGAAAATCGTGAATATTTTTCCTGGCAATGTTTCTTCTTATACAGTATCTTGAATGATTGGGTATCTACTCAATGATGATTTGGGATTCATAAGATCATTTATTATTTTACACAATCTTACAATTTTGAATTATCTTTGGGTTTTTTTTTTGTGGTCTTAATCATAATCTTTTACTCCAATGTATCTTTTCTTGTAAAAAAAAAACAAATGTAGGATATTGCTCACACCATTATTCACTTTAAATGAAGATAGATGTAATGCAGTTGGCTTAAGACTTTTTACTTGTTACCAAGCACTAAAAGATGCCTCTCTTAATAGGGATAATAGTAAATATGTCTCTTTATTTTACTTACAGGTTGATGTTGCAGGGACTTTATATTTTTGGGGGGTATCTATTGACACTGCTAGCAGTATTTTATTGACATTATCTGTCGGTTTGGCAGTGGATTATGCAGCACATATTGGACATACATTTATGATTGTAAATGGAACTAGAAATGGTAAGTGGTTTAACTACAGCAAACAACCCAATGAGTTGCTATGTAATTTTAAGATATGGTTATGGTCAAACAAATAAGACAGAAGAAGAATCTAGAATCTGTGATAGACCAGAATCAAAGCTGATAATCATAACAAATAGGTTGCTATCTTTGGTTGTAGATGTTACTACTGTATTCAGTCATTAGAAAATCATCCAAACTACTACTAGGCGCCATATCCTTACAGTATTGTAGAAAAAAAAAAAATTATTTTATTTGTCTTAAAAGCTTTTTGAACACCTCCTCATAATAAACTACAGACAGGGCAGAAAGGGAATAATATTTTATCAATTGGAGTAAAATTGGTTGTGGAAAACTTAGAATATTTCAACCTTTCCTGGTATGTACTAGAACCTGTTCGATTTTGTCATATCAATATGGTATCAATTATTGACACACAATTATTTTTTATCTTCATCTATGTCGACTTGTATCTGGTATATATTAAGTATAAGAGGAGATAAGCTAGTTTTTAGGTATCAATAAGCAATAATGCAACATTTTTAAATACTTGTTAGTGTTTGAAGTACCTTTTGCTATAGTATATAAAATATTTTACATTGTAGAAAGGTCAATAAAGACTTTAGAACAAATTGGTCCAGCAGTATTTAATGGTGGATTTAGTACATTGTTAGCATTTGTCTTGTTGTCAAACAGTTACAGTTATGGATTCTCTTTGTTTTTTAGGGTAAGTGATTTGTATATTTGTTTATCTTTTTCTGTTTGTCTATTTCTGTCATCACCTATTATTTTGTTGTGTTGGCTGTTGCAAGTTACATGTTTTTCAATTACAAATATTTTTCTTCTAATGTAAGTATCAGAATATGATAGGCTGCTTGATATTGAAGCAAAGGTTGTCAATTAAATAAGATACAATATTACCTGTAAAGCATTTATTCTTTTAAGAAAGTCATACCAAATTACACTAATGGGAAGAATCTTTCTTCTAAAACACCATGACATCAATATTTTGCATTCACATAATGCTAAGCATGGCCTTCTGTGGCCTTAATTATGAGGTCATTTGGCAAAATAAGAGATCAATGGCCAATTGACGACTTCTAGAATTAATGCTGATATAATATTAGAAGAACTATATCTAAAAGTTACAACATAATTGGTTAGTTTTTCTTATAAACCAATTTATGTAGAGATATACTTTCATCTGTTCGTATAATTTGTATACAGGTATTCTTTTTGGTTGTGGTATTTGGATTATTCCATGGTTTAGCCTATTTACCAGTAGTTTTAAGCTGGATAGGACCAGATCCATACTGTTCCGATTTCTCTCCTAAACACACACAAGTACCACTTAAAGCAGATATATATTCTAAAGAAATGAAAGTACTGAGTTATAATGGAGATGAGAGCCAGCATACCACAAATGGAATGGTCCTGGAAAATGGGGTAAGAATTTCAAGTACCTTGTGTTTATGTATAAGATATAATAGATTGGATTATGGGATGGCAAATTTATTCACTATAGGTAAATGAATAGGTGCACAAAATTATAAAATAAAATGCACAATTTTCCAGATAGTAATATGTAATCCCCAAGCACATTATCCGGTATTATTGTTGAAATATAATTACAAGATTTTGAAATGGCAACGATAAAACAGAATCTTATACTGAATTTGTGTATTTTTGAATTATTATGGGATGTATGTTACATTTATTATTCGTCCTCATATCCTTGTAACATATTGAGAATGTTAATCAAAATTACTTACATTTATAAGAATTTATTTACAAACTTGAATACTGTGTGTTCATGATTTGTTTTCTTAAAGTTTGGTAAAATTGTGTTGAATTGAAATCATTGAAGGCCTTAATTTGCAATAAATCAAGGATAGTATTGTTTGATTAATATATTAAATTAAGATCAAGTTCAATTGTAATTAATTTTGATTTGATTTTGATAAAAATTTTGTCAAAATTGACCGAAGGATCCATCAACTTTCCAGATGGACATTAATATGTGCATGTTGTTGGAAAATTATTTTACAATTTCTTTATTAGTTGATACTTCTTATAACAAATTCCTTAGCTGAATGTCAGTGGTTTTCTCTGGCACTTCTGTTTCTTCTCTGAATTTGCCACCTGGAAATAAGTGCAATACTGTTGACTGAGACATAAAAGCAATCACGTCACTGTATACCATTCCTTATAAGTATATCATTATAATCAAGTATTACATTTGCCAATTGCAGGTACATATATATTTTTAACTGATGTGTATGCATGTATGTTTGATTTATAATAATTCACATTATTATATACCATGTAGATATCACCAATAACATAAATATTAAAACAATCTATTTATCTACAGGATCACATAAACAGGTAAGATATGAGATGTAAATCTGTTATATATATCTTCTGTGGTTGGCTTTTTGTTTTGTTTTGGATGATGTTAAATGTTACATTGGAATACTGCATGTATTAATTTCTCTCTTGGATAGCTGTTAACCAGCATTGATCTTTGTTTTCAGTTTTTGCAGTTGAACAATGTTTACTTTCAGCTTTTTTGTCTTATATTGGTATTATATTTTGCTAGACAGCATGCTTATGTATAAGCGCTTTGTTTCAAACTCATTATCTTGTAAGACCTTTTAAATGATGCATCCTGCATAAATATGCCAACCTTATTTGATGTGTACTAGTATATGCTTGCCGTATATAATATGCTTAAGTCTCAATTTTCAATATCACATTTAATAGGTTGGTATTTGTTGATTAGTTTCTGTCATGGAATATGTCGTTCTTTTTATTTCTATTAGTAATTATTCACAAATTTATTTATTGATGTATGCAGATACATAGTTCTTGTTGATATTTTCGTCTTTCTCTTGAATTTTTGTCATGCGTTCACTACAGTAAAAGCGTACATTGCTATCGCTTTCTGCAAAGATCGGGCTTCTTTACTATGAAATGGTATGAAATGAGTACGCATGGAAATAGTGCGCTGGTAAATGAACGTGAAAGAAATATATCTGTTTTATTGTGAGGTATGTATTCTGAGACGGGTAATGCATTTGGTTACATATGTACATTTGGAATAAATTTTCGGAATGTATTTCGGAATTCTAGTAACATATTGCGACGGGATGCATCCAATAATTTGTGCAATCTGGCGAACTGATCTCGTGAATACAATAAAAAGTAGTCCTGGAAGTTTGCTTCCTACGATGTAAAATCATAACTTTTTATGAAATAAACAGCAATGGCCGGTTGATAACTAATTCTTTATGAAATCTACGGTAATTTGGATTTATTTTAAAGGGTATAATAAAGTATTTTAGTGTTGCGGTATTCTGTCACATTTTAAAACTGATTTATCGATTACATTTCACTTCTGTGAAAGCGAGGTAAATCGTACAGTACCAAGTGCAAACTACAAATGTGGATTTTAAATACCGATTTGGAAGTAAAAGTAACATGAAACGGGAATATTGTAAATGATAATCAGCAGTTTATTAAAAGCCAGACTTAACAGCAAATTATCCAGTTACATACAAACGCTAGAATGAACCTCCTAAAACTCTACTTTCTCTTTATCAAAAATGGCAAACAACGATCGATCCTGAAGGTACAATTGATAAAACTTTATTAAATTTTAATTACTAATCGTCTTTTTCATATATTTATGGAATTATTATTTTCTGTCATTTTTCACTGAGCAATAAATACATGGTTTAGTATATATTTTTCTTTTTCAAAAACACCATCCGTCTAACTATGCATCGATCGACCCCTCCCCCCCCCCTGGAGGGGGGGGGGGGGGGTTTCGGTTATATTCATAGTCCTACTCAGCACCATTTTCCCAAACTACGCCGTACAGCAGCACGGCAGTGCTATGTTTTCCCTTGGTATATGTGAATCATAGTTTTACGCATAGTTTGTAGTAAGTGTACAGGCTTCCTTTCATGAGTACACATTGGCAATTCTGGTTTTATGTGGATTGCACTCTTTGTGAAATATTTCTACAACTATTTTTTAAAATAGTGGTAGTGTACTATGTCAATGTGTTCGTTTTGTCTGCAGATAACTGAAAAGAGAAATGCAGAAAATTATGAGACTTGTATGATTATACGAGTATCTTAAAATTTAAACTTGTAATACTGGCCAACTTCTAAGGCTGGGGAACATCTATTCATCTGTTTTCAATGGATATGGGTGTACAATGTATTTAAGCTTACATTATGATTTTATGATTTCTAATGAAACCAGAAGTGAAAGGCGCTATGGTTTTAGTCCATCCAACATGCTCTAGGACCTTAATTATTTCACTCTAATACAATGTATATGGTACATTTCTTCACTGCTATATACATAGGCTTTGCCATAGAGGATATTTGGTGTAATGCTTCTAAAATCTGCTTATGTTATGCTTTTTGAAGCCCAATTTATTTCTTTATCGTCACATTAAAAATATTGCTTGTTTTGATTCTTTTACGGATTTGTGCTTTTTTTAAGCGTGTTTTGTTACTTTTGCACATAATGTGTTTACTCAAACGTTTTTACATGTATCTAAATATTGAGAGCCTCTTATCATACTTATGTCTTAATTTTAATGCTTAAATTTTAACTTTGTGACATTGTGTACTGATTCTTCCCAAATGGTTTTTGATTCACTGAATTTGTTTGTTAATTATTTTTTAAATTGTCCTTAGATTGGACCTTTTGAATGAAGCTTATTTATGATCATAAATATAGGCACTTAGTAACCTTTTTCAAAAAATAATTCGTGTTTATTGTCCTGGGTGATTTCACAAATATGAACTAGACATAATACATCCGCATGCTATAAATGTTCTGTTTCTGGAATATTTCATTTTGTCTTTGTCTATTTGCTAGATAAGTATGTGATATATATTTTATTCTCTGTATTTATATGTTCCAATATTTTCTCGGGAAATATTGAAGGTTCTCTTTCTTGGTGCATGTGGTATCACTATATGGATGGTGTCAAATATTTTTTATATATAATAATTATGTATATGTTGGTGGTTTCTATCCTAGATTTACTAGTATTATTCCTTCATAAAAATGTAGTCAAATTCGAAATTTCCTAAATTCAACGCCGATGTATAACATAATTATGTTTTATAATCAACATTGTGTAAATAAATATTTTATTTTCTAAAACAATGTTCATTTTGAATGCATGTATAAATCTTTGAAGATAAATATTGTACCACACAAATGCTGACAAAAAGTTAATGGGAACTTTGTTATTTTACGATACAAATGCTTTCAACCCATCGTATCTCGAGTTAATTCACTTTTAACTACAACATTGTTTTGTAATATATATACATTTTAGTCGCAGCAAGTATCTTGATTGTACTCCCTTTTAACCTAAAAAAAGAAAAAAAAACAAAGTAAAAATATGAAAACTGGAAAGTTAAGTAAAACGATTAAACTTTTACCGTTTGGTTAAAAATAACCATCTGTTTTGTCAATTGATGTATTGTAAAACAATCAGTCTTTTAATTTATAACGTCAGTACTCTTGGAGATGTGTTTAACGAGCTTGATGTTTTTTTAATTTTTTTGTTTTAATGAATTTGTTTATTTTTGATTTTAGCAATTCAGATTCCTTCCAGTCGCCTTGGCAACTAAAAATGGACAGGACAGAAAACAATGGTTCACAAGAGGTTTGCAGTTCTTTGCCAAAGGATTTCGAAAAGACAAATACAGAATTAGAGAAGGAGTCAGCAATACCACTCCTAAACAAGTAATTCTTGCTTACATTATATTAAGGAAGAAAATTGTTAGGATGAATGCATGATGAAGTCATATTCAAAATAGCTATAAATGTCTTTATTTCTATGGACGATATCCTTATTCCTTTATAATTCTATTGGTTATTGTCCCCCACCTTTCGGGTGTTATTAAATTTGAACTTTCATTGACTAATTTTCCAAAATTATAAAGCAATATTTAACAACATTACGAATCTTAGAGCAATGCATCAATATTGATAGGAGATGGGTATATCACTAACCCAAATTGATTTGCTCATGTTTCTGGGAAATCACAAAAAGAACCTCTGGCACTGAATTTGCCTGTTAAAATGTCAGTTATAGTATAACGGTTTTAAATTAAACAAGACAACATTAAGAAAAAGAAAATACAACCGAAAAATATGTACTTGGTTGCAACCAATGTATTTCAGAACACCAAACATGATAATAATATTAGTATCATTGGATGGCCAGTACGACATAAGACATTTTTCTCAAGATTATTTGATAAATATTTCTAATGGCTTATATCTTAAACACTAGTTGGATAACTTTATAATTTTGTTTATAGAGACAAACAGGATCCTTCCTCACCCTGGGAATTGCAAACAAAGAAAATTTGAATGCAGATTTAAAGACCAAGAATAGAATGCAGACATAAGAACATCAAGATAGTTCCAGGAAAGTTGTTGGTTCAACTACATTGATCAGACAACAACATAGAAAACAGAAATTCATAATATATTTAAAACATTTGCATAATTCTTTTGACAAACTTTGTGTTGAATAAAAGATTTTGAAAACAGATCTGAAGAATGTCTTAAAAGATTTACATCCGTGTCTGCTTTGGAGAAAACATTTATTTCCAGTTGAGGAAAAACGAATTTAATATTTAAAAAAATGAAAGGAGTTACATTCTCATTCAAAAGATGTTGAATTAAAGTGACAGTTGTTATTAGAAATGGCAGAATGGCGGAAGTCAGTTTTAGAATCCTTATAGAATAAAGTATCAAAATGTATCGGGGCCCTGCATACTATAAGTATGATGTCCAGATGAAAGGATGGACGTTACAGAGTATACTTTATAAGTATGGTAAAGGAGATTGTAAATTAAAATATATATTTATTCAGTGTTACAAGTAACGTTATCAGGAAAGGGGTAAAGCCAGTGATATTTTTATATATTTCAACATAAGCAAATTGTCAGTCCAAAAATTGTCGATTTTTGTCTTTATGTTTTATGTAACTTGAAAGCAAGTTATTTCTACAAACACAGTCATTGTTTTACATATGTTTTACGGTTTCATTGTGAAATATTTAGTTTCTTATAAGGTTCTTCTTGTTTTATTTGTAAAATTGTTTGAGTAATGATATTTTTTTCAACTGTTTAATTTATTAGCTTTTTTAAAATTATTGATTATCATATTAATATCGTGGTAATTAAATTGCCACTGTAGTTCACAATTAATTCCATTTTGATGTCGAGAGCTGTCATTTTTTGTAAAATATCATATTGAGTAAGTGATTCATTCACATTATAGAGTTCAATCAGGCTCTTATGTATACAAGTTTTCTCTATTTCCTTCAAACAGAAATAGCTATAATCTTATTGATGATATGAGTATTCAAATTTTAGGAAATACTGGAAAACGTGTTATAGCGACCACCTCTATATAAGTACTACCTGTCCATACGATTATTTACTTCATATTTACCAATACATTTTTGAAGTCCCATGGGTGTATGGATAGGTTTTTATATATTTGTAAGATAAAACATTTTATATTTATCAATCTTGTGTAATAATGGACAAGTCATTTGAATTTTTAATTATTATTAATCATAAGGAAAGAAATATGCAAATTTTGTAGCTTTTTGTTGGAATGTGTTTTTTTAAAATAAACTGATTTGGAAGTGTTGATTACCACTTCTTTGCGCTGCATTTATTTTATTAAATTCTATTCTTTCTGGTCTCACCTACTACTACAACTGTTTATCTACTTATTTCACGGGAACAGAGAGATATATTTTATCTAGTTATGGGTTAAATCAACATTATTGGTCCATTCATGTGATAATAAGCTAGACATATATTGTGTCATGTATCATGTGTATTTGTCAAACATCTGTATCAGGTTTTGATATATTCTGTGTCTCATTATTGGTCCATTCATGTGATAATAAGCTAGACATATATTGTGTCATGTATCATGTGTATTTGTCAAACATCTGTATCAGGTTTTGATATATTCTGTGTCTCATTTATACTTTCTTGAACATTTTAATTCAAAATTTTCCATTTTATCTTTTTATTATTAATTCTTGCAAGGGCAAGGTAACACTAGACAGATTTTATTTACAACGTGTATGCTTAACTACATTTTCTTTTAGTTTCATTGCAAATGAGTGAACATATTAATGACATATGAGTTAGTCAGAGTCTTGAAAGTGAGTTTGCACTTCAGGTCAGAAGGTTTACCTTCTCTCGTTTGTATAAAAAATCACTAATCTTGAGGAATTTGGACAATTTGTTTGAAGAGGTGGATTTTCAAAATTATTTACTGACAAATAAGTCGCGCAGACAGTAAGTATGGGTTGACAAAGATAAAGTGGCACATCCTGGCCGTCGACCTATATATAATTGTGATATTTGATTACAGTGGTGTCTATAATTTTGTTATTCTGTTGATTGCTCAAAGTAGATGTTTAGGGATTCAAGTGATATATCTCAGGGGTAACTGTTAAATTAATTTTGTATAATTTGGCATTGCCGCGTTTGTATCAACACATTTGTTTGCTGCATAATAGGCTATAGCAGTTATTTTGCAGCATGTGATTTCTACATAGGGCACTGCATTAATTATTAACCTTTTTTATTTCTGTAACTTTATTTCTAGTGCAATAGAAAATAATTCATTTCTAATGGAGTTGTTATTAGTTCATGCGCTTGATGCAAAATGTGATAGTTTTTAAAAATACTCCAGAGAACAAAATATATGCATTAGTTAGGCAAAATATACGAAGTTGGAATACAATCTATTCAGCTATGCAAAATTATGAAATTTCAAATTTACTTAGTTTAATTTTGTTTGACCTGGGTGTTGGTTAATTATGCATATTTGAAGACTAGTCTTAAGGCTTTAATTTATTTTAATAGACATAGCTTTTTTAGTTTCGTAGAATAAATGTTGATTGATCTCAAATATCATTGAATGATCTACAGTGGTATACATTTCCCATCCAAAAGTTGAATATACATTTAAATAGTATTAAAATAAAATATGTAGTTAAGGGACTTTAGGTAGATGTAGAAGGGATGCGAGACTTTGAGTTTGAGACTGGTTACACAACTAAGTGGTTCATCAAGCTTGTTCATTGTTATTATTATTACTTACAAATATTATTTATTTATTAGCACTTATTTGATGAAAGGTGAAATAAATTGCATCAAAATATCTCGAATTGTTGTTTTTATATGTTAAAAAACTAGATCTGCCACCATATATTGGCACATGAGAAATGCTAAAAGATGAAGTAAGACAAAGTGTTCTTACATTAATTTTTTATGGCATCTTGGAATATATAATGCTAAGAAGAAAATAAAGTGGAAAGATTTCTATTTACGAATGGTAATGGCAGTATTCAGGTTCGTTTTGGATTTTATTTTTTACCTGAAACTATCGGCATTATTTACCATTTAAAGCTACTGGAACAGGAATTAGTTTCGAAGTGGGATGGCCTCTGTCATTCATTAACGATTGAAATTGAATAACATTAAGCTTCTCCTACTTATGGTTTATTTGATTCACAATTAATATCACTCGGAACGCCAAGTCGGCAATTTCCACAAATTGTGTTTCGGCTTTACAAATTTTGTATCCTTCCGCCGTATGGAAATTTGGGATTACTTTTTGACAAGTGTCTGAGGGGCGAAAAGACACCCATTTTTAAACCTATATTGGGACATAATGAAGTAAAGTTTATCGATGAAACTTTTGAATTATATGCCGAATAAACAACAGTTTGAGATTTAATTTTCAATTTAGCGATTAGATACTGTTATTTACACATTTTTCGGATTTATTGATGACAATCAATTTCTTCTCGCAATTGCCCCAAAATTTTCGACAATCTCTAAAACTTGGACGAATTTTGTGTACACAAAATTACCACTTTATATTGTGTAGAATGTGACATCACACAATTAGAATTAAATTCAATTAAGAATGGTTTCTGAGCACGACCTATTAATATCTTAAAAACCCGAAAGACTGGGTAGTACATTTGGTTGTCAATGAAAACAAATATGGCTGCCCCCGCGATGATCGATTCTTCAATATCAAGTTTCAAATGACGTTGCAACTAATTTTAATAACACTCACGTGATAACGATTTCAAATTCTTTCATAAAAAAACACATAATCAAATTTACTGTATGTTGATAAATCAAACGACGAACAAAACGGTTAATTTACGTATTCCATTGGTCAGTGTCAAAGAGCCATTTACGAAAATGAGAGTTATCTCTCTTGTCTTGCATAGAACTTTCTGTCTTTAGAAGTCTTTGCTTGCCTAACTGAAGCCCACCAATTTGTTTAAAATCTGTATTCCAGTTCAATGCCTGGTCCTGACTTGAGCACCATATACTCTCTCTCTCTCTCTCTCAGCACCATACTCTCTCTCTCTCTCTCTCTCTCTCTCAGAGATGACAAAAAATTCCCATTATCACACATGGGATTGATTTTATGCATTGTGAACAAAGACAAGGCCTATATGACACAGTTTGACAAACTGAAGAAATGAAAAAACCAATTCCATGTGCATTAATATTGGCACATTTTAGATTTGATGGTTATTTATTTATTTATTTATAAAAAAATTTATTTATTTATATATTTATTTAATTGATTATTTATTTAATTAATTATTTATTTATTTGCCTATCTCACTACAGAATCAGATGGATTTACAAAAGAAAAAGAGACATTTATTGCTATAATTAAAGTAATTTTTGTGAATATTAGGAATGCTAAGTGTATTTTTTTAATTTTAGCTTGCTAACATGCATTTCATTGGATATTATATTTTCAAAATATTTATAACATATACTGTGGCATTTGAACACATAGATTTGGACAACTGAATGACCATTGTATATTGGATTTCTATTAACATTTGAAGAAAAATGACTGTGTTCTGCATTTTCATAATTAAATAGCTACATGAGTAGTGTTTCAGTTACAGATGCAGCAAGAATTCTCATCACTTAATGTCTTTAAATTCATTACATGTAAACTTATGGATTGTTTGAATTTATAATTGTTGTTTTAACATGTCAAACCAATGTTGGGCTGTCAAAAGCTATACCATACATATCATGTATTCCATCAAGCCAGCCTATTCTGGCATGGCAGTATCTATGTAGCCTTATATGCACTTATGTTTATCATACCTCAACTGCTCCCCCAATATATATACTGTATAATATAAAGCTAAACCATACTGACACTTCTCTGTCAAGATTTAGTGAAGTTTACATTTGTCCATCAAGATCAATGCACAATTGTGCACTGGCCCATCACAGCTATACTGTATACATACAGGCATATAAAGATTTATACTGTATACACTGGCCTGTCAAAGCTATACTGTATATATACAGGCCCGTCAAGATATATACTGTATACAAACATGCCCGTCAAGATATATACTGTATACAAACATGCCCATCAAGATATATACTGTATAAACTGGCCCGTCAAGATATACTGTATAATTGCCTGTCAAGCTATACTGAACATACTGGCCGTCAAAGCTTTCTGTATAGGTACAGGCCTGTCAAGATATACTGTATACAAACATCCCGTCAAGATATATACTGTATACATACTGGCCCGTCAAGATATATACAGTATACATACATGCCCGTCAAGATATATACTGTATACATACAGGCCCGTCAAGATATATACTGTATACATACAGGCCCGTCAAGATATATACTGCATATATACATGCCCGTCAAGATATATACTGTATACATACTGGCTCCTCAAAGCTTAACTGTATATATACTGACCTGTCAAAGCTAGAATGTATACATACTGGCCCTTCAAGATGTGTGCATATAGACAGGTCAATAGCTTTATCCCACTGCATAATTTTGTTAAAATTATTTGCATCCTTATTATTGGTCCATAATTTTACTGTCACACAATATGTAGGCCTATTCTTATGGTATTTATATACAATGTTTTTGTATAAAATACATATATGCTGGTATTTTGTGACACATTACAGCCTGTCCAGTTAGAGTAGCTCCTTTGGGAGAGGATTTGTTCTGTAAATGGGTTATGGGTTTGAACACAAAGACCTGAGAAATGGTAGTGGTTATTATTGCCTGGTACTATGCCTTTAGATATGAATATTCTGTAAAAATGATGGTCTTAAGACTGCTGACTCCAGTTTAACATTCATTCCTTATTTGAGATTTTCCTCAACTTGAATTTATCAAATTTGAAAGCTGAATACTTTTTTCTGTATTCAAGATGTTCATAAATTTAAGGGACATTTTGAAGACCATTCTTGAGGATTTGTTTACATTTATATTCGAATTTTGTTGAAACTGTATTTTCAGTTGCATAAAATTGTTTCAAAATTGTCAGATTTCAATTAAGGAAAATCTTAGTTTAGGAATGACTGTAAAACTGGAACTAAATATGTTTATCAAACACTATACATTTAAAGAATGCTCACTTTAAATAAAAATAATTGATAAACATGTCCATTTAATGGAATTTACTAATTTTCAGTACCAGTAATCTGACTGATTATTAATTTGTTGATTTTGGAAGCAGCAAGTTTCATTTTAGATATTTGTGTTTAGCATAACTCAGGTGTTGATTGTTTTTAAAAACAAACTTTTAGTGAATATGGATGAGGATTTTATATACCACCCTTCTAGTTGCACTGTTTTGTTATGTGACACTACTGGTGTGAAACCTAATCTTCTTATTGAGTTTCAGCTTGGTTCTTGCTATTTTGCACAATTTGTTCTACTTACACTTTGGACAGGGAAACTGCATTGTAAAACATAAAACCAAATTGGCATTTAATTTTCTGCCAAAGATAATGCCTCATTCAGCAAGCAAAAAGTTTTTATTCAAATGTAGGTTCCATATGGTTGTTTATAATTTCTTAACAACACCAAGTACTAAAGCTTAGAACAACTGAAAACCATATCTGTTGCACATTTCTAAATTTCATTAGGCCTATCAGCCTATGGTGTGTGTGTGTGTGTGTGTGTGTGTTGACATGCAATGACACTGTTTTTTTAACAGATATGGGGAGCTGTGCCTATCTTCAGAAAGGCGCAGGCTGAGTGATTATATTGAGACCATATAATGATAAATTTCAAGGCAAAAGTTACAGAAAACATGACAAGCCATTTTGGCATCCTAGTCCTAGGCCTATAACTCGCACACGCTTAATGTTTTCAAGTGTACCACCAATTCACTGATACTTAATATACACCGTAAGGGGTCAACCAACACAATATCTGTGCACGAGATTGGCCTGTGAAATTCAGATTTGTGAAATGAACGATCGAAGCGGCATATGGCCAAATTTAATATGGAGACTGAAAGTAGGTCCTAAAATTCGGCATAAATCTTGAAAATCTGACGAAATAGATGCTAATAATCGCCAAAACTTACTTTATTTCAGCCGTAAATACCATTCTGCGTCTTCTGTGTGTCCAAACTATATATAGAACATAGTTAGGAAGCAGTACTAACAAACTTTCTAGGTCAAATTAGACGGAAAATGGACCGACCCCATCCAAGATTCCGGATTGACGGCGGCGTTTTTTTCGCATTTAAAACTTGGACGTTTTTTGTGTACAGAAATTATTTGATGTATTATATATGGAATTGTACCTTGTAAAAAGGTCTTTCATTTGGTATAAATATTGTTTCTGAGCACGAGCTGTGTGAGAAATGGGAAGGAATCTTGTGACGGATAACATTTTGAGTTTTAGCCTGTGGCTCACGTTTCACTATAAATTACGAAATTAAACTGTAACCGGAATTATAAAAAATAGATTTTGTCGGTTTTCAAATATTCTGAATTTTTTATTTTGCATCCCAATCTATGGTAATCTGTGATACACTCAACACAGTTCCTCATTTTGTGTCGTTCAAAGGTTCGCCATTTTTTGACAAATTTTACATCACATTTGCAAGTTCACAAATTTTAATGAATCCCTACGCCGACGGGGTTGGCGTTCCGACTGTATGCCATATTCAATATTCAACTCTGAGAGTTTGTTCGCACGACGGGAATTTTATACAACGAAGCAAGCTGCTTACATATAAATTGTTGACACAGGGATATTGCACGCCCAGGTTTATCAAGTCCCTCGAAATGCTTAATAGTTGTTATCACACTATTGTTGAAATTATGATGTCTAGTTCCAAATTTTTCCTGGATATATTTGGCGTTCTATAGTTCCATGTCACGTTCATTCTTGATTTTGATAACATACGTGACGGATGTAGCTAGCAAAAAAGGAGGTGCTTACCCTTCCGGAGCACCTGGCTTTACCTCCCTGGTGGAAGGCAACGTGTGTTACTTATTTGGACATGGATTGGTATGTTTGTTCGTGATCAAGTAAATTAACAACGCCGATTATAAACTAGCAAAATCCTCTTGAAATATTTCGAGATTATTAAATAGCCTAGTCTGAGACAAATACTTTCCTCTACATTATACACAAAATAGAAGCAAGACAAGTTGTTACATTTATATATTTGTGTGTATAGTGCTTAATGCATCAAGACATGCAATGATCCATATACTTTCTACATTGCAGTAAGATGACGTAAGAATTTCATTTTAATTGAAACAACCTATACGAACTTCTTTAATTATAGTAGTCAAAAACGATGTTTAATGATAACAATATGTATATAAAAGACAATATTAAACTCCAATTTATGCGATCCCATCGCAGTAATGTGTTTCAGAACAATCGTATACTATTGCCTTGCTAAAATGCATTGAGTCCATTGTTGAAATACGACTAATTGATTCTTGAAACGTATTTGATGATACAACTATACAGTGATGTCATATATATATCATAATGGAAGTATATAACTAAAAACCACTAAAACACGCTGTAATTAAGAACTTTGTTCCAATACTATCACATCCGATTTTAAGAGGCCAAACAATGTCTCTAACAATGACCTTGCACTTTGTGTCATAAGCTGAAAATACGATAACATTTTACTTTCAAGTCTACTAACAAACACATTGCCAAACTTAACAATAGCAATACCAGTTACAGCCTCAAGCTCTGGATGACATAACTTTGCTATAGTTCTACCCATTAAAGTTTTACAAATAACGCAATTTTCGTCACTATATAATACACGTTACCTGTCGAAGACACAGCTACAAAGGACCATTCGTCTTCATTTCTTTTTGTCAAAGTTTTAACAAACTGACCATCCATTGTTAATATATCTACCCCTTCTTCGAACCCTACAATGATGAAACATTTTGAATTTGCCGAACCACATGGTTTTGATTTACATTGTATCACAACTTTTTCTTTAAGAGCAGTTTTGTTGACTTTAAACTTCTTTATGAAATTCCCAGATGACATTATTATTTCTAAGGGTAAAATACAACACGCAACTTTTGGCATTTCTTGCAAACAATGTTCATAGGAACTTTCCTGTTTCGTTATAAATCTGTTATAAATCTTTAAAACTGTACAATAAAATTCTCCAATCTGCCAAATATGTGCTTCCTAATAAATCGAGGGAATTTGCCCTGATAAAACCACGCGACAAAAGTACCATTTGCTTGCATTCACTGTTACATTGACGCCTTCTCTGTATAATTCGTTTGATTCATAAAACAGATTTATAAATACATTTTCCTCCGTTTATGACTTTATCTTTGCTACTGAAGTGAAGGACTCGGTCAGAATTGAAGTAAGGTTTTTGTCCAGAGTCATTTTGTAATTAGCTGTACATTGGCTATCTTTTGAGAAATCATTTAAATAATTCATAGGATCTTTTAATTGTAGTAGCAGTTTTCTTTAGTTATAAATAATTGTTTTGGTGAACCCCGATCTTACACTGTCTGAAGTAACTTTTGAGATTTCTTCACTTTGTGTTGAAATACTTCTATCGGTCTTTCGTTCTGTTAGATTTATCACTTCCACTTTTTGTGTCTGTTGAAGACTGGATAAGTTTTGGTTTGTTTAAGGCGTTTGTGATAAGATGTACAGATCTCACAAAGGGTCTCTGTCTCAATATGTACACTAGGAAACTGCATTTAGCTTCCGATTATCGAAAAGACAAAATTCACTGAAAAATCATTTTGTTTTTTACCTGACTTTGTCCTTTCGATTAATGCCATGATCAAATGGTTACCTCTTTTCAGCAGATGCCGTCTGATCCACGACCTCCGCATTTCGTCTGCAACCTAGACAAGTAAAAGGTTTACCTGTTTTACCTTCCCCACTCTGTTGTGTTTCAATATACGTTTTAAGGCATTGCTGACAAAATGTTTGGAGACAAGTCAAATTCTTTGCATTTGAAAAAGGTTTCAAACAATATATAGTGTTTAATGCATCAAGACACAATGTTCCATATATTTTCTACATCGCAGTAAGATGACGTAAGAATTTCATTATTAAATTGAAACAAATAACTTATACAAAATTCTTTAATTAAAGTAGTCAAAAGTTATGTTTAATGATTAAACTCCAATCTATAAGATCTCACTGCCATAATTTGTTTCAGAACAACCATATACTATTACCTTGCTAAAATTAATTAAGTTAAGCCATCGTTAAAATACGACTAATTGATACTTGAAACGTATTTGATATACAACTATACATATATACGTCATAATAGAAGTAAATAACTATATACACTGACGTGCATGTATACAAACCACTAAAACACGCTGTAATAAAGCACTTTGTTCCAGTATTATCGCATCCGATTTCAAAAGGCCAACCAATGTCTTTAACAATGACCTTGCACTTTGTATCGTCTGCTAAAAATACGATAACAATTTTATTTCCCAATCCATTAACAAACGCGTAAAATTTGTCGAGAGCAATACCAGTTATGGTTTCAAGTTCTTAGTGCATAACTTTGCTACAGTTCTACCCATCAATTTTTTTTACTAGTTATAACGCAATTTCCGTCACTATAATGCAAAGACACAGCTACAAAGGACCATTCGGCTCCATTTCTTTTTGCCAACGTTTTCACCACAAACTGACCCTACAACGATGAACCATTTAGAAATAGTCAAACCACACAGTTGCGATTTACATTGCACCACACTTTTCTTTCAGAGCAGTATTGGTAAATTCGAACTTTTTTATGGAATTTCCAAAAGGCACTATTATTTCTGAGGGTGAAATACAACACACATCTTTTGGCATTTCTTGCAAACAATGTTCATATAGGAACTTTCCTGACTCTTTATAAATCTGTAATTATTTGTGACTTAAGTTGCACAATAAAATTATTTCATCTGCCAAAAATGTACCTCCTCTTAAATTGAGAGAATTTGCTGTGATATAACCACGTGGCAAAAGTTCCAAATTTCTTACATCCATTACTACGTTGAAGTCTTCTCTGCATCACTTGTCTGATTCATAAAACAGGTTTTCGAATGAATTCACCTCGGTTTCTGGTTTTGTCTCTGCTTCTGAAGTTAAACACTATGCCTGGATTGAAGTGAGGGTTTTATCAAGAGTCATTTTGTAATAAGCTGTGGTGTATTGGTCATCCTTTAGGAACTCATTAAGATAAATCATATGATCTTTTAATTGCAAGAGCAGCTTTTGTTTAGTTATAAATAATTGTTTAGGTGAACCCTGATCTTTAAACGTACAGCCATAATCATGTTAACGAAAAGCTACATTTCTCTGGTTTATTTATTTGTCTGTTTTTCTATTTTATATATAATATTTTAAAACAAGCATCAATAGCAAATTACCAAAGTGATACGTATAACAATATAAAAGTTATAATAAGTATTAATTGACATGTAAATTAATGAGCAATAACATCCGTAACAGCGGTACAGCATTGAATATTGAATTTCTCTGGTTTATTAAAGAATGTGCATCTAGTCAGGTAGAATGAAATCTTTTTAAAGTATGGTTTCACTGGGGTTTTTGGCTGTTTATGAGAAAACGTTGTTCTAACAAAGTAGATGTACGGTTGTTCTGAGGAAAGTTGAAGATTCGTACAGTAGAACTTCGATATCTCGAATACCACGGATAACTCGAAGTAACAATTTTGTCCCGACCGGTTTTCTATATAAACTATAAACTCGAAGTAATGTTAAGGTGCAAAATTAAAAATTATAGGAAAAACAACCTTCTAAAACTCGAAATATTTTTAATAATGGGTGACCAATAGAACGTTTCAGGGAGATCGACAATTAGCTATAATACTTCCGTGTAATCCGATTAATAATTTGTGATGTGGTACAGATCAAAGGTTTTGCTACTGAATTAATTAGTATCAATTAAAGGATTAGTACTCTGTGCCGTTATGGGCGATGAAGTGTAACCGTGTACGCCCTCAGTAGAAGCCGGGTTTTGTGCCGCTGGCGACAACATCCAATTTTCAGGTGATTTCAGCTGGATTTTAATGACTGACACGTGGTAGGCACACTAGTTTTATAATTTCTATAAAATGTGCGTCTTGTTTTGTATATTATAACATACAATGTACATGGATATGTTTATCTGATTCAGTTCTTTGAATGCATTACGATCATGTATTGGTAATACACATTTTGTGTACTTCATGTATGCGTTTGTTGTCCCCATCAGTCCTTATAAAAACATAATTAACAATTTGATTTTAATTCATTTATTCTTTTATGTAATACCGGTACATATTACACCAGTGTATCAGTAAACAGTTTTACACCATCCAACATTTCTCCCAAAGAAATGAAAGTTACATTTTGACGTCATCCTTCAACTTTGAAAACTCGAACACCCCGATAACTCGAAGTCATCATCGAAGTCCCGTGCACTTCGAGTTATCGAAGTTCTACTGTATTCTGATCTCTCTTTAACAAATGCTTAATTCTTTCTTAATAGGGCTATTGTAGTCTTTATCTTTGTGTCTGATAAATTAATGTAGATAAACCATCACGTGTGTTTCTTGTTAAATTATTTTATTGATATCCCATCTCATTTCCTTTTATTTCCATCAATCATAAATCATCATATTTAGGCCAAGTAAACAATTAAATAATTAGAAACTACTTCAAAATTAATTTACAATAAGAATGATAGATTAGAACTCGGTCGTTAATTCTTCACTATACATGTTTGATTTAATATTTGTTCTCTTATTCATTCGATCAATTAATTGATTAATTTAATTGAAGCACAAAGTGCATATAATGATTTAAAATGGCTGTTTAACGACCTTTCCAAATTTTATCTTCACAGACTCTCTTCCGGTAAGTTGTATACGTTTTTTAATGAAATGCCTGTCCCTGGTTTCACAATCATTCCTTAACTAAGATTTTCCTGAACTTAAATGAAGCAAAGTTTGACAATCTTTTTGTCAGAACTAATGCAGACGTTAAAAGCTTGATGGAATCTTTAAAACGACACCTTAAATTCCCCAATATCTTAACAATTGACAAAATTATAAAGCTTTCAAATTTGCTGTACATTTAAGTAAAATCTTAGTCAAGGAATGATTGTGAAACCGGGGTTTGTTGCTCGATGTTTGGTTTTGAAATGCAAGAATATTAATCATTTAAGGAATAACTGTGATCTTATTTTTTTTATTGGTGTATAAAAGAAAAAACGATTTGCACACTGGATAATGCGCGTATTATTCAAAAGTGTGCAAATCGTTTTTTCTTTTATACACCAATAAAAAAAATAATATCACAGTTATTCCTTATAATTTAATTTAGACATTCTTTAATTATTCAAGAAATTAAAAAAAAATCTGAAACATATAAATCAAGTTTAATAATATCTACATCGATAGTCATCATGAGGCGGATGAATATGACCTGATTGTTTTTTTATAATCGTGATCTCATTCATAGTGATGTGTATTGCAGATGTAAACAATGAAGAAGTTCCGGATAAATCCGCCAAAACGGGGCAAGTGGGCGGGGCTAATCTATTTTTTTTACTGAGGTATAAAGAAAAAAAAATTTGGTCACGTGGTCTCCATTGTTTTGTATTGTGTTCTGTTGTATAAACAAATTTTAATTAAATTATTCATTTGTACATCAAAAATATTAATCTTTTGTACATAACTTGCTGAAATTCTAGATTCTACGTTTAAATATATATTTTGTTGAGTTCTCAGTCTTAAATTTTTATGAAGTACAAAATTATCTATGCTTTTGCAAAAGTATTCAATTTATTGAATACAAAATGAGCATAATAGTGACATCTAATTGTTACATGTGATATCCAAATCTTTGTTTAGCTAGCTAGCTACTTATGATTGATGTTGCGTAAAGCTTTTCGTGTAATCTCAGTGATAAGCGTCTTTGCTTTTATACAAAATTACAACGAAGGAAGCGGAGCCATCATATTTGACCACAATATCTACGCCTACTACTCAGAATTACAAGGACGGAGTATCGACAGGTTCACCCGATGCCACGATAGCGTGAGTTGGGGGGGGGGGGGGTGGTAAGTTTATCTACAACTTACTGATCGACCTCCTTGCTTTGCTCAGTCTGTTTCAACCGCTTTTAATTATAAGCGTCCTTTAAATTGATCACATGTTCAGATGACCTACTTTTTCAAACTTTACAATGGTGCCTTTAGTGTGCACTGAGATACGGGACCTCGGTTTGGGTCTCATCCAAAAGACTACTCTAGAAGCTTCTCACAGTTCTAACTAGTATCGACAGTAAATGAAAATCAACTCATAAAGTTCAGAAGTCCCGAGTGAGGTTCGAACCCACAATCCTTGACTTCAAAAACCAGTGACAATACTACGCGACCATATGAGCCCATTTCTCTGTGAGGTAGCACGTTAAAGTGCCTTGAATGCGCGCTTGTACCAAGTAGACCATAAAAGACAATCGCACACCTCACGCATTCATGATTTTTCTTCGGACTGCACGCTGGCCGACAAGCCACATGTAAACATTAAACTCCGACAATCATCAATGAACAACAGGCATCGGAGACTTACATATGTAATAATTAGGGTGAGAGTAACCCGTTATTGTGGATACAGTGGTTTTCTATATTATGATATTTTGTTTGTTTATGGCCTCTGTTCTAAATGTAATGATGCTTTCTATTACGTGCTTTGTTAACTACATATTTTATCTTTATTATCATGTAATTACTGTTTTTAATTTAACGTGAAAATTTGAAAAAATATAAATAGATAAAAGAAAATAGAAAAAAACTAATAAGTTCGAATGTTGTTTTACGTCGCATCAACAATTTTTCAGCTATTGTTCTTATTAATTCGCAAGGATTAATTTAAAATCATGTTGTTGGGATTTGCTCTGAAAAAACTAACGCATAGAAACACAAAGCATGCATGTATCCATTGACGACATAATAATTGGTTAACAATCATTAAGTTGTAATTGTGAGATAACGACAGTTAGAGAATACAGTACATGCCTGTCGAAGGTTTAACACCAAAATAACGAATTAATGCCGAATCGACAGGAATCTTAGTCTTTAGTTAGCTATATATCGAGAGGTTTTCTACTGTAGATATCTGTCTTTCGACAACTTTTTTACCTCGAGCTATTGGTCGCTCGGTCACTGGACAACCGAGCATCGACTCCCTTTTGGTGTTAAACTTTTGACAGGTTTGTACTGTAGAAATACTTAATTACTCTTTATTCAAAAGACGAACAATGAGAATAATTACAACCATTACGTCACAAAATATTTACTTGAGGATTTTAGAAATATTGACCATATTGACTATTTCCATGTTTAAAGTACAAATGTAACAATTGAGAATAATGCTTATTTGCTTAAGTAAAGTAAAGAAAAAAGTAGGAACAATTCAAAAACAGCATGCTCTTTAAATAATTGATAAATTGAACTAATTTATTACAATACCATGTTGTCAAGCACCTGCTAGCAGGTAATTAAAAATGACCAAGTAATCTAGCACAGTATGTATAGTTTTTATATCAGTCAACCCAAAGCCGAGCCGACTTATTGTATTTGTTTTGTTTCTCTACTATATTTCTTATTTTTCCATTCACCATTCGTGCATCGGTAATTACTTGGCTTAGCAACATCTGACTTGCTGAACATATACACTCAAACTTTACTACATAATGTGTATGTGTTGAGTGATTTTGTGCAAATTTTATTTGGTATTTAGGTTAAACTACGCAAGCTCTGTGCAAGGGATAGAAATTATGTCACTGAGACCTACTTTTTATGGTTAAAGTGACCATAGGTTACTCCTTATATAAGTTTGAAACACCGTGACAAAGAAAAGAAACGTGTACTCTTCAATGATGGATAAGTACACATTCTTAAGAGCTATTCAAGGAGAAGAAATCACTCATGATTCAAAATTGTAATTTTAAAAGTAGTTGGACGATTTTAATCAAACTTCTATACTTAGTAGGTACAACTTGAGACTATGGTAAACGTTGCAATGAGAATAAAAAAGGCCATTACAACCTTTTTCATTTTCATATTTAAATGATTTTTTAATTGTACATATATGATTTTTATGAAAATTTATTTTTGAAGAGTGAGTAGTGCTATACACATGGTAGTTGCGACTTCTTTTCTATGGTCCATTGGTTTTATTTGATAACTTTAAAATTAATATATCTGTTTATTTAAACTATACTTCGGAATTTAATAGTACCTAAAAACCTAGTTTTACATAAGTTAAGCCCCTGTCCCATATCATTAATACCAACAACATATAAGGGCTTTGGTCATGTTCAAAGTTTCCATCAATAATCTAGTACCATTTTTACTTTAGAACAATGTAAGTACAATTGAACAATTGCTTAGATGTATCAATGTTCAATTCTTTATTCACTAATCCTTTCACATTGTTTTGAGATTTTACGAAAATGTTATTTGTGAATAACGGTTTGATTACAGAGGACAACCAGCTAAAATTAACAACACAATGCAATCTGAAAAAGCTACAGTTATACGACGTGTCTGGCCGTATCAGGGATCTATACACCCGTATCAACGAACTGATAAATCATTTCAAGAAGTTATACTGTCGGAACCACAAGGAAATGAAAATCAAGGTTAGTATACACATCTCGCTTTGATTGACTGGTGTTTCACTCTCCTTATTCACATATATTGAGACGTCACCAGCTTCAGCAAAATTGCAATCAAGAATCAGATACAAACATAACAGTCCATGCCAATACGACACAAGACAAAATTATCGACGAAACAGCAAAAACGACCAGACAACAAAGACAGACATATTGGGTACACTGGTACTCCCGACTTGGTAAATGTTTAGTTGTTTGGTTATGACTTTTTGGAACGCTTTTATCCGTCTCACGTATTTTAGAACCAGTAGTATATAAAGGACAGTTACATTTTGCCCAGAATCATGAGTTATGGTCATTAACTTACAGAGCAAATCATTGCGAACAATCTCACTGCATTAGAAAAAATAGTCACAATTTTGTCGTTGGAACACATTAAAAATAAAAAAAAAACCAATCATTATTTGTCTTCGTACTTAATACAGATTAAATTCAATTTCAATTTTTAATGAGCTGGCATTGCCACAATTACTCATTGTTCTCTTTTCAAACAATGTTTTGCCATTTTGTATACTCCAAGAATAATTTTAGTAAAAGTTATTAAATAAAGACAACTTTATTGGAACTTAGTTTAAATGATTGAAAACATTATATCATTGCAAGATTTTAATCAAAACATAGGTTTGTCACATTAAACAAATATTATAAAAAATAACAATTTTATCACTGGCTGGTCGATGGACCGGATATGAGTAGTTGTGATGATAATGGTTTAGTATAAAATCAAAAAACACCATTACTGCTGATGATCCCATTGTTAGTCGAAGACCATTAGTTGGATGTGATGATACGTTGGTCTCTGTCTGATTATCATAATAATGTATCTACACAACTTTTGTAAGAAAGTATTGCCCGAACCAGAGCAGCTTGTAAAAGGTATGTTGAGAATAACGGATTTCTGATCAGTATTTTTATTTTTTAGCAGTCTAAAAAACTTACAATGCTTCGTTTGCCTCTTCTGAAATTCATCTTAATTATAATTGCATTGTGTTTAGTCTGCTACCACTGGGTCGTTCCTATTTTGAGAGTATCGACCACAAACGTTTGTTCGGGTTTCAATGTGATCTTTTTCAAATCTGTCTTAAGACATACAAGTTGCAAAATACCGATGTATTTTATCCATATAAAATGCATCATAGATACGTGGTCATCAATTAGATATGAAGAGAATTGTTATCTATCCATGTTCCTTTAAATCTCAATTTTGATTTTACACGTGACGGGTATAGGTAGCTAAACAACAGGTGTTTACCCTTCCAGATGCGCGTCTAAAGTCAGAATATGACTTAGTGGCCTGGGGCGCGTTTCACGTACGTTTCCTAAGTTCGTTCCTAAGTTTATTCCTAAGTTTGAACTTAGGAAAGAGTTAGGAAATGCGTAAGTTACAACTCATGCGTTTCACGAACGTGTCGTATGCCTTTCCTAAGTTAAGAAAAAACTTAGGAATAAAATTACCGGAACACCTCGTGTATATATATATACATATATAACTTACATTGTTATTATTTTTTAAATCAAGTATTACTGTACATTCAAACATTTACATTTACTGACGAAATGAATATTATAACCCATACATACTTACATTTATTGTAATTGTGAATAATTAATCCAAACTTTTTATTTTCTAATTATTTCATATACAAGTATTTGCGTACTTGCATGAATAACTAAACGAAGTATAGACTCACCCCATGTCTTTTACACATATGTACGTTTGCATACATTTCACACTGTATTATAATGCATGGTTATATTCAAATTATTTCCACTGGGGAGGTGTATACGGGTGTACAAAGGAATATTTCATTCATGTACATACTGAACCAAGGGTAAAGCTAACATAATTCGCTTAATTTCGTCGAAAAACTGTATATTGTTAATAGTTAAATATTGAAATTAAAAGCATATTACACAGTAAAAGAATGAAACTTGTGTCATGTGGTACTTTTGAATCTTTATGAAATAATACATTAAAAAACAAATGTCATGTTCACAAGTGTAGCCTTGCGAGAGAGAGAGAAAGAGAGAGAGAGAGAGATTGTCGGTCATTTAATTTCATGTCGGCATAACATATAAATATGGGCAGTCGCCATGTCAAGTTGTGTTTTTTAGTAAGTCAACTATCTACCTGTCCTAAGTTTAGGAAAGAATTAGGAACATTCCTATATTTAGGACGGTTTCGTGAAACGGACTTAGGAAAATTTTTGTTCCAAAGTCATACTTAGGAAAGAACTTTTTCCTAAGTATGCTTCGTGAAACGCGCCCCTGGTGTTCTAAAACAATGGCTTGTGGTCTGTCTCTCACATAAATTATTTCATTGTTCAATGCCGATGGGCGGAATTGCGGATTAGCTTTTCTTTGGTAACGGCACTATTCTAACTCTTGAATTTCATACTGAAAAAATCAGACCAATGTCTTATATTAACGAGTAAAAATTCAGGGTAGAGCAAAACAGTAAGCATATAAACTTTATCTTAAATCAAAGCTCATTTATTCTAAAACACAAAGCCCATTATTTTAAAAAATGCGCCATAATCGAAACCATTACGAGAGGAAATATGACACTTTTTCTGAGTAATAATTGTGTAACTAAATTACAACATACACAATTATTGATACTAAAACAAAAATATATACATGTTAAAAATATTGGATTTCAAAAATTTCCAATTAAGACTTGTATTGAAGAAATCCAATTAAGACTTGTATTGAAATCATTTACGTCATTTATTTTTATCTACAATCATCTTTATTTGTTTGTAACCAGAATTAGTGACTCATTACTTTTTAATTACATAAATCTATGATGGAGTTGATTGGGAAACTACTCACCAGATAACGGGATCATCGAATTAAGTTAATGCAGAATCACCTAATTGCTCTATCATTTTATGTTTTTAGATTCTGGGTTATTGTATAGCAATGAACTGAAAACACGACATTTTATTATACCTCACCAAAAATTCTGAAACTATTAGAGGTCTAATTCTAATCACGTGGTATGAAACAATTCACAATGTTTGAACGAGCAGTCAACATTGCCGTGGGATATTGCAATGTTCACCACTAGTGACTAGAAACATAAAATCACGGAAACTGCCGAGTTACCATACTCTTCCGTTATGATTAGCGGCACGTAAATAGTTTTATGCAATTAAATGCATTTTAATCAGAGATTTTCAGACTTTTACGGTGTAATAAAGTAAATAGTGCCCCTTGGTTGAGGGAAATATGGAAGATTGTCTCCCCGAAAAAAACGTTATCTTAAAACTTTTCAGAAAATCATAAATCTCATAAATCATTAATTTTAATGAAAAGATATTCAAAATGGCATTTAGCGCCGAGAATGAACAAGTCTTATTCAAACAAGCTGCCCAAGACACATTCAATATCACGTCTTCCGTAGTTTTTGTGACACGAATGCACGTAACAATTCCGAACGATATTGTGTTTGTAATCTTGATGACAAGGAACAAATCAAAGTTAATCGCAAATTTTATTATTTTTATTTTAAATCGTCACGAGAGATTTCAGATTAAGCCGAGCTTCAAGAACCTGTTTTGTCTAATTTTGATGATATCATTAAAAATTACAATACAAATATATTGACATAGACTAACAATTTTCATTATCAATGAATACAGAATTTTAAAATAGAAAAAAAATCGCTAAAGCCTATTATCAGATTGTATAGTTGTATTCAGAGATTTGATTTTATATTTGCATAGATATAGATAAAAGTATCGTTCTATTAACATCACATGAATATATTATTGTAGCAATCAATCGAACGGTTTGTTTGATGAAGCACTGAGTGAGAAAACTGGCATAACACATTTGGACAACACTTTTTGTGTCACCTTACAATATTTCCCTTTGGACAATATTAAGTACTTTGATTATATAACTTGACAAGGTACTTTGGCAATATCGTTGTCCATTTTAGTGACAATTAGTGATTTGACAGCAGTTTTTATTTTCAGTTTACAATAAGTACTTTGAAAAACATTGTTTCCATTTAAGTCGGCCATTGGAGCTTTTACAATTATGTTGTCCATTTCTGTTGACAAGAAATTGTTCATTTGGATAATCGCAAAGTGAGTTGGCGCAATTGTTGTTCATCTTAATTGCCACGCGATGCTTTAGTAATACTGTATTCGGTTGAGTTAACGCTCGGGGATTTGACAATATTGTCATCTATTTTAGATAACAATCAGTGCTCTGTTAACATTGTTATTCATTAAAGTTAACCCTCAGTGATTTGACGATTTTTCCGTTTCAGTTGACATTAAGCAATCGGACAATATGGGTAGATTTAAAGCTGGAAAAACTGAAGTAGGAAAAGAAGATGAAGTTTGTAAGACAACTGATAATCCTAAATACATCATTAAGGTAGGTGCTTATCACTAAATCTGGTGTAATTTTACAGCACTAGACGGCAGTTTCGGAATACATTTCCTAACCAGTAGTGTTCAGACCAAAATTGTGGAAATCCATAAAATTTAAAGATGTTGAAATGAGGAAAAAAGAAAGAATAAAATACTTTCTGAGGTTTTTTAGGATAAGACATTCACTGGCGAATGACCGAATATAAAGTGAAAATGGTTCTGCCTATTCACCATTTGCAACATAGTCAACTAAATTTAAATTTAGACGCAGTTTAATGAAGGATGACCCCATCAAAGTTACCTATTACCTATCATGAATGGTCGCCAAAATAAGATTGAAGACATAATATGAGAGTGACATAGTTCACATGGAATTATTTTGCACAATTAACAATGAAACTCTTAGTATCTTAGAAGTATCCTCAAGATGGTTCCCAAGAAACCTCAATTGGCAATCTTTATCACCCTATGGTAAATAGGTGAGTTAAAAGACTTAAAAGTAAGGACCTTTTTGACATTTATAATGGGAACCCAACGGGCAATACTGATGAATTTTATTCCGAAGCGACTGTATAGTGCTGTCCCAGTTTCACCATCATTTCTTAACTAAGATTTTCCTTTACTTAAATTTGGTAAGTTTTGGTAACATTTTATGGTGCTACAAATGAAAAATTCGGACACAATTAAAATAAAGCTGTTATAAACATAGACTGATCTTCAAAATGACACCTTAACTTACAGAATATCTTAAAATTTTGTTATTTTTAAATTTAGTTTAAACAATATTTTATTCAGTTCATAGATACATAAGTAAATAAATAAACATATACAAAACTAGAAAATAGAATTCGGGAACAAACCAGGTGCTTATATTAACCCGTCTCCATATCCGAAAGTTACAATTTTGGACCGATGAATATATATAAGTGGGGAGAAAAACATGTTATGATTATGAATAAATAAGATAGTGTACCATTAAACAATAAATTGATGAATCAGTGTACCATAAAACAATAAATAAATCAGTGTTCCATAAAATATGCGTTATTTTATAAAAAAAGCTTAGTGAGTTCAATATATCTTTGGACAGTTGAAAAAACATTATTTTGTGCGTCGGAAAGTAAATCTGCGTCACTATATAATAATAAATCATTGGAAATATTATAACTCTGTTCAAGTTTGGAGATTATATTTTTACAACTGATGTTGTAAATAAATTTCAAAGCCAGAATAAAGTGAAGGCAAACCTTAGTTAAGAAATGATTGTAAAACCGGGGTCTGAACTATTGAACATATGGCTATACTTAGATAATCTTTACATTAGAATGTAAAGTTGAATTAGTAGCCGTAATTCCTATTGAATATTTCTACTTAAAATCAGTGATTGTATTGGATTTTCTGTTGTAAATTGTCATTAATGGAATGGTTAAGTTAACAAATAGCAATTATTACAAATGGTTTAATATGTCTTCTATTTAACCATTGTAACAATATGTGGACCTGAATGGAAGTACAATGTGTCAAACATTTTAATATAAAAATGGTGATAATAATAAATAAAGGAATAAAAGACTTTAAAACACCTTTTGTTCCGACTTACAGTGTGACAAATTGATAACATATACCATAATAGTTTATATTATTTATACCTTTCGGTAATACCAAAAAAATAAAATTTAATGCTGATTAGGCTTTTTTAAATCATATAAACAATTTCATAGGATTCAATTAAGAATTTAACATGTGTTCAAGAATATGTTATATATCTGGAGAAAACTCAATCCCAAGAAATACTTTTTTCTTATCACAAGCACAACCCTATTTTACACACTAAATTATTCTTAGCCCATCCCTTTATTATTACACTTTTTTGCATTAAATGTTCCATTTGATTAAATCATAGCATAAGTAAAAATATAAAATTCAATGGAACACCAAGAGAAAAACATAATCATGGATTACGCAATCGAATCTACTAAAGAATAACATTTTTATAAATCTTAATTAGAAAATAAAATAACTTTAATATAAATTTACAATATGTTCATAGCATCTACAATAGGGCACAATAGAATGCGACATCAAAGACGAATGATGATTTTTTCTGTCAAAAAACCAAAAAGAAAACAAAATGAAATTTAATAGAGTTTAAACAAAAGCCTTATCTGCTGTTCTCGGAAATTCCCACTTCCTGAAATCCACAAAAACGAATATGATGAAATTAAAGGTAAATTACAGAAAATAAATATAAAAAATCTTTGAAAAAGAATTAAACTAAACCTAAACCAAATTAGTATGAAGAATAAGAAAATACTCAGAATACATAATGTACTCCCTCTCATTAGAAAAAAGATATAAATCTATAAGTAACGTCTCAAATAGAAATAGTGAAAAACCTTTAAGAAATATATATCTTGAATGAAACGAGCTCAAGAATTTTGGGTTTTACTATACTAACAACAATTTCTTAGACAAAAAGGGAACTAAATAAATGTCTAAGTAACTTGTCTCAAAAGAAGTCTTATCCAATAATAGCGGCAATTGCAAACTAGATGAAAAAGAAAAGCAAACACTAAAAAAGGAAAATGTACTGAAATAATAAGTACGTTCAGAGGAAATCACCGAGTACAGATGGTTTTGCACCTTTTTCTGAATTTTACTGAATCTTATCTCTAAACTAGTTCTGGACAGCTTTAAATATGTTTTTCAACTTTAAATGTATCTCTGTTAAGTAAACAGAAAGAAAGAATAATAACTTTACTGCCAAAAAGTTTTGACACTTTTTGGCTTCGGTAAAATTTACGTCAATGAATACTGAAATTCACTGGTGATTTACATATGTAATGTCGTGAAAAATTGGATAGACGTGGTTTTGTACACAAATCAAATTCTTGTAAACTTTTGCCTTCATATATCAAAGTGTATTAACAAAAATACATATTTGATTTGAAATAAAATTGATGAACAATTCGTGACTCACGGGTATAAAGATAATAAAGACAAATCGATGAAAGTATTTTTTAATTGACATTTTATGAAAACCTATCAATGTAACATTTATATTACTGATATGAATTGCACCAATGAGAACGTTAATAAAACACGAAACACAAGTAATATTAATTAAATCATAAATAACCACATGAAATCAATGCTTTTTACAAAAGGATTCAGTCGGTTAGAACAATTACATGTGTTTAAAATATCTCCTCTGTTCAAAATCAAATTGAAATCAATAACTTGACTTATTACAATGCCAATAATGTGATTTAACCAGACAAATTAATCATACAGCTATAGATCTATATCACGAAAACATATCAGTACCATCCTAGAATTATTTTTATCTCTTACGTAAGACTTTGTGACTCTAACGCAAGATTAGTGACTCTTATGAAGACTAAGTGACTCTTACGTAAAGCTTAGAAAAGCTTGCGTAAGATTCTGTATCTCGTACGTAAGACTTAGTGACTCTTACGTAAAACTTAATATCTCTTACTGGAGACTTTGTGAAATTTCTTAAGACTTAGTGACAATTGTGTTTGACTGGGTGACTTTAACTTAAGATTAGTGACAATTGTGTTGACTGGGTGACTTTAACTTAAGACTTCGTGACAATTGTGTTTGACTGGGTGACTTTAACTAAAGACTTAGTGACTCTTAGTGATGCAAGACTTAGTCTTTTGTAGACCCAGTATCTCTTACGCACGACTTAGTTACTCTGAGGTAAAACTAAGTATGACTCCTGCGTTAAATGTAGATGTTCCTACATAAGACTTAGTGAATCTTATGATGGACTTAGTATTTTTTACGTTATACTTAGTACTTCAAAGTATTTCCTTAACCAAATTTAGTAAAAGATATTTCGATCCTTTGGATATTTGTTTCAGAACCATAGAAATTTTATTTCACAATTTTGGTTCAAGTACTACTGATGAGGAATTGTATCCTGAAATGGCCGTCTAATGTTGTATAATTTAACACTGGTATAACTTAACTACTAAACCGGTATCTCCACTGATGGACAGACTAAGCATCACCGAGGATATCAAAAACTCAATAAGCAATACTTTTGTATTGTCAGAAATATAATTTCGTTTAAAGTTGCTGCTAGTTGAAATCTTAAATGTTCTAAAAATAGTGTATACTCCCTCATGCAAAGAATTTCCTTGACTTAATTTGGTTTAATATATTTCGGTCCTTTGGATATTTTTTCAGCCCCTTAGAAATTTAAGTTTCACTTTGGTCCAAGCACTACTGATGAGGAAATGTTTCGAAAACGGCCGTCTAGTGCTGTAAAATAGCACTGGTATAATATGTTACCTAAAACTTTGTATCTCTAACTGTCTTACTTATATCTCTTATATGAAATAAGTTTGCTATCTCTTATGTGAGATAAAGTGGGAGGTCGTGGGTTCAATCCCCGGCCGGGTCTGACCCAAGACTTGAAAGTTGGTAGTGACTGTTCTTTCGCCAAGCACTCGGCATTACGAAATGAAAGTCACGGTTCTTTCGGATGGGAACTTAAAATAAACGAGGTCCCGTGTCACGGTGGGCTTGGCACGCTAAAGAACCCTGCTGTATAATGCCATCAGCGCAACGCACAGGCAAAATTTCTGCACCTTCGCCTATAGCTGGCGACGTCTCGATATAAGTGAAATATTCTTGACTGGGACGCAAAACACTATTACTCACTCACTCACTCTTATGTGAGATATTGTTTCACATGTAAAACTGAGTATCTCTTACGTAATCAAAAACAAACATACTAATCCATGTCCGAATCACAATCCAGAAGCAGTGTAGAAACTTTGGAACTGACAAGTTAGGTTAGACACGTGAACATATGGTTTCTAACGTTTACGTAAAACTTATTGGCTCTTAAATGAGACATGGACTTGTTTTCTCTTATATAAAACTCAATCTTTGCATCTCTTTCGTCAGAACGTTATATCTCTTACGTAATATTTTGTACTTACCGTTTACATTTACGTAAGAAAATGACAAGTCTTCCGTTTTGGAGACTTTATTTCAAACTTTTGTCTGTGAAAGTTTTTTTATTCAGCTCACTAAAATTCGGTGTAAAAAATAGTACAGTATGTACAATGATATGAAAAAAAAAAACAATTTTATGGATGTAAGTAATTCCAAGAGTCTTGTTTAAAATTCACATATATTAAAAGCAAACAATAAAAGAAACAAGCTTAATATTGCATTGGTAAATGAAAAGAAAAATTCTTGGTAAACACAGAATCTGTAAACTGGAAAATATGACATAAATTTCGAATAATTATTGGTTTTTACAAAAAAAGTATTAAGCATATCATTGCATTAACACTGTAGACTAGATAAATGAAAAGAAAAAATGGTAAACATAGAATCTGCAAAACTGGAAAACATGGAATAAATTTAGAATAATTATTGTTTTTTACAAAAAGTATGAAGTTTAAACGTCGTGGATTACAGATATACCAAGGACGTATTTAACAACTACCTGTGTGGAATGCACGCTGTCTTACGCAAATTTAGGAATTTAATCAACAATATTTTATCAAACTAAATAATTATTATTTGAAGATGTCAAAAACTAGTTTAATCCATGTTGTAAGTTTGAATCTAGTGTTCTACAGTATTTAAGTAAACAATAGACACTGTGTATGTCATGCCCAAACTGTATATTCATCTGACATCTGCAGAAACTGAAACCGCTTTGACAAAGCCATTGTTTATACAAGTTACAGGCGACGTAACCGAATATTTTTGGGGACAAGGTGACCTAATATAACCCCATATTAGGTTACTAATTGACCAAAGGAAATAAAGGATTTTTATCTGAGGTGGAATACATTTTAATACATTCTTCGCGCATTTGTATTGATTCTTCTTGGCTAAATAGTACTCAAATTCCAGTCATGTATCGAAGTGTTGTAAATTATACATTGGTTGAACAATTTAGAAAGCTCCGAATGTGCTTTTATAAAATCCCGTACCCACTCCAAACATTTTAAATAGTGGCTTCTAAGTAGATAAACATGGCGAATATTTTTTCTTTCGATGAAACAAATATCATTGCATTTGTCCTCAATATCGGTATTTAGTTAAGTCTTTGGTTAAGTGAACTACTACTTCGATCAGGTGATGTTAACTAATTATGGAATAAAATACTACAATAGTTTACTTGGAAGTGTTTTAAATTATCTTTTTGTTGAATAATTCAGACGTAAAAGCTTTTAAAACTATTTATCATTTCAAACATTTAAAAGTAGCTGAACATGTAGACCGAATGTTTTTTTAATTCCAATTAAACAAATTAAATAAGATTAATTTGTCCAAAAAATCGGTATTCATATTTGTCTATTTTCAACTTGAAAATAGACGAATATGAATACCGATTTTATTACTATAAAATCTATGTTCAAGTAGAGCAATCGACACGCCACAACAAAACTGATTACGTGAGTCAATTGGTTGGGATGGTGTTTGAGGCCTCATTCACGAGCATTTCAATATCAAAGCGGTCAGCTAATGGATTGTCTTGAAAAAAAACCACAGACTACTGGCCACAAGCGAACTGAGCAACTTTTGTCCAGCGTACGAAATCTAATGCAAAGACAGCATAAAAAACATAGCACGTATTAGGTTTTCGACGATATAAGTCCTGAATTTGGACCTTTATTATAGGCTACAATTGATCGACAATTATGAGACATTGTTCCAAATGATTGACTACTTCTCATTAATGTAGCTATAAAATTCTTCTTCCAGATAATCTCCCTTAGAGGATTCAACATTTATTGTTTCATCGAAAACTTATTAAGTTTACCAGTAATACGGTTACTTTAAAATCAACACCAATCACTTAAATTGTATTTACTTAAAGGTAGGACTAAATATAATGTATATTGTTCACTAAAAACTCGACAATTAAGCAGCAAACATTCATTGAAGTAACTTATTAAAAAATTCACATTAAAGTGATAGCTTCGATTGTTAAAGTAATTAAATCTATTCAATTTTGTTTAATTTGGCTTTCGCCAAATAACATCAATTTAAAAAAAAAAATAAGTTCCAACTCTTGAATAAACTGTGCAACGGGAGTTTTATATCATTTACCGATTTCTTTTGAAGTATTATTTTATAAGTGTTTTGATCATTGGCCTTAATTTGTACAATAAGTGATTTATATTTCTGATTTTACGTGGCGTTTTATTTTCATTTTTGTTTATTTTGTATAGATCAAGGTAATGCCAAATGCATTTACATAGTATTTATATACTAGTATCAGCTTAATTGCTAAATCAATATACATGTACTGAGATCGTCGTTGGGAAATGTATCTCTATCAATGATCTCTGATGATAATCAGATACAGAGTGGGGTGGGGTAATTGTGGTTTACGCTTCAATAAAGATTATTTTACTCATATTGAAGCGGTCAGTTCTAGGAGAGTGAAGGAAACCGGAGTGTCCGAAAAAAAGCACCTACATTCGGCAAGCGAACTGATAACGTTTCTGACACTTCTATGAAATATATAGAAATAAAAAGTCATTATTGTCCATTTAAACAAAAGGTCATAATCATTAAACAACCATTTAACTTTCCAAAGGTCGTGACTGGAAACTGTCCGGAAAGTTTTAAAGGTCAAGTAGCCACTAAGATTTAGAGGTCATTTCCTCTTTAAAGTCCACTGTGTGAATTTTTAGTTTCTCCCGAAATCAGTTAACAATTTTACGTGATGGTGTGCAAGCAATGTTATGTAATGATTGCAGACCTTGTGATAACATACGACGTTAAATATTAAATAATTATCATTTTGTGCATACAACGTAAATCCAATGACATCACTTCCTGTGAAACCCAGCATTTTCAACAGATGAAATTCTTAAAGTGACATCCACCTTATATTGACAATTATTACCAAATCTATTCGAAAAGACTAATGAGGCATTTTCAAAAATACATTGTTTTTCTCAAATTTCTAACATGTTTTGAAATCCTAAATACCCTCTCAATTTGCTAACACGTTACCCTCTCAGATTGCTAACACGTTTTGAAATACTAAATACCCTCTCAAATTGCTAACACGTTTTGAAATCCAAAATACCCTCTCAAATTGCTAACACGTTTCCCTCTCAAATTGCTAACACGTATTGAGATCCAAAATATCCTCTCAAATTGCTAACACGTTTCCCTCTCAAATTGCCAACACGTTTTGAAATCCTATTCCATTGCCCCCCCCGGATGTTAACACGTAAACGATATTGCTCTGTAGGGAGTTGTTGTGCTTAAACATCTAGTTAGTACAAACAGTCATGATCAGATGGTGTATTTACACACCTCTCAGGTGTGACATGTCTCATTATATTGGGTCTGTACGTGTTAGCCTAACAGAGTTAGCTTCTCTAGCTGTCAACAGCAACTGAATTCTACATAACACATAGGTGTCATTCAGCGGTACATCGAGAATTGTATGACTTCATAGACTTCAGACAATTTGATTATAAGTAAATGAAAGATTATATCTATATCTATATCTATAATGTATTCCAATTAGTATTTTTATTGAATCATGCTTCAGTTATATTGAACCTTTAATACTCCTTAAAGGGGAAATTAGCCAATGAATTAACACAAAATAAGTGCATATGTACTTGTCTTTATATGTCTTGAATTTTTCGTATGATAGGGCCTAGTTAAGATATTTGTGTATCGAATAAGAACACGTATATAAACAAACTGGGATTGGGTTTGATAAAATAACTTTAATACGTTTTGTTCCCGATTTAAACCGTGAAAAAATTACTTAGTATAAAATAGTTTAAGTTCTCGTTTTTAAACTGTAGACGAATATTTACAACTTATTTATAAATTAATAATTTGAGAAAGAACTAAACGTTGTCAATTAATAATTGGATGAAGAAATTAATTTGAAGCTATATTGTATTATGTGTAGTGTATATATACACAATATGTGGACTATAAACCGTGTTGTGTATGTGTAAATAGTGGTTTGATGGTTTAATGATTTCAGACAAATTAATGAGATCTAGTATTAATTGATTATTTGTACGAGATGTGGAAAAAAGCAAAATCGATCAAGTTCGGGTTTATTGCAAAACCTAATGATGACTCTGATCATGATTCGAACTCCCAAAGAAACCACAGACATTTGACTACCTACCTATCAGTGCCGTCCAGAGACGCGGATTGTAATACTACAGATACTAAAGTAAAAGATCATGTCAACAATGTACATATTGTTACTGCAATGAAAGTTGGACCAACTAAAATGACAGCAGAGGGAGAAGTTTGTTTAATTTCTGAAAGCCCATTTAAAATTTTAAAGGTAGGTTACCTTATTTAAATTGTTAAGATCTAGTTTCAGTAGAGACCGTGATTTTCGGGTTAATTTGCTTTATGATTTAAACTCGAATTCATGATCAATAAAGGTGGTCATCCAATTAAATGGGTCGGTTGAATTTTGCTTAACGTCGCATCAGCAATTTTAGCTATTCGCGACGAGAACTATTTTATTAATCTCTATGGATTAATCAATGAACAATTTCGTGTATGCATGTAAGGTTCGATTGTGTTGTATGGTCTGCCTTGTACTAGCGCGCACTCGGGGCGAATTTATGGTGCCAGCTCACCGGGTCAGTATGCCGCAGACAAGCATACCACTCCCGCAGCCATTATACTGATACCAGGTTAACCAGTAAAGGCCAACGGCAATGAAAATTCATCGTTCCTGGATGTGGTACGGTCTGAGCGGTACTCGAACTCACAGCGATGAGAGACCCTGGGTTTGTAGAATTAGGCAACCGCGGCCTCTATAATCTAACTAGAGCATTTTAGATTGAAAAACAACTGATTTGTCATAGCTGATGTTCGAGTTTTCTGGATATAATATTGAAATTGTCTAATACAACATATAAGTTATTGCAGTGAAACAAGAATGAATGATAAATTGTATCACAAAGGGAGATAAGCCTAAACGATATTTAAAAAAAACCAAGACATTGCATCAGTCTGCATTGCAAAAAGAATAAAAACAGTGTTGGACAAAGTGATCCATGATGATCAAATAGGGTTTATAAAAGGTAGATACACGGGTGAACTTGCATGTTTTATGTATGATATCACATGTATGCTGATGATAAAAAAATTAACTTGTCTGGTATGTTACTGCAAATTGATTTTGAGGATGCTTTTGATTCTATACAATCATGGAATTTTATCTTATAAGTTTAAAAAAATCGGTGAATTTTGTTATTTGTTAAAACACAAAGTCGATACTTTTTACTACAACAATGTGTCATAAGGTGTAACTGGATTATCGAACTTTTTTGTCATAGCAGGGGTTTTAGACAAGGTGACTCACTCCTTAAATCTCCACGTTTCCTCCACTTTGTAGCGATGTAGAAGTACATAGGTTAAAATGCAACGCATTTGTGGCATACGTATGAATTTGACATGTTTTTATCTGAAAACCATGCGAAGTTCAAAGCAAGATTTCCGTGCGAAGCAATTTTACCCGTATACACGACTTGTGTATTGTAAGAATGAAACAGACCATCTTAGATTTTGCTTTTGTGATACCGGACATTTATAACTCGATTTGTTTATCATATATATTTATGTATTAAGGTAATCAGCCTATATCTCTGTTGAATTATCTCCCTTTCGTGGTGTTTGGTATTTGTTCTAGCTAAATATTTGTCAACAAAAAATAATAAAACAAATAGTCATGCAAAAATAACAAAATCTACATCAATCATTATGGATCGTGCATCATTTCATATTTAGACATACACGTAGTAAGTGCGATAAATTTGTCGTTTTAAGCGGTAAAGGTGAACTACTTCACAATTTGGGACTGTGCTAAAGAGTTTTAAAGTAATGTTAGCTGAAATGTTAATAACAACCAAGTGCTTATCTGCAATGGTTTTATTATTATATGAATTATTTACAAGCACTCATAAAGGTCATCTTTGTATGAATAGAAATTCCTGAGTTGTAAATAACCAATATAAGTTATAAAGATTTTGAAAATCACACTTTAAAAATATTAAAAAATGTAATACTAAATTGGAAAGACTCCAAGAAAGTGTGCTTATGGAAAGCAGTCTAAATCTATCGAGGTGAATATTGAAGCAATAAAAAAGATAAATGATAGAAAATAGAAAGAGTGACTTTGACCTGATAAGGATGATTAGAAATTTTACCTATTAGAGTAAAAATTTCAGTCCATACTATTTTCTAGTATACGGATAATAAATCAAATACTAATGGTAAATTATTTATTAAGTTCACATAAAATCGATAAACTGAGAACGAGCAGTGGCGGTGTGGTCAAATGGTGATCTGTATTTTAACTACTGGTAATAACCAGAACAACAATTACCACTTCATATCGTAAAAATAGTATCTCGAAACTAGACTAAGACCAAACCATCCTCAAACAAAACTCTTTAAGAGAATACGGAAGTTGTGTGACTTTTGGACAATTTTTTGAATGAATCTTCGACACATTAAAAACAGATGGCTAAGACTTGAAGTATTTTGGGAAAAACTCCCCTGTTCTGTGCATTTATATGTTTGTATTTTTAATAGACCGTGTTTCTCTATCAGATGTATATTTACAATTTGTATACACTACTTTATAAACAGAAATAATTAAATCACGCTAACGCTAACCCCAACCCTGAAACACGAGGCAGTATCCATGAGATGTAACAGTAATGGAATTGTATTTATTCTCAACTTCAAAGATAAGGTTTTTAGTTCAACCATTGCATTATTGGAATTAGAAGATAAGATTTAGAATTTCGCTGTTTTAAGTAACATACACCACGTTATAAAAAATAATAATTGCAAAAAATTAAACATGTTCGTATACAAAATCCTGGTTATCACAAGAGGTATGCAGTTTTGCCTTAAACTTTTCATAATTTTTTTAATTTATAACATATTATTACACCAAACACAAATATACCCAGAAATAAGCATAAAATTACCGATCCATGTCCACATTCCTACCCTAAAAGCATGCAAAAACTTTGAAAACTAAACAGGGAAATTCAGTGAAATGCGCGAAATTACTACGGAGAAGGGAAGTGAGGCTGGGTGTTCCGGAAGGATAACCATCTTGTATCAAGCAAGATAAATCCACCATGTGTGAGATGAAAAATTAGAATGAAAGGAACACGGAAGTATAGGGCATCAAATATATGCAGGATAATTTGGATACATAGACATCATACTTATCAAGAATATTCTGATGAGGGGCAAAGGCCTTGGTATGCTTATAATATTTATGAGTCTAAAACAGTTCAATTTTAGTTTTCTGAAAAAGTATTTATTTAATTTAGGTACCATTAAAGTTAGTCAATGACAGTTAAGTAAACAATTCATGAAACCATTGCAAAACACATTGGTTTTAAACCTGACCTGGTCCTTATAGCGAATTTAAAATGCAAAAAGGCCGCTACATAAGGACTTCTCTTATGTAGTGAAATGATCTTGTTAACGGCGTTACATAAGGACTTCTCTTATGTAGTGAAATGATCTTGTTAATGGCGTTACATAAGGACTTCTCTTATGTAGTGAAATGATCTTGTTAATGGCGTTACAGCCAAGTCACTAACTCTTTCATATAGACAATGGGAAACATTAGTTCAATATAACATATGTAGTAATAAATTCATTCAGCACGTTTTAGGCCTATTTTAATATTGCAGCACCAAACGGCCATTTCGACATAAAATTCCTCAAAAGTAGCGATCAGACAAAACAATATTGAAATCCTATTTTTTTTTTAGCAAAAGATAATTAAAGCCATAAGTCCATCAGTTCATCAAATATAGATATTCTATTTTAAGAAAATCATTACTGTAATATTTGAATTCAAACATGAAATTAAAATGAATTATGTTGCTATTGTTGATGAATGTTTAGATGGCTAATATTTACGCTCTACCATAAGAATGGGTGAATTATTTTTTTTTCATTTAGAGAAAAAGGCATAATAATACGTTATTTCATATCGCAAATACTATAGCTGGTAACATGTTCTGAAAAGGCGCTTAAAACACTTGCAACGTAACACAAAAATGATGTTGAGAAGGGCCCAGTTTCAAAACTATTACTTAACTAAGATTTTCCTTAACTTAAAAGTACTTTTTGGCAATCTCTCACGGAACTCTTAATCTTTGACAATACTAAAAACGGATGTTATAAGCTTCAGGAAATTTTCAGAATGACATCTTAAATTCCCAAATATCTTAGCAAATAACAAAAACCAGATATCAAATACGTCATATTTATGTTAAGAAAAATATTAATTAATGAACGCTTGTGAAATTTACACCAGCCAGATATATACAGAACAATCTTACAAACTGCTATGGTTCCTAGTTGTGAGATTCATGTATTTTTGTAGTGTTTTCAAATAATTTTAACAGTCAAGTGTCCAGTAAAAAACGAAATTAACTCTTTTTTTATTTCAACAGTTTATCTATTGTATAGTGCACATATTTCACGACTACAGTTTGGAGAATAAGCTTTGTTTGGTTTCCAAAAATGTTGGTTTCTTCTTATATTATCATGCCTATTTCCATTTCATCAAAGATTTGAAGGGATAAGAAAAATCCAAATTTGTAAAATATATTTTCTAATTTTCTATCACGTGCGTAATTTTCCCATGCTATCGAGTTTCCCTGTAATATTTTCGCAACGCCAAATAAAGACAAGCAGTTAAAGATTGCGATAAAATAAAGAGAGTGTTCTAGGCTTCTTAAGATTTGAAACATTTCGGATAATCAGACTGTTTTGTTTAATGTATTTTTCTGATGTTCTTTCTTATTTGTTACCATTTTTCTGTTTTCTTTTTTGTTATATATATTTTTTTTAGATTTCATATGCTTATTTTTCACTTTGGTATGATATAACTTCCACAGCACCCGGTCTCACTTACCTGGTAGAAGTGCGTGTGTTTAAATGTTGCCAGTTTTCAATGATTTTACTTTTTTGGATTGTAATTTGAACATGGACGGGCATGTATATTTTAATATTATTATTTTTTTTGGAAATGAGAAGGAGAGATTTTGAAGATTTTATCTCTAGTTGAATTTCAGTATTGCTGACGAAGGCTATTGCTGCTTTGACCGAGTTTGCAGTTTTAATTAGGCGTTAAAACACAAAAAAATGATTTAAAAAAATATAAATGGTGTAACTTCCTTTTCCATTAAGCTAAGCGCACAAAATAACAAACCATACCTATTAACGAAAGAAGATTACATCTCTTCTCATAATGGCATCAGCAAATACAATCCCGATGACGTATTTTTAATGTTTTCAACATTTTTTTTTAATTTTGAAGGGTAGCGTGAAATGTAAGTAAAAGGACAGTGTTGGAAAATATTTGGCCGAAACAATAAAAGCACCGTTTATAATAAAAACTAGATATGTTGTACAATCAGATTTATTTTATTTAACGGAACCATTGTATGATTTCTTCTTTTTATCGGTTTACGTCTTGCCTTATTTCAAATATGAAAATGCGAAAATAACAAGATATTACATAATTCATTGTTAAGCGTACAGGCAAGCGACTATAGTTTATCATTCTCTTAATTGGACAGTAGTTGTCAATTTCCAGGTATATAAACAAGATAATGACGAATGAAAAGTTCAATCTTTGATTATTTATAACCCGGGCAGTTAGACTTGTTTCCACTGTGCACATGATTAAACATCTTATAGGGCAGAAATTAGAACATGAATAATGAACGGATTTAAAATGTCTACTCCCACTGGATTGGGTTTTACGGCGAGTCAATAACGGTGGACAAACAGTTTGATAATACAGAAACCTCTGGAAATAACGTTATTATAATTATTTTACACTGACTTGTATGAATTATCCAAGATGTTTAAACCAATAGAAAGAACAGAATAATCAATGATAACTTTATTGCTATATTGATATAATTTAGGAATAAATTACAGGTGACATAATACACATTCCTATTTTCAATTAGTGAGTACGTTATATCCTTGACGCTTACAACCAGTCGTGCACGGTGGGACCATGTCTGCCGTATTTGGAAAGATGTTTGGACGGGATAAGAGTGCTAATAGCCAAAAGAAAAAGACTCCAAAAAGTAGCACAATTTCTTTACTAAATATGAACAGCCATATATGTGACAAAACTTCCGTAGGATCCATTGAAGCGTGTGTAAACAGAACGGACACCGAACATCTCTACGAAGTAAGTAGTCTTATATATAAATAATTCAACACCTTAAAAGTAATTTTGACCCAATTATTTACTATTTCGGTTATCATTGAAAATAAAAACAATTTACATACAACGTTATCAAGTTTATTAGACTTCTGAATGCATTAAAAACTTCAATAAAATCGGTGTGTCTTTTCAATGTATAATAGTAATATTTCATTTTTAATAAATTTTAAAAATAAATAAATTTACATAGTACGAGTCAAGTTTTCCATTTAAAGTAAGAGATATATCGACATATAGGCTAATCGGTTCACTGAACAATGTTTGGTTCTCAAACGGTATATATATTGTTTATCTTCACACTGGCTTTATATGACTTGGGGTTCAGATGTATGAAAATTTAAATAGAAATTGTAACGTGTACAATAACCATACCGGGGAACGCACCTGTTAGTGTTACAATTAATAATCATTTTGTTTTGTAAACTAAATTGTTACCTTAACCTTACTTAATTGTCATTTTAAAATCTTTACATATGTTCGGGATCTTTCAACGCATACTCTACTACATTTTAACAAATTTACTAAAAATCTTTACTAAAAATTATTCACAATTATGTCTTGACTTTTTATGTTTCCTATCTTTATCAAATTTTATTTTTGACAATTTCGTCTTTTGAAACAAAAATAAAACCAGAGCTTATAAAAACTAATGTTAACTTATCAAAACATATATTTTTACATAATTTTATAGGTGATTTGAAAATTTGACGTGACTTCATTTTGCAACTCTGACGAAAGATAACAATTATCGAGTCGAAATCTCAACCAGATGCTTTTATATAGTTAATCTAAAATAAGGCCGAGATTATTATTTTCGTCGCTAGCCTTATAGACTATTCTATCTGGGTTGCAATAAATTATTCTAAAACTACAGGATGTTGAATGTATATAGAGTCGCATTATTTTAAATCTCCTTTGTTGCTTTTTCTATGGCTAGGTACTTGGTTTTCAATTGCATAGTCGTACATATGTTGTAAGTGATGTAATACTGATTCATTATATATATTAAACCTATAATGATGAGCTGGAAGACAAAAATTTCATTTCATTTAGCGGTTAGAATTCCTTCAGGGGACACCTTTTTGATAAAATTTAATCCAGCTGTTAAAGTAGCTATATTGTGTATATCTATATTATGTTTACCTGACATAGTCGACATTAAATTGGTCTTCTATATGTTCAATTTGATATTTTATTGCTTTTTAATTAAATTCTTCAGTTGTTTGTATTTTAAGTTTACATGTTAATAACTCCAATTAACAGGTTCCAATTTTTCCTTGAAATCTTGCGGGTTTTTTGCAGCAAATTGACGTCAAAATATAAAATTACCGTTGGTAACGTCAAATTACGCCATTTTACATGACGTCATTTTATGCAGTTTCTATTTATGTACCCGAAATTTATAAATCGGAAATCCCTGATGGTCTCATAACATACCCTATTTTAACTATGGGACGAGAGGACATGCATGATGTCATTGTCTGTGCGCATTGTATTACTAAACATGCGGTTACGTTTATTTATTTATCTATTAAATTTTATATATAAATGAATCGTTAATAGATTGGAATTAAGATGTTCTAGAGCAAAGGAAATTTAATTTAACTCTATTTTTTCAAACCAATGTTTTGTTATGTTGGAATGATATATAAAGAAACATGATGCTTTAGAACCAACAGATCATTCTGAGAGTAATACAGTTTTCAATTAGTTAAAAGTTTTGTAAACACACGGTTTTGAAAAATAAATCCCCAATGGATTCAGAGGAAAACTTGATACATTGATATTTATAACAATTAAAATTGACATAATGAGGTTTTTATTTGTTTTGATTGTTTTATTGTGATATTTTCCAAAAATATCGGTAAATTGAGCAGGTGTGATGGGATGCACATGATTACCATATGAAACAACTATTGAATAATGCCTAGACCATCACACCGAAGACTTTGTGTCCCCATTAAATATGGCGGTTAGGATAACTACAGATACGGTATGAAAATTTAAATAGAAATTGTAACGTGTACAATAACCATACCGGGGAATGCACCTGTTACGTGTTACAATTAATAATCATTTTGTTTTGTAAACTAAATTGTTACCTTAACCTTACTTAATTGTCATTTTAAAATCTCTACATATGATCGGGATCTTTCAACGCATACTCTACTACATTTTAACAAATTTACAAAATCTTTATGACATTTAAATTATTCACAATTATGTCTTGACTTTTTATGTTTCCTATCTTTATCAAATTTTATTTTTGACAATTTCGTCTTTTGAAACAAAAATAAAACCAGAGCTTATAAAAACTAATGTTAACTTATCAAAACATATATTTTTACATAATTTTATAGGCGATTTGAAAATTTGACGTGACTTCATTTTGCAACTCTGACGAAAGATAACAATTATCGAGTCGAAATCTCAACCAGATGCTCTTATATAGTTAATCCAAAATAACGCCGAGATTATTATTTTCGTCGCTAGCCTTATAGACTATTCTATCTGGGTTGCAATAAATTATTCTAAAACTACAGGATGTTGAATGTATATAGAGTCGATTATTTTAAATCTCCTTTGTTGCTTTTTCTATGGCTAGGTACTTGGTTTTCAATTGCATAGTCCTCCATATGTTGTAAGTTATGTAATACTGATTCATTATATATATTAAACCTATAATGATGAGAAGAAGACAAAAATTTCATTTCATTTAGCGGTTAGAATTCCTTCAGGGGACACCTTTTTGATAAAATTTAATCCAGCTGTTAAAGTAGCTATATTGTGTATATCTATATTATGTTTACCTGACATAGTCGACATTTAATTGGTCTTCTGTATGTTCAATTTGATATTTTATTGCTTTTTAATTAAATTCTTCAGTTGTTTGTATTTTAAGTTTACATGTTAATAACTCCAATTAACAGGTTCCAATTTGTCCTTGAAATCTTGCGGGTTTTTTGCAGCAAATTGACGTCAAAATATAAAACTACCGTTGGTAACGTCAAATTACGCCATTTTACATGACGTCATTTTATGCAGTTTCTATTTATGTACCCGAAATTTATAAATCGGAAATCCCTGATGGTCTCATAACATACCCTATTTTAACTATGGGACGAGAGGACATGCATGATGTCATTGTCTGTGCGCATTGTATTACTAAACATGCGGTTACGTTTATTTATTTATCTATTAAATTTTATATATAAATGAATCGTTAATAGATTGGAATTAAGATGTTCTAGAGCAAAGGAAATTTAATTTAAACTTTTTTTGTTAATAAAGACGGTAAAATACAGAAAACCTAAAAAATATATTTTGACTGTCGCCATCCGTTTTCTTTAAAAAGTTATAGAATATGAAAATAACAATATTAAAAAATACTTCTTGTAAGTAAAGGCTTTTTGAAAAAGTTTGATGCCAACGATGAATCACACACTCGATTATTTTATCCTGTTTGATTGACCCGATAAGTTCGTATTACGGTTACTATAAATTGTCAATGCCCATAAACCATAATTACTTTATTTCACTAGTGCAATGCTTAAATTCATATTTACAATTGCATTAACCTGAATCAGATGGTCACTTGCCTTATACAATATATGATATGTAATGTCACTAAATGTAACAGCCCTTAAACAAAATGACATTATGTGTAACTACTTGATGTAACAGCTCTAAACAAAATGGTATCGTGTGTAGCTTCTTAATGTTACAGCCCTTAGACAAAAAAGCATTATGTGAGCTACTAAAGAAAACATCCCTTAAACAAAATGACTCTGTGTGATGTCACTAAATGTAACAGCCCTTATACAATATGATATTTTGTTAAGTTACCAAATGAAGCAGCCCTTAAACATAATTGTATTATGTAAAACTACTAAATGTAACAGCCCTAAAACAAAATGGCAATAGGTGAAGCTACTAAATGTAACAGCCCTTAAACAAAATGACATTATGTTAGGCTACTAGATATAACAGCACTTAAACAAAATGACATTATGTCAAACTACTAGATGTAACAGCCCTTATATAAAATGACATTATGTGATGCCACTAGATATAACAGCCCTTAAACAAAATGACATTATGTGAAGCTACTAGATGTATCAGCACTTAAACAAAATGACATTATGTGAAGCTACTAAATATAACAGCCCTTAAACAAAATGACATGGTGTAAAGCTTCTGAATGTAACAGCCTTTAAACAAAATGACATTATGTGAAGCTACTAAATATAACAGCCCTTAAACAAAATGACATTTTGTAAGGCTACTAGATATAACAGCCCTTAAACAAAACAACATTATGTGAAGCTACTAGACGTATCAGCACTTAAACAAAATGACATTATGTGACGCTACTAAATATAACAGCTCGTAAACAAAATGACATTATGTAAAGCTTCTGAATGTAACAGCCTTTAAACAAAATGACATTATGTGAAGCTACTAGATATAACAGCCCTTAAACAAAATGACATTTTGTAAGGCTACTAGATATAACAGCCCTTAAACAAAATGACATTATGTGAAGCTACTAGATATAACAGCCCTTAAACAAAATGACATTTTGTAAGGCTACTAGATATAACAGCCCTTAAACAAAATGACATAATGCGAAGCTACTAGATGTAACAACCCATAACAAAGGGTTTTAAAAGACTCGCGCAAGTTTACGTCGGAGGAAAACGTCTTCGGTAACGAGAAAAGCCCAATCGTTCCGTGACGTAGTTGATTTCGGTGATATGTAAAAATTTTGTAGTAATTTATCAAGGTTCACAACACAGGTAAAAAATCCTTCAAAGTTTCAGACAAAATTAAAATTTTTGTAAAAAGTAGGTTACAATGACCTACAATCTGTTATAGGTAGTAGTCACATACGAACTTCAGCCAATTGCCGCGTGCAACTTCGTGACAGCTCGACTTATAAAGTGTACCAATCAAAAACAAACATACCAATTCATGTCGGAATCACAATCCAGAAGAAAAGTTAAAGCTTTGTGACTGACAAGTTGGGTTAGACACGTAAACTTCCGCCAGGGAAGTGAGGCTGGATTCTCCGGAAGGGTAGGTACCTTCTGTTTAGCTAGCTACACCTCCACGTGTGTAATTAATTAAGAAAAGACTATAGTTCACATGACTGCTGATCTATTTTTTCAAAATCAGTCAAATAACATAGAATTATTATCAAGAGTGTTATTGTAACAATTGTAGTTGATCGTTATAATGTTTGTGAGATGAGATAACTTTATTTATTCTGTTGATTGGTTTACGTCCAAACACTTTGTATTTAAACGAATGCAGAGGTAATATTTGTAATGGTAAGAATAAAGTATCCCACGGACCTTTAATAAAACTTTATTGTTATCAAAGAAAACCAACATATTTTTTTTGTATCTCTGTTTTTTCAAACCAATGTTTTGTTATGTTGGAATGATATATAAAGAAACATGATGCTTTAGAACCAACAGATCATTCTGAGAGTAATACAGTTTTCAATTAGTTAAAAGGTTTGTAAACACACGGTTTTGAAAAATAAATCCCCAATGGATTCAGAGGAAATCTTGATACATTGATATTTATAACAATTAAAATTGACATAATGAGGTTTTTATTTGTAATGATTGTTTTATTGTGATATTTTCCAAAAATATCGGTAAATTGAGCACGTGTGATGGGATGCACGTGATTACCATATGAAACAACTATTGAATAATGCCTAGGCCATCACACCGAAGACTTTGTGTCCCAATTAAATATGGCGAATTTCAATCCTTTTTCTAATGATAACAATAATGTAAAAAACCAGGGTTAAATAACTGTATGTTGGAACGGAAAATAATTCTTAAGGATTATTTGCATAGGGGCGATGATTTACACATTTGTAAAGATATCGTGTAGAATTGTTAAGTCATTCTCTTACGGCAATCACCCTACACATTAACGACTGTGTGTTTAAATGGGATGTATTTACCAAACACTTGTCTGGCTGTTGTTTAACATCACAATAATAAAATATCTTGATAATACTTAGTAGTTGTAACTGAAACAAAACGGTCTGAAAATGTCTGGAAATTGTTTCAATTCTAACTAAAGTTGACTATCAATAACAAAAATATCGGTTTATATTCAAATCACAATCAAAAAGCAAAGCAAAATCTGTGAAAATATTTAATGTAGTCAACTGCATGCTCGAGGATTAAGTTTTACTCACAGATGTATGTGATTATCAGATAGAAAAATCTAAAAGAAAAACACAACATAAAGATACATGTCCAAATAATAATCTCCAACGCAAAACCTTAAAATTAAAAACTAGAAAATGAAGTCAAAACTCGAGAACTTCCTACTGAGAAAAACAGAAATGAAAACATAAAAAAACAGTGAATGGTTTAAGGCATATCGGTAATGAATGAAAAGACAACGAATGCACAGTAAAATTAAAAAAGTAGCAATGGTCAATAATGTCCATCCTAATAAATTGTATATATGCTAAAAGGACTTTGGGTTTTGGCAGTGAATAGCTTTATTGGTCATCTACCATTAATCAAGTAAAACGCTACTGAACACCTGATATTGTCATTAGAAGTTATATAGATAGCCCCTTTTTGGGGAATATAATTATTATACGTTCAAGATAATTGTGAAAATGACTGCTACGGGGTGTTTAGATTGTGTGTTATTATCAGAAAACTTGACATAATCAACTTAAATGGTCCTTAGAAAGTACATTTGGCCTTACCAATTTGCTGAAATGTGCTGTTCTTAGGAATTAATAGGAATTAATAACGTTTAATCAGCCCTGTATTCCTTTAAGATAAACAGTCGAAATCAAATTTCAAAAACTCTATGGAATATAGTTATGTCTTACAATAATGTCACAATTGTCCCAGGCGTTGACATCAAAATGAAATTATCAAAATACATGAATAACAGGCATCATCATTGCATAGATACATTTTCACAAGGGATGTTTTCAGCACATATTTACATGTTCACAATACATTACCCATAGTCTCAAAAGAAATCAACGCTAACTTAACATATTGAAATGTCACCATTACGTAATTACATGTTCAACACAATATCTAAGTCCCAAAAAGTGAGTTAACGTTAAATGCCATCATTGTATTAATTACTGTTATATTTTGTTTTATTTGTTAGTGGTAATATAGTAAGTACATACACACAAGAAATGTAACAGTGTGAAGCTTAATGAGGTTGTACATGGCAATAACCAACGCAAACAAAAACACATAACAATAAAGAATTAAGTTAAATTTGATGTAGTGTAAAAACTTTACCAGTGTTATCAAAGCTACAAATGCAAAACCAGTGGTATTAAAAATGAAAAATGATTTGATCCAGTCCCACGAACCATAGGAATATGACTGCTGGATTTCAAATTAAATTTATTTGTCATCCGATAGGCCCTGGTAACGTTGTTTAGTAATGTATTTAAAATAACTGCATTTCATTGATTCATTGACAGAATAAATTACTTGTATAACAATTAAGTTATTGAGTAAACGTATATTTTCATTTGTAAATGTGATTCATCTATTTTTGTTTGCACATAAAACATAAAGATATGCCTTATTTTACCAAACAGTCAACCCACTACCCGGCTTGTACGGAAGATATTATCGACGAACGTTTGTTCAAATATATGAATTTTCCACACACATAATTATTTTTATTAATAATTAAAGTCTTGGCATACCAAATTAAAAAAAAATCATTAAGATGCCAAGAAAATATTCTCATGATCAAGTATTATTCATTCAAAAGTTTTTGCGTGTACCATGTGAAGAAATACGGCCGCTTTTTATGTCGTCATTATCATGTATACGATTGCGTTTCGTTTATATTATATTTAATATTGAATATTTATATATATTAATTAATTAAAAATATTTACTATTTGAGATTTTTTATTAACAAAGTGCGTTGCTCTGTATTGATGTTTATGTGTCATCTTGAATTTTCTTAACTTAATGCATTTAGTAACGGTGTTTTAAAACATTATTTCAATAAAAATAGAGCACAATAATGAAGATTACAATTTGGACAATATAACCTTGTATGTGCACTATTAAAACAGGTTAAGTAATAATTATATCACACATATATACAGAAATATTATCATACACGGTATTATATTTTTCAGATTGCAGCCAAAGGTAATTTCCAGGAATTTGAGCGTTTATACAAGGCCGATAACTCACGTTTGAACATACAAGACAACAAAGGCTTTTCTTCCTTACATTATGCTGCACAAAATGGACATTTATTTATTGCGGATTACATCGTGTCTCAAGGTGGAAGTAAGTGCTTTATAATGATTTGATGAATAGGCCGAAAATTATTAACGTTTCGTCTCATAGGGTTAAATTAATTTTAGAAGATTCTTTGTATAACGCACTGGAGAAATAAATGCTAATTGAATGGAATGGAAAAAAACGCAAATAACACGCAATTTGCAACTTAAAAGCGTGTATTTGAAATCAGTCATCAAACTCAATTAAAAAAATACAAATTTATAGAAATAAAGGCAATACAAATTTGGACCACTGATTATATTATCTACGAGTTTTATGTTTCCCACATGACTAGTGCGAAACACAGCTCATTAATTGCTGATAGAAATATAATACAACAAGCAGATATCAGACAAGCGTTTCATTCCTCGAATATAACCTTATTGGTATATAAAGCTTTGATCTAGCTCTCTGGTCGGAAGAAAAATGCATAGCAGTTGAGTTTTAATGTTAATGTTTTTATGGACAAATATTTTGTTGATTTAAATGTTTTGAAAGCCTATATAACAGACAGATAATACTGAAATCATATCCATTTAAATCGTTATACAAATAAAGATCTACGCTATAGCAAGGTAGCAAACACAAATATTATCTATCATTAAGTGTAAAATACACCGGTAATGTAATACTAGTAGTTACTCTGGCTTTGATACCATTGGTGACTTCGGCTTCCAGAGCAATTGTTATTGGTTAATGATTTTTTGTTGGACTACAGTACAAACTTGTTGAAAGATTAACATCAAGCTCACAAATTGTTTTCAATTTGATAATTCATTAGTTCATCTCGGTCCCTCGTTAGCTATATCTAGGTACCTGTCATCTATTTCTCGGTAGCTTTTCGGTCACTATCTATGCAAATATTGACCACTTAGCAATCGAGCTTTGGTTCCTTTTTGTTTGCGCAGTTTTTATCTTTCGACAGGTCTGTAATCTAGGTGTAAGTTTGCTATTAGGTCACATTAATCGTTATACTAATATGTATTTTAGATATCAATATACAAAATAATATAGGGAACACACCCTTACATTGTGCTGTGGAGAAACAACAGACAGAAATCATAAGTTTCCTGATCAACAATGAAGCAGATACAACTATACAGAATAATGCCTACATGGCACCAATACACATGGCTGTGGAGCTGAATGCCGTTAAATCTCTGGAGGTACTGTATTAAATACAAATGTAAGACCAGTGCTCTGTCCAGATAACGTTAAGTTTAAGAAGAATTTCTAGATCACTAGCAGGAATTGAGCGCAGATTTTGATAGACAAAACCAACTATGCCTATTATACTTTTTCATGGCAGTGGTAATGTGCAACACGAACAATGTGTTCATATACTAATAACATGTTATTATGTGCAAACAAAACATTGTGAAAATCATTTCATCAAATACTTTTGTAAAATAGAAATATTTATAGGTTGTTTGTTCCGATTTAATAATAAAATAAAATAAAATATTTGGAATATTTGAAGACACTGGCGAATTTATTCTATGGCAACGCTGTCATGTACTTGCTTTTGATATTAATAAGGAATTCATACTTTTGAATGCATTTTGTTAATGAAGACTGAAAAGTAGTTAATGACATCTTCCAGTATCTATCGACAGACAATAAATTAATGACAAAATTTGTTTAATGCGTATAAGAGCAATTGTTTTAGAATTTTGTTAAGAAATATAATTTTATCAAGTACAGATTTCCGTGATTTTTAATTGATATTGGTGTTCATTATAACATCTGTAATTGGAAACCACTCTGCAGAGTGTACCGTGCATTTTCAATACTTTCAATAATAAATATTAACATATATTTGATTTGCTCTAGACATTGCTACAGAATGACAAAGTAGATGTTAATGAACGGGGAGAAAAGGGATGTACGCCTTTACATTACTGTGCTACAAGAGACAGACATGAGTGTGCTAAACTTTTGGTAAGTAATCAGAATTGAAAAGATTTTTTTCATATCACTTTTGTGGGTTTTTCAAATGTTTTCGATCAAAGGCATCAGATTAAAAACCACGTAGCTGTTTTTATGATCGTTTTTGATATACTGATGTATATCATATACTACTCATAACATGTCTCTTAAGATTATACTTTAGCGATTAAAGCTTGTTCAATAGTTTATAATTGAACATATCATCAACATTTTTGATAAATTCATATTCATCAATATGTATTTCAAAGATCAATACAGCGGCTTTTCCATTATGTATAGGTGTTTCAGATTATATTTGATACCCAAGCGCACATATGACTATTTTATTTATTCAAACTCCAAGGTAATATGCAAAACGTGGCGTTAAAACTTAATGTGTATTATTATTTACCAACCATAAATAATAAGAAGATTGTTTTACAAAAACAAATCTCAATTCTTGATTTTAGTAGCTTATACATAGATAAGTGGAGTGGGGTTTATATGCCAGTCATATTGAATCTTCTCGGGGAAAACCATGGATCATCGGCAGGCAAACTGAAAACCTTCTCATACAATCCTTTTCTAGAATGAAAATCGAGCCTAGGTGATGAGAAGTGTTGTGATCCGCTAGCACATGCTTTAGATATTTGACTATATTTGAATATAGACCTCTCATAAATAGCGGTGATTACATTTGAGCATAGATTACTCATTTAGAGAGGTGATGTAACATGCATATAAATAGAAAGGTATCCAATCTCTTTTAGTACTGCCATATTGTCAGTTTACATGTAATAAGTTTTACGTATTTACAGTTAGAACATGGTGCCAAACCTTGTAAGACATGTTTAAATGGTTCTTACCCAATACACTTGGCAGCGAAATCAGCTTCAGCCAAAACTTTAGAGGTTCTTATCAAACACGGTAAGTAACTAACGATAAATTTTCTTTTGTAATTCAATTACTGTAGGAACCACTCTGTCTGTGACAGCGAAATACTCTTATATCCATAGAAAATCAAATAAATTTGAATAAAGTTTGATGTTTTTCACATACTTGTACCTAGTCGTAACAGGAAATATGTATGCGCATCCGCAATTGTCATAACGTATGTCTGTAAAAAGGAAAATGTTGGCGTTATGGGGATTTTACATGGCAAAAATGACGGTGTCCTTGGTGACGTTTTACGTCATATGCGCAACAGAATCCGCCATTTGCCTGGTTTTTCAACATGTTAAATTCGCATAGCGCCAACGTTTTAACCTGTGAAGATATAGTCTGGGCTAATCGCGGATGCGCATACAGATTTCCTGTTACGACTTGGTACAAGTAAGTGAAAAATATCGATCATTATTTAAATTTATTTGATTTTCCTTAGATATGAAGAGTATTTTATGCACTTCCAGTTTATAATATAGACAATATTCTTAATATTTCAAACGAATCTATAGCTTTTTTGATTAATGATCAATTATTCTTAGAAACTTTATTAATGGAAATAAGGGGCAAAACCATCTCATATGCTAGTTTTAAAAAGAAGCAAAATGAAAAAACGGAAACAATTTTGATAAGTGAAATAAAACAACTCGAAGATCAATTAAATGATAATAATTTCAACAAGTTAGAGGAAAAAAAGGAAGTGTTACAAAATCTTAGAAAAGACAAAATTAAAAGTTCTTTGGTTAGATCGAGGGTTAAATGGATAATGGAGGAGGAAAAACCAACAAAGTATTTTTGCAGTCTAGAAACTAAAAATTTTCAAAATAAAATAATACCTAGAATAGAGAAAGAAAATGGAAACATTATAACAGATCAAAAAGACATATTACATGAAATAGAACATTTTTATAAAAACCTTTATTCGGAAAACTCAAACATAATAGACGTAGATTTAAATAATTATATTGGATCGTGTAATTTTAAAAAATTGAACAAAGTTGAATCTGATCATTTGGAAGGGGTTATAAGTAATAGGGAAGCTTTTGAAACGTTGAAAAAAATGAAAAATGACAAAAGTCCTGGGTCAGATGGGTTTACTGTAGAATTCTTTAAAATGTTTTGGAAAGATATTGGGGATTTTATAGTAAGGTCTCTAAATTATGGTTATGAAAATGGGAAACTCTCAGTAACTCAGCGGGAAGGGATAATAACTTGTATACCAAAAGAGGGAAAACCAAAACATCTTTTAAAAAATTGGAGGCCAATTACACTCTTAAATACAGTTTATAAAATAGGGTCTGGAGTAATAGCAAATAGAATAAAACCGTTATTGGAAAACATTATTGGCATAGAACAAACTGGTTTCATTTCTGGGAGGTATATTGGGGAAAACACAAGGCTTATATATGATATAATGCAATATACGGAAGATAAAAATATTCCCGGTCAACTCCTATTAGTAGATTTCGAAAAAGCTTTTGATTCAATAAGTTGGTCATTTTTACATAAAGTCTTAAACCTATTTAATTTTGGTTCGTCTATACATAAATGGATTAACACATTTTATAAAGACATAAAGTCTGCAGTAACGCAGGGTGGACATTTAACTTCCTTTTTTGACATAAAAAGAGGTTGTAGGCAAGGGGACCCATTATCACCTTATCTTTTTCTATTATGCGTTGAAATTCTAGCTATAAAAATTCGAAACAACAAAGATATAAAGGGAATTAAAACTAATAATAAAGAAGTTAAAATATCGTTATTTGCTGATGACACAAGTCTTATTCTTGATGGCTCAGAACAATCTCTAAGACAAGCGCTTAACGAATTAAATCTTTTTGCGAAAATTTCGGGTCTTAAAATTAATTTAGAAAAAACACAGATAATTTGGATAGGTAGTAAGATATATAGTGATGTTAAATTATGTAGAGAATTTAATCTGCATTGGGGGGATACTAGGTTCACGTTACTTGGGATGATATTTGATGTTGACTTGCAAAAAATGCCTCATATAAACTTTGTTAAAAAAGTGAATAATATCAAATCACAGATAAATTTTTGGAAAAAACAAAAACTTACACCTATTGGGAAAATCACAATTATTAAAACTCTGCTCATTGCTCAGTTAAATCACCTATTTATTTCATTGCCAAATCCAAGCCAAAACTTTATTAATGAACTAAATACAATTTTTTATAACTTTATTTGGAATGGGGTTACTCATAGAATAAAAAAAGATGTTATTGTAAAAGAATATGAAGAAGGTGGTTTAAAAATGATCGATTTGATCCCATATATAATGCTTTAAAAACAACTTGGATTAAAAAAATATTGCATACAAAGGGTTCCTGGTGTAATATCTTAGAATGTTACATAGATACAGGGAGATTTTTTAGCGTAGGAAATGAATTTATCGTAAAGAACATGAAATACTTTAAAAATGACTTCTGGACAGATGTGTTTAAGGCTTGGATACTATTGACAAACAATATTAAAAAACTAAGAATATTCAAAAACGCAGCTGAAAGTTATCTTTGGTATAATAGTGATATTATTATTGGAAATAGTTGTATTTACATTAAGAAATTATACGAAAAAGGGGTAGTATTTATCAATGATCTACTTGATACTGATGGGCAATTTTTAAGCTTGCAAGATTTTATTCGGAAATATAACTACAACATACATTATCTTCACTATACTGGAATAATTGAATCGGTAAAACATATGCTGAGAAAAAACAATGAGTATTGTCTGTCTAAATCTGAAACTCCTTTCATTCCTAACATTCTTAAGATACTATTTAAAAATGAAAAAGGCTCGAGGGACATGTATAAAATCTTGAAGCAAAATAATATCTTACCTACTTCACGGCAAAAATGGCAAAGCATTTTTGAAAATTTAACTGAAAATGATTGGAAACAAATATACAAAATAATTCACCTGACTACTATAAATTCTAAAATACAATGGTTCCAATACAGAATAATCCATAATATAATTGCTACAAACTCGTTTTTGTTTAAAATAGGTATTAAAACAGAGGCTCTGTGTAGTTTTTGTAAACAGGAAAGTGAAACAGTTATTCATCTCTTTTGGGAATGCGACATAGTACAACAATTTTTAGAAGACTTAGAAAACTATTTTTTATCGAATGGCATTTTGTTAGATCTAACAAAAATGAGTTTAATTTTTGGATATTTCAGATCGTTTAATAGAGTTAAAAATGTTATCCTTATGCATGTAAAATATTACATTTATAAAACCCGTTGTACTGGTAAAAAACTGTCTCTTGAAAAGTTTAAATATATTTTAAAAGATGTATATTACATCGAAAAAGAAATAGCAATAGGCAAAAATAAGTTAGAAAATTTTCAAAGAGAATGGCAACACATCCACCGTATTGTTATATAGAACAAAAAGAACAATCTTGTATCATAATGTGAAAATCTATTTCTCTCTCTCTCTATCTCTCTCTCTCTCTCTCTTTTTCTCTTCTCTCTCTAAAAACTATTCAATATATATGTTAATCAAAATATTTGTAATGTTGTATTATCGTCTTTTTGTGTTATGTATATATTGAATATGAAATAAAGAAAATAAATATAAAAAAAAAAAGAGTATTTTACTGTGACAAACAGATTGGTTCCTACAGGAAGCCATGACATAAGTAGTAAACATTGTGAAGCTGAAGATCCTAAATAAAATTTCAGTAAAAATAAAATATTCATATATGAACATTTCCAATCAAACCAGAGATGATTGTCCCCTCTTGTTTGCATTATTAGCGATGATTTTGATCCATCTAATATTTTCCAGACTCTTCTTTAAAACGTCCTGGTGATAGTTGCTCACAGAGTATTAGTATACTTCAAAATCACATGTAAATGTTGATAATTATGTCTCCCATATTTCTATATGAATATCATCTGTTGATGTCAATACCACATGATTTTCACGGTTAAAGGATAACTGAGTAATTATGTAATTGCATATTATATTAGACAGCCGTTTCGTTTCGTAACATAAAATAACATGTACATATAATTTACAAAGTTTTGGTTGGTCTTCAAATCAAACACAAACATACCAGCCAATGTCCAAATGACAATCTAAAATCAAGGTAAAAACTTTGAATTATGGCAAAGTAACACTTTCACTAGGGAAGTGAGGCCGGGTGTATCGAAGGGTAAGCACCTCTTGTCTAGCTAGCTACACCAATCATGAATTAAAAATATATGATGTTTTATATTCTGTTGCAGTTGAATCTTTAGGATACACAAGAGAAGAAGTTCTATCTTTTGGTGACAAAGAAAGTAACATGCCATTACATTCAGCAGTCAATAGTGGTGATTTAAAGGTATTTGTAGTTGGACGAAGCAAAAAATAAAACAAAAGTTCACTGTCGGTCTGCTTATTTTACTTTTCTTTTCTCTTTTTATATACAGCTGAATCTCGTTATCTCGAACTCGGATATCTCGAACTACCGGATATCTCGAACTTTTTTAAAAAGTCCGAACAGAGTTGTTCTTTATTAAACCAAAACAACTCCGGTTATCTCGAACTCGGATATCTCGATATGTCGAACAATATTTTCGTCCCCTTGAATGAAAATCCTAGGAAAATTACTCTCGTTAACTCGAACAAAAAATTTATGAAAATTAAATTTGTTAACTCGAACAAAAAATTTTGAGAAATCAAATTTGTCAGCGCCTACAGATTTTTTGGTAGAAAAAACACATTCCGACACAAATAAAATATTTGACTGTCGGCCTCGTGTTGGTTTTAAAATTACAACATTGCACTGACCTCCCAATTTCCTTAAGCCCTTAATTATTATCCCTTGCATAAGCAATTAAACCATCCAGGTGATCATCAGGTGTTATAATTACTGCCAAGCTGAACATGGCCTCCGAAAGCGTGTGATGTGAACATTACTCAATACAACCGGAAGCTTGGGGTGATTAAAGTACACAAAGCGAAACTGGTATGGAGACCAAAGCCGACTCCACTATTTGTCGGCTGATAACAAGTAACAGATAATCTCCCGATTTTTTATATACTACATTCTCAATTATAAATACAAATAATAAGTTTATATGTGCAAACACAGGGTAAAAGTAATTGTAACCTCATTCATTATTTACAAAACAAATGTTAAGTGTATTAATTATTACTAAACCTGTTTAAATTTGAAGGTATTTGTGGACAAAACAAATCGAAAAAACCAGCTGTTCTGTCACTCTCTTCGTTTTACTTTTCTTATCTCTTTAATGATAAGTTTATATATACAAATACAGAATAAAAGTAATTATCAACTAGATATCTGTTTACAGAACCAATATTAAATGTATTAATTATTACTAGATCTGTTTAAATTTTGCAGAACTAGACGGTCGTTTCGGAATAAAATTTCTTTATCCATTTATAATAGAAGAATAGAAGAAACACTGTTCTTGGCAACATTCAATGCCAACAAAATACGACGGTAACCAATCTTGTTTCATTTCCTATGAGCAACATTCTTAAAATTGGCGTTATGATAGAATTGATAAAAGTTGCAATTTGATAAAAAGTCTAACCAAAGCAACATCTCTTTATTCCGGGCAGAGAAACATCAAAACCGTAGACATGCTTTATGATGATATCATGTTATATCATCATTTCAAAAAATATGCGAAAAAAATTGTTCTGTTTCATTCTTGCTTTGTTCATATTCTAAAAATATTTCTGATCAATTTATTTTTAGGCTGTAGAGGTTTGCATAGCAGCTGGGGCACCGATTGATGTTCAGCAGGTATGTTTGGCAAAGAGGAACAGAGACTCTGGTCCATTAAATGTTAATACTACAGCTTATTCCACAAAAAACATCCCCCCCTAATTTCCATAAAGAAACGTCACCCCTCATACGAAAACAGTATCAAAAACCACAAATTCAAGTTCATTTTTAAGTGCTTTACTTGGAATAATTGACATTACCTGGTATTAACACAAGCTAATTTGCAGCTAGTATGTTGTAGACGCTTGACAAACAGCTGTAACACGTCGTGATTGTATGATGGTATGCAATACAAATATTGACATTCTGATTTCTTTATATAATATCAGTAATTTTTAACAGATGGCCTAGGCTCTGTTGACGATTTTGAAAAATCTTCAGCTTCTTTCTTCTTATGAAAGTCAAGCAATTTTTCAATTTGAGTCATTTTGCGAGAGTTTCCGGGCCATCTAAGGATAGAAATGTCAATTGTTCAAGAAATTGCATCTTCAATTTAGACCCGTGAGCAGGAGTCTTACTAAAAGAGGAATAATTTTTCGTGAAAAAACAAACATTCACAATGAATTCGTAAATCGTTTATTTTTCATCCTTGGTAGCGTTGACTATTTGAGGTGTCAGTAAGCTGCTTTAGTACACCTACGCTATTATATGACATAATTCTCTAAACATGAATTTTTATTGTGTACATAAAACTATGAAATTTTCCTGACTGGCCCGGGAATTCTCTTTATATGAGTCCAATTGAAAAGAGAAAAGCCGAATAAGTCAGATATCATCAACAGAGGTTTGGTTGTCTGTTAAAAAGCACTGGTATCAGATCAATTAATCAGAATGTCAAACAATTAAATAGCCCATTCCTAATTATGTTATTTAAGCAGAAGGTTCTTCTACAAAATAATATTATAGCTGTAAATTTAGCTTTGCTGATACCAAACAAGGTCTTTGTCTCTAACAAATCTAAATGAAATGCTGTTTGTTGCATTTGTAATTTTGTTCTTACCATTATTGTACTAGGGGTGACGTTTCTTTATGGAAATTATAATTAGACAGTGACGTTTCTTTATAGAAATTCGGCGGTGACTTTTTTTATAGAAATTAGGCTGTGACGTTTCTTTATAGAAATAAGGCGGTGACGTTTCTTTATAGAAATTAGGCGGTGACGTTTCTTTGTGGAAATTAGGCAGTAACGTTTCTTTATAGAAATTAGGCTGTGACTTTTTTTAGAAATTAGGGAGTGACGTTTCTTTGTGGAAATTAGGCTGTGACGTTTCTTTATAGAAATAAGGGAGTGACGTTTCTTTGTGGAAATTAGGCTGTGGCGTTTCTTTGTGGAATGAGCTGTATATTGTATTGTTATCCAAAGCACAATATTTCGTTGAGCACAAATCATATGTTTACTTGGTATAATTGTTCAGTAATTTTATTAAACTATAAATCATATTTATGGACGTATTTTATATGTTCTCGACAAAATTTTTCATCAAAAAAGAACATTGACATTTTAGGAAGCCAAAGAAATAGAAAATCATAAATCATTTAGCATTTTATACTTTCAACAATTATGCAAAGTTAATTATTGTCACAATGTTTACGATAATGATGTCGACAGTAAAATGTATCAGTACTGACTATGCATGGTTGTTTTATGTTGATTTAAAAATTAAAAATTAAGAGCATTGATGAAAGATAAAACGAATGTAAGAAAAACGCAAAATTAGCTTGACAGAACATGCTGCAAATATATATCGATACTTAACCATCCCTTTGGTCTGATTGTCACTGTTCATCTAGTGAGTCGCAATGATTTCTTCATTTTTTAACGCGCTTTTATCCTTTTGATGTAAAATAATTACCTTTCTTGAGGTTTTTATTTGAAGTTTACGATTGAAAATTAACATATTAATTCTTTACGTATACATCAATCAATGATCAATTAATAATTTAGTTTCTTCGTTTAAAATAGAATTCGGAAAATGTTCGTTTTTTTCAAATCCCAAAACACGTGAGTACAATGTCATGTCAAAACCACCAAAACAAATATAAAATGCATTGCAGATATGAATGAGTTTAGAATAATACGTATTGCAGAGTATGTGTTTCTTGAAGTTAGGAAGGTAGAAAAAACTAACTATGACGGAGTAGACATTTATGTTGTATTATGTGTAAATATGTAGCAAAATTGTATTTAAATAGAGTTGAATGTCGCGTGTTTAATATGTTGTTTTTTGGGCACCTCTATACCATTCTGTTTAGTTTTGCACATTTACACATGTATCGATTATGTATTTTGAGCAGGAAAATTTAGATTAAAACGAAATAAAGGTTATGAATTCGAGTTTTTCTATCTGATTTGACAAAATACAAATTTTATCCAACACGCATGATACAGAACCTTGTATCACCACACTGTGGTGATAAAACATTGGCGGTAAATTGCACGTGCAATTTCTTATTGTGACGTTACGTCATGTCAGATGTAATAACATAGTTCAGTGGTTTTCTGTGGAAAAAATTTAATTTTTTTACATAAAGTATTGTTATTTATTATTTCAAATAACCTAATTGGAAATGTTAGATAAAAATATCATATACACAGTGTGTATATAATATGTATAAATCTAAATTATTGATCACTGATCACTTTTCAGTTCAAAGTTTCATCTTAAAATAAATTGAAAAATAAAATCGTTCATTCATATGTTTTTTCGTTCCATGTCTTACTAAAGGATGGCTCAAACCAGGTTAGTTAAATTTTGAATCATGAATCAAGATAAAAAGTCAAAATTTTAAAGAATTTTTTACATTCATTTTTATACCACGTTTTGCCATGCAGGTCAATACTGATATGCGCAGTCCTAAATAGACATCATGTAAAAGTATCTACATTTATATACCATATACAATTGTTTCTGAAAGTTTGAAACTGAAACAAGATACTTTTGTTTTTCGTCAGGTTTATTTTGTTTACAAGTTTTGATTAAAGTTTTAGGCACATGTACATTTAAAAGTGATAATGCATATTTTCAAGTTGGAATAGGTAATGATATTCTGTTTTTAAGAAATTCGTTGTTCTTGCGATTTATATTTATAAATCTAAACCCCCTTCATGATACTTTTTTTCTAGTAACAATTTTTAACTTTCTTGTTATTTACTAAACACAACATATTTATTGTAACCTCGCTATGTAAACCTATATATTTACCATTATTTATCATTTCAATCACGAATAATGTGACGAATAAAATCATTAGCTAAGCTATTTTTAACATGTAATGGTTTCCTGGTAAAGATCCCACTAGGTTAAGAGATAACACCAACATTCAAAATTCAAAACATCAGATGACATATCGGTTAACTTTTATGAAAATGTATAATGCTTAATGTATTAACAATAAATATTTATGAACTTTTTCATATTATTGAAGCATTATGCATATATATTAATATGAATATTTATTGTTTTATATAATATCAAATTTCATTACTTCGACATATGTGTATTCATTTATTTAGGAAGACAAGTCAACACCACTACATTTTGCATGTTCACAAGGGAATTTAGAAATGGTTCAACTGATGCATGACATGCAACCAGAGCGTTTTGTTCGGGCAGTAAAATCAGCTGACATACTGAAAATGACGCCATTACATAGAGCCGCCTTGTTTGATCACGTAACTGTGGTAGAATACTTAGTAAAACAGGTATAAATGAGATAATGTTGTTTACGACTGAACAGATATATTGCAACCACAAACAAAACAAAAATCAGAACAGAACAGAGCAATGCAACTAAACAAGATAAAGTTGGATTTTGCAGCACTCTGTTAAATTTAAGTTATTAAAGAAAAACGGTGAAATAATGTATAAACAATAATAGTTTTTTATTTTAAATGCAATCATAATTATCCTATCGATTAGTTTTACCAGAATAAGCTATTTTTAAGCACAAACAAATTGAAAGAGAAACCAAGTTTTCTGAAATTTGAGTTAATCAGAATGTCCATATCCAACTCCTTTATAACTTCTGGTTTTATCTAGTCAGTCAGGATAAAATATTCAACATGAAACCAAGTGTTCTTGATAACCAGAGACTAACATCCACTGGCTTTGTAGATTAGTCTTAGAATCAAAATACCATCGCATTATAAACTTTCGACAAGACAATTAAAAATATTGAAATGGTCGAAGGCCTCTTAAAGTACTATTACCAAATAACTAAATATTTACTCAAGTCCCTTTCTATTTTCTTTTTTATTATTTCATCGTTTTTCTCTATTAACGTAAATTTATTAACAGAATGTGCAACTTAAGAACGTGTACTTGACACCACAACCAAGAACAAAAATACACAAACTAATGATAAAAGTCGAACAAGACAATATAATGAAAATAATGAAAATGCAAACGCATATTGGAATGGCTGATTTTACAAGTATCTTGGTACTGAAAAAAATGTTCAGTTGTGTGGTTTTGGAAGGCCCTCAACTATCTCACTTATTTCACAAACATTTTTCAATGAATTCGCACAGTTAAAAATAGGCCTTATTTATCAAACAATGAACCAAAATTGTTTTAAAACTTTTATGCAGTTCGTGAAGTTTTAATAAAGATGCGAGACATTTTAGTTAAAGAAAGTATGAGAGATAAATACAAAGAATGAATATAGCGAATAAATAGATCTGAAACATACAGATTGAATTGAACTTTTTTCATATATTCTTATTAAACTGTCATTTTTATTCAACCACACAGGGAGCTAATATAAACGCTTTGGATGAACAAGATCGTTCACCGCTGTTACTGGCGGCATCTAAGGGAGCGTGGAACACAGTTCAGAAACTTCTTGAGAATGGAGCAGATGTCACTGTTAAAGACAATAACAACAGAAATTTCTTCCATTTGTCCATCAAGTTTGGTGGCCGTATGTGTACCTTCGGTTGTAGTGTCATGCAGGTATGTGATTGCCGTTTGTCTTATTTTTCATAACGTATATCAGTTTTGTATATCGATAGAGAATATGATAGTGAACCGGTGAAGGTCGTTTGCAGTGATATTTTTTCAAAGACCAACGAAGGATTGTCACAGATGAATTGTTGTACTGTGTTATTTCCTTTCACGCAATTTTGATTACATACGTGGCGGATGTAGCTAGCTAAACAGGAGGTGCTTGTCCCTCCTGAGCACCCGGCCTCACTTCCCTGGTGGAAGTTCACGTGTCTAACCTGACTTGTCAGTTCCAAAGTTTTTACTTGGTTTCTTAATTGTGATTCTGACATGGATAAGTATGTTTGCTTTCGTTTATTGTGATTTGGACATGTACTGTTATCTTTATATATTATCTATGTTGCCATATTTTTATATTGTAGAGTGCAAAAGACAATCTACTTAATCAGAAAGACAACATGGGATGTACTCCACTACATTATGCTTCAAAGGAAGGACATTTGGTTGCTATTGACGACCTGATTCACCTTGGGGCTAATTTAAATCCGAAAAATAATGAAAAACAGTCTCCGTTACATTTTGCTGCTAGGTGGGTAACTCATAACTCACACAAAAAGCTTTACATACAAATAGCATAGTCCACATTACTCAAGCAGTGTTTTCGAAATCTATAAAATTTGAAGTGCTTCAATACTTAAGCATCGTGTTAAAATGAATTAAACTAAAATTAGTAAAGTTCCTTTGTTTTAACACTGTTTATTGAGAAAATTGTAAATCGTGTTTAGATGTACCAACGAACAAGATTGTCGTAAGAACAAGTTTTTAGATAAAATAAAATAAATATACTTCTAATATTTGCTTCTGATTTCGTACCTTGGTGAGAGCATGTTTCTAGTTGATCTGGCTATTGTCAAAAATTCTTTATCTCGCTTCAACGTTAAAAATACAATGTTTGGTTTTCAATTATATAAACAGTTTACCTTTTTGGCAGGTATGGCAGATACAATACATGTAGACGTCTATTGGAAAGTGTTCAAGGACCCAATATAATAAATGAGACGGATGCGGATGGGTTATCTGCCCTTCATTTAGCAGCGCTGAATGGGCATACAAAGATTATCAATCTCCTATTACAAAAAGGAGCAAGTGTCACAAGGTATTTTCTTACATGCACAGACCATAATCAGTCTGTAAAAATATTCCTTCAAATCACAATAATGTTCTTTTCGCATTTTGGTGCATTTATGTTCATGAGAACTCAACGGGATGTATAGTCTTCCCCTATTCACTAAATATATATAGGTTTTAACCAATTTAACGCAAATTCTACTTTTTGTCAGAAAATCATGAAGCCATATGCAAAAAATCTTTTTTGAGTTATATATGACATGAACCCGTGTAATGAATGATTTGTATTGTATACACTTGTTGCAATTTGATTTTAAATGCCATCAAATAACAAGGCAACTGTAGATTATGCCTATGTTAAATGACAAGTATTTTAATAAACCAAACACTTTACGTTTTGTGAGGATTAACGATTTGTATCAATTTTAAGAGTATTTTTATAACGCTATTATTACAGTGACCACGAAAATAACACGCCACTACATTTATCAGCGTCAAGTAATTATACAAGAAGTATGAGGTTGTTACTAGGTGTCCATGGAAACCTCTTGGATGCAACCAATAAAAATGGGTAAGCTGCATTTAATATTGTCTATTTCACGTGCATTGAGGGATTGATTCCTGGTTTTATAGACTTAAGTAAAACTTTCACGCTAAATATAAATGATGAAACAATATTGCATATGAATAAATCACAATTGCTTCAAATAGTGTTACTGAAAACAACATAAGTACTAACATGTTCAAATATGTATTAAACCAACGGGAAATAATCATATGAATTGAAATATAGATGTATTATTTTCTTACTTCAATCGTTTTATTGTTTGTACAACAAAAAGAAAAGGCATTTCTATACTTTGAAGCATCACTGAACTTTTAATTATTACAACAACTTTATTGAAAGAGGGTATAATAAAGTGTAAATAGCATTTAGATTACATCCCATTAATCAAAATAACCCTTATTTATATACAGGACACAGCTCTTCATGTGGCATCACAAGCAGGACAAACTGCAGCTGTGAAGTTATTACTGACTGCAGGAGCGGCATTTACAAAAAACAAAGATAATAAGAGTTTTATTGATTTATTGATAGACCACAGACATACTGAGGTAGCACTGGCTGTCATTGACCATGACAGGTAAATAGAGTTTTATTGATTTATTGATAGACCACAGACACACTGAGGTAGCACTGGCTGTCATTGATCATGACAGGTAAATCATTGATAAAACAGCTATTATATGTTTGAAATGAAAGCAATTCCAATCTTTCTGAGGAGGCAAACCTGTTTAATGGAGTTTAAAGAATTCTAGTTTAATAATTATTTTCCAGAATAGTTTAATTGAATTGTTTACTTTTAAAGAAATTGAGAAATTTTAATACTAACATGGGGAATATACAGGAATAAGATTTGGGAGCAAATTTATAACATAGGCTTGTATTAAATCTTGCTACATATAGTAGTTCCTAAAGTTATGTTTAGTAATATTAAACAATGTTTTTGTCTTTAGGTGGGGTGAAGCATTATGTCAGTGTTCGGAAACATACGGCTGTCCATTATCCGGTTTTATTCAGCATCTTCCTGACGTGTGTATGGTGAGTTAAACACGAGTTAACTTATGTTATAAAATAACTTTACACTATCACCACCTTATTTTCTGATGACACTTAGTGTCATTACGCACCATCACTTGCATGGGTAAAAAATTGGGAAGTCTGTAGGTTCTTAGATCAGAGATCAGAGCATGAAAAGAATATTTATTTGACCAAAATCCTTCTTGAATTTTATTTTTCACAGTAATTTTCAAATCTGTTGCATGCCATCAGATTTGTTTTTCAAAATCTGGTTTAATAAGGAAAATTAAGTAGTCAATTATTAATCGTATATCATGCATTAATGCTGAAGTTGATGATGTTAAATATATCACGAAAATATAAAATAATAATTTGTTTTTCAGAGCTTTTTGGATAAATGCCAGTCATTTGCTAATTGTCCAAGTGGCAAGAAAGAGTATTACGTGAGTATTACTTGTTTCCAATAAAAGTGCTTGATGTAACTGTTTTCTGTTCGTCAATCTTGTACACCACAAATTGTTTCTCTTAATTCTCTATTGGAATCAAATCACATTTGAATTTGATATAACTTATATTGTTACTTAAACATCTTTTATTGGTTTCATTCATTAGACATTAACTATTTTAAAATGCATTCAAAGTTTGGATACTGTTATTCTGTTTTCTTGACAAATTCTTTATTGCGAGAAGAGCAATTTAAATAACAAGACTTGAACAACAGGACCGGTTGGTCAAGGCTCTATGATCCTAACAAGTTCGTTGGCAATCGATTCTGATATATTTGCCAGCACGTTGAAAAATAAATGCCTGTTATTACGGAAGAGTAACATATTGTTATTGTGTATTTGTAATGAAAACATGTTTTATTTTTACTAAGGGCCTGGCCAACAGAGCTTTGAATAACCTTTGTCCTTAAGAATAGCCAACGCTGTATATTTTGGTGTTGTAACTTTTAAAGAATTTCTATTGTATAGTATAAGAGATGAATATTTCACCACGGAGTTTATTTCTTGCTTTGGTTATAGAAAAAAATGCTATGAAAGTTATACCCTTCCATAGCACCCAGCCTTGATTCCCAGGTGGGGAAAGTTCACTTGATTTACCTAATTTGCCAGTTTCAAATTGATCGTTTTGTTTGTTTTTAATTTATATATTTAACAGCATTACTTTGTTCAATTACAGGTTGAGTATAATTTCAAACATTTACAAATACCATATTCATTCATGAGGAAACTTAAAAAAGAAGGCAAGAAACCTCTTCCAATGTTTGCACTCAATGTAAGTTGATAAGTTAAACACCTTTATATGCATGTGCAGTATATATAAGATTATACCGATCATTTCATACATTCAATAATAAACAATAAAGTGTTTCCATTAGATATTACAATATCATTGTTTATAAAAAACATGTTACGTTTGATATTTATTAATTCCTCAGAATTGCCCTGGATATTTTTGACGTCCAATAGTTCCATTTCCTTTCACACAATTTTGAATGCACACGTGGATGGTGTAGCTAGCTAAATAGGAGGTGCTTACTTTTCTGGAGCACCCGGTCTCACTTCCTTGGTGGACGTTCACGTATCTGACCTAACTTGTCAGTTCCTAAGTTTTATACTTTGCTTCTGGATTGTGATTCGGACATGGATTGTATGTTTGTTTTTTATTGTTGTACATTATGGCTTAATAAATGATAAGAATACAACATCATTATTGTGTCCTCTTTTCAATAAATAGTAAATACATGGTCATTGACGGTGAATAAAGGTCGTATTTGGTGAGGGTGAGAAAACGTGTAGAAAGTGAGGCTCTGCCGAGCTTTCTACACGTTTTCGCCCCCGAGCCAACAGATACGTCCTAAAATTATAATTGTAACTGCGTATTATCCATCTGTTTGACTTGTTTGTTTACACTCCAAGCGCAAGGATACAAATGTTTACGTGACGTCACGCTACCCCATCACACCCGTACTTGTCATTTTCGCTCAGTCCGACGTTCAAGCACATGTAGTTCTCAATTATTTAAATAAATAACTACAATACAATATTATTTTCATATTTAATATATGTAAATCTTAAATTCTTACAATAATAATATTAAAATAAATATTCTTTGATGAAATGTTGCAGACGTTTTCCTGTATTTCTGCCATATTCTAAAAGTCCCTCGGAATAAAGTAACAACTTATAATTTTTCATTTTTATTTTTAAATCATATTATATAACTACGTGTATTTTTTAAAAAAATCAATCTTTTTTTAAAATAAAATATTAAAATTTATGAATTGATTGATCAAGTTTATTATACTGTGTTTTGTTTACATTGAGAATGGGGTTCATTTGGGTCAAAGATTACGTCAAATGTTGAATGGAAAAAGTAGTGCCGTAACTGTGACGTCACAGTTAGCGCGTGGCTTTATTGGGTCAGTGACCGAATAAAGATAAGGTTTATTCGGCAGGCTTTATGATGTCAATGTACACGTTAGTTGCAGGATAAATATTATTCTTTTGAGCGTCAACAAGTATCTAAATAGGTCATACCAAAACCTTTGAATTACGTACGGAGTTTTGTGATTATATACACGAGCATTGCAAATTAAACAACAGGACCAGGTTATAAGATGTTCTTTCATAGAGAATAGTTGTGGCAATCACTTTAAGATATACTTGCTAGACTTCATTTTACTTACAGAGAATGGTAAATCATGGACGTGTAGAATGTTTGTCTCATCCAGTCTGTACGGCTTACTTATCAATGAAATGGTATGTATCACTTAAGACTTAAAGTAATTTTTATTGACGGATACTTGTGCTAAATGAAGATTTCATCATGACTTGCTAGTTGAACAATCCAATTATACTTTAGAGGAAAACGATTTGATTTATTTTTGTTAAACTTTGTTATGCTACCGTTATGCAAAACCGTTCTTTTCTCTCTCATTTATGTTGGTTTTGCTAGTAACAATGCCTTTGTGGCGTTTATTGTAAAATATACTATATATTATATTGTACATTAAAGATTCTAAACTGACCTTTAAGAACACCTTAAATCATATTGAAAATGATATTTAGGGAATTTGTCAGGTCATTTAAATAAATGTATGTAAGAACCACGATCTGTGCGCCATCCTAGGACAGCTATGTCGTTTTGGTATATTGTATGTGTGTAATTTTATTTCAGGAAAGCTTATGGATACTGGTTTCATTCCCTGAACCTTTTGATATATGCTATATTTGTTGGAATGCTGACTAACTTGGTTACTTCAGATAATATAGCTACACTTACAGGGTGTACCGGGAACTGTACGAACTATACGGAAACAGACCATAGAGAGAGACATTATACAGTAACGTTTTTATTTTGTCTTTAACTATTTGTTTACATGTTTTGTTCGTTTATTGTTTGTGCTCTCAGTGGCTTTTTTCGAAGTTTTGTTGACAGTTTCAAATTGTATTAGCTATTCTACTGATTCAATATGTTTATGCGTTCCATCAAATTTAAAACCAATGGTCTAATTTGCTATCATTATTTTGACTAGTAAACGTCTATTTTATCTTAAAAAGTGTCATTAAAACAATAACATTAACGTCTTAATGAAGGAAGTGACGTTCTTTGGAAAAGCAAGAAAAGGAGATATAATGCAAATAACAACATAGCACAAAAGAACGGGAATAGAAGATGTATGTTAGATGTCATACGACTACTTGCCAAACATTCATTGAATCTATTTACCATATTTAATTTCAGATGACCACACAACACATGTTAATAGCTTTATGTGTGGGAATATTTACCTTGCTCAATGTACTCAAAGAAATTGGACAAATGATTCAACAGGTAACATCATTATACTTGATGCAATATACTATATAAAACAATTATGAATTTGGGCTACTAGTTTTCAAGGAAGGTTTCATTCAAAACATTATGTAACGAAGTACTTAAATAGGAAGAGCCCATCCTTTTGTAGCACTGGAGCGCCTGGCCTCGCTCCCATGGTTCAAGTTTGTAAAATTTGTATATTTGTGTTTGAGTATTATATATAGAAATACTCTAACAATTTTTCTACACCGTATCCAATCCTTCTAATGGAAACACGCTAATATCATTGTCTACTTCATTGTCTACTTATGTCTACATAAAAATGATATATTTGGCCTTACGTTGCGTGGATTATAGCCGGTTCATATATGCTGTATTTGATTAAGGAAGAAATCGGTTTACTAAAATTAAAATAATCATGATTGGAGAATTAACCTCACCGCCGTTTATCACAATGCAAAACATTAATTACGTAATGGCATTAATTCATAATTTTACTTTGCTTTTTATTTTGATTTGAACATAGATCGGTATGATTATTTTTGATTTGGATGTTTAATACTTTACAACCTTCATCTATGTTGAAACTTCTTCAATGTGATAACTATAAATGATATTGACGATTTTATATTATACTGTACTTGCAGAAGAAGAAGTATTTTACGGACTGGAACAACGCTTTGGAATGGGTACTATACTCTTCTACAGGTGTCTTTGTAGGGCCTCTTATATTTGGAATGTCCGAACATTGCCAATGGGAAGCGGCAGCAATTGCAATATTTTTGGCATGGTTAATTGCCTACTTTATCTTCAAAGGTAATGCATGTATAATTTTGATGTGGACAAAATTGTAATTGTTTCCTTTATGCAAACATAGACATATCAGGTAGGCTTAAAATTGTAAAATCCTTATACACTACCTTTGGGCATTCAACTGATTGGCCTGAAATATATTTTTATAACAATTATTTTGCTGACTTAAAGGTATATAAATTTTTACATCTCGACAGGATTTTACAAAAGTCATACTAAAATCTAGATTAATGAGAAAATAAAAAACAGATTACATATAATAGTACAAAAATTGTAAATGAACAAGTAACTGCAACAGCTAAACAACAAACAACAAGCAAGGACAAACATATATTGTGACCAAAAATAATAAAACAATAAAAACGCATTTGCAGAAATATATCAGATTAAAAAACAATTAATGTCATATTCTTTATCTTACTTTTAGGTTTGACTTTTTTGGTCTGTACGTTGTCATGTTCCTGGAAATTCTGCGTACCTTGTTCAGAGCTCTCTGTGTATTCTCAATGCTGATTATTGCATTTGGGTTAGCGTTTTACATTCTTTTATCAGGAGAGGTAAGATATGTATCTGCATAAAATTTTTACAAAATGTTTTGTTTCAAATACAATTCGCTCTGATGTCGTGTTTGAGCAACTACCATTGGGAGTAAATATTTCTGGTTTACATCAGGAGAGATCTGTCGTCTGTGGCTCTAAATATAAGAATTTATACATTATGAATTTTCTGCTGGCCTATTTTTTCAGAAATCTCTGTCATAAAAATCGTTTGATCACCATGCTTTGTGTGATATTACAAATCCATGTGCTAGCAGGGGCTAGTATAAGCAATGTCTTGGCCGCTCAAAGACAGGTGATCCTTCAGAACAAAATATCTGCCAACTTTTTAATTCATACATGTACTCCACATTTAAATTAATATTGAAAATAAAAAAATCAAGATAATTCAATTAATGGGTAAAACTTCATAATCAAAAACCTAAGCCTACCATCAAAAACATTTGAGTGTAGTTATGGTGCTATAGCCAGATTATTTTACTTAGATCAAGACTAGTTTTTGGATGGCAAGGAATTAGGTGTTCCTCGGGGAAAACCGATTTTAAGCAAGCACGTTGACATAATTTCTAGCATTATTGGTCTGGCCTCGCAGGGTTTCACAGTGATTCACAAGCATGTTTTAGACCAGTCTTCCAACGAGGCCAAAATTTATGAACAATGTACGTATAATATTGAAATAGTTGACAAAATAAACGACATCTGCATTACAGGAAACGCATGCGTATTCTACACCTGGACTTTCCATGTTGAGGACAGCCATGATGATGTTGGAACTTGATTACATGGCGTCATTTAACCAGCCATACACGGATACAGATAGCCAGACGTTACATTTTGGCGGGTTAACCATATTCTTCCTGGTGGTATTCGTACTCTTGATGCCGATTCTTCTCATCAACTTATTGGTAAATTATTTTTGGCAATGACACTGTCGTTTCAGCTCATTATTGAAGTATAAATTTCTTCAAGATAAAAAACCCTTTAATTAAATACCATACTTAAGTATATGTACTATAGCACCACCTATAACAGGTCCCAGTTAATCGCTTTTAGGTTTGTCAAATGCTTTAAAATATCGGCAATATCCTAGTGATACAAATTGCTAATAGTAAATACACGCAGCTTAAAAAGGAAACTTGACAACACCCTTTTCCGCTTTTTAAAAGACATTCTATGTTTGTTTGCTAGATAAAATTGAAAACACATTAAATAAACTGATAAATGCCAAGTGATTTTAGTCTAAACTGATGTTTTTACATACTAGGGAAGCTAACTCTTGTTACTCTATTCCTTGTGCTTCTAGTTTACATGCTCTTCATTTTACACTTTCTTAGATCGGTCTTGCAGTTGGAGACATTGAATCAGTTCAAAAGAATGCTAAGTTAAAACGCCTTGCAATGCAGGTAATTATAATAAACACGTGGTAACAAATTTACATCGCTATGATTTGGTTAAAAAATTTGACCCATGCACTACCGACGAGGAATTGTATTCCGAAACAGTCGTCTAGTGCTGTAAAATTAACACTGGTATAATACATAATGGCCAACAATCTGATTTTGCTAACAAACAACATTTACTTATATCTGTATTCTATTAAATCATTATTGCTAAACAAAGTCAACATTTCGTGTAAGAAGTATAGTTAAATATGAATGCCTTAATATAAATTATACACATGGTATATGTGCAACTGTTGAGAAATTGAATTCTGCAACAGACTCCTAGAATTAGAAAAAATGGAAGAAAAGTAGAAAAGTTTAAAGCAGTTTGAAATAAATTTCAAACAAACCTAGTGAAGAGGAAGCTCGCTGGTGAAAGTTCACGTGTCAGTTTTCAAAGTTCATTTTTTGATTATGATTTAAACATTGACCGGTATGTTTGTCTTGCTGCTGTAATTGACTGATAACACTGCAGATAGGCAATTACCGATATATCCTCGTGTGTATTTGTGGGGATTGGGTTGGGTATTTTTATGCTTTTTCCTTTTTCTTGTTAAAGTTCTGAAATATTTTCAAAACCTCCTTGTCATTAGTTTCAACTTTACGTATGAAAATTGATATACCGGTAGCGTGGTTAGATTTTTGTAAGCAGTAAAACTATTGGTATTTGTAGGTAGAGTTTCAGACGGATCTTGAGAGGAGAATGCCACAGAGACTGTTAGAGAAAGTTGACAAAAATGTTTACAGAGTCTATCCCAATGCTTGTTCAGGAATGTTTTCATTTGTAAGTATATAAGCAGAAACAAAATATTAATTTACTTTTAAAGAAAAATCACACAAAAAACACCCACACACCCAGAGAGAGAGAGAGAGAGAGAGAGAGAGAGAGAGAGAGAGAGAGAGAGAGAGAGAGAGTATGAATAGCATAAGGTACAAGAGCAATTAAATACGACTAATTTAGGATGTTTAATGATTAAAACCCAAAAGACAAAGGGTGTGTGAAAAAATTGACAAAGAATATCAAATATGTTTTATTTTGTCAGAATCAAACAACAAAATATAGCGATAGCGATATGTACTCGGTTAAGATACACTGCACATAAAATTAATACATCCATATTGCTAAGTGTAAGCAAGACAGAAACGCTTCCAAAATACGTCTTATATATGCTTTTACAACATGATGAAAAAATTGTATCATTTAATAATAATGATAATAATAATAATAATGCGAATTAAAATATTCCAGATTTTTTCAAGAATCAAAGTAAGTTCTAACATAGAAGACATAAACACAGAGGAAAGCAGACAAAGAGCATACTTCCAACAAGAACTGTATAAACAGAAAATGAGGTTCGTAATAGGTTGATTTCCACTACTTATAAACTGAAAATTATATGGTAATTAAACAAGTTGTCCGACTAAGTTCACATCATTCCGCAACTTTTAAACCCATTGTATGATTCCAATGACGTAATTACAAAACGTCAGCCAATTATGGTTCTGAGCTTATATGTTCAATGTAACTATAAAACCTACAGTATTTCATTGTAACTTATGCGTTAGGTGAAAGTATCATATTACAATTACAATTGTCTATTAGATTAAATATTTCCATTTATGATCATGAAAATAAGTACATTTACGACATAATCGAACAACAGACAAAATAAGACAACATGAAACCAGCAGAACCTTGTACTAGAATACAGGGAATATATTTATCTTGCAGTCATAATAATTGCGGTAATATTGTGAGAAATGAGTGTACACCAGGTAAAAACTGTGAAATAGGCAAATGTTTAGGGTCCTTGTTATTTATAACTGTTAATTTCTTTCTAGGTTGAAAGAGATGTCGGGTCAAATGCAGAAACAGTACGATTTATTACGGCTGATTGTACAAAAGATGGAGATACACACGGAGGATGACAACAGAGATGAAGGATTACAAACCGCGGAGAGCTTGGAGTTCTTTAGTCCAATACCCGCCTTAAATCCCAATTCTAAGTGGAAAACTGTTATGGCACCAACAACCATGGCAAAACAGTGGAGTAAAACTGTCAAAAAATAAAAGACGTTGGATTCGGTAAATGTAAAAAAAAGTTGCTATCTTAAGAGTATGTAATTGCTTCTTTAGTCTAGTATCGTATATAGGAAGTTACCCTATACCTACGTATATTAGGATTAGATGAAGTCATAAATAATTGGGGAGACAATTTTATTTCACATTGGATTAGATTACAAACAGCGGTTATTAAACGTCATCATATATTTTATATCAGACGCCTTGTAACATGTATGACAATTTATATATAAAATACATTGATTTATCAGATCTACAGTGAAGGTTGTGTCTTATATCGATAAAATGTATATATTTAAGAGATCTTCGTATCGTGTAAAATTGATGTGCAATCATGTTTATGTGTTCAAATTTAGTTAAGTTTATTGGATTTCCGTCCGTGATGATATTGTTTTATTATTTTATAAGAGTTTTAAATCGTTTTTATTGTGACTTTAAACACGTTTATATTACTTGCCGTTATTTTTACAGATATTTGTATCATTATGTTTTCTTTTGTCTAGAAACTATCATATTTTTTTTAAAATTTGACATCGTCACTTTGTAATATCCCATTTGTTACGTTTGTAAACATAATTGTTTTGTAGCCACATTTATCAGATAGTGTATAAACGGCTTATTTCAAGTTCTAAAACAGAAGTATTATTAATATTGAAGATACTAGATGGACTGACAAGATGAAATGTATATAGGATGGAATTGTAAATGATAATTATTAATTACAATGTTTTACCCGATGTTGTTGCTTTATTTTTATAGAATTTTTGTTGACACTTCATTGTTGCTACATTGTTATGACATCGTTGAGTTTGTATTTTAGAATAAGGTATCATTACATAAAATTTGGCTGGGCTTATCTTGATTTTAATAATGTATTCAAAAACTACACGACAACCGTCAGCAGGTGTTGCTTTTGAATGTAATGTTTTAAAACGAATGACAAGTTCCACTGTTGGTATATATATATATATACTGTTGTGAATTATTTGAAATGTTTATGATCTACCCGTGTTATTAAATATTTTATTGTGATTATGCTGAACCAAACTGTTTTTATAATTAGATGTTGGCTTACTGAACTGTGAAAAATTGAAATTGATTAGATGTGTTTCGATCTTCTATTTTGCCAAATACCAAAGATTAAGACATTGAAAGCATAATTCTTTCCACATTAACTATCAATGGTTTTGGAATTGTAGATCCAACAAAATGTTCAAACTAATTAAAAAAACCCTGTTATGAAATTTACGATTTGTTATGTTGAAAAAAATGTCTCAGGCAAAGGTGAATAAAAATTAAAGATTAAGAATTAAACTTTCAGCTGATTACTGGTATCATTTTGTTTTCTGTTGTCGTCAACTTTCCTGTTCTTTGCAGCAATATACTAGCTTCTCCTGCTAATGGTTTATTTGTTTCACAATTAATACTCTACAATAGAGTTTGATTCCACTATGAGAACATTACTCAACGAGTCAAGCTGTTTACAAATTATTATTGACGCAAAGATATTGCAGGCATAGGCTTATCAAGGCCATCAAAACGTTTTATGGCAGTCATCACAATATTGTTGATAAGATACAAAATAATTCTGGATATATTTGACGTCCCATAGTTCCATGTTTCTTTCGTTCCCAATTTTGATTCTAGACGTTGCGGTTGTAGCTAGCTAAACAGGAGGCGCTTACCCTAATTTCCTTTTTGGAAGTTCACGTGTTTAACCTAATGTTCAAGTTTCAAAGTTTTTACTTTGCTTTGGACACTGATTGGTACATCTGTTTTTGATTGCAAGAAAAATCGACGGACAGACTAAAAACAAAGCAACGCATGTACATACTTGAATAAGTAGTTAACGGTTTGAAGACACAGTGTTTATAAACGAATGAGTCTATACTACACGGGCAGGCAATAACAACATGTAACCTTATCATACTTTCACCCCATCGCACGCTTTATCTTTTGCTACAATAATAATATCAAAATTCGTTGTTTACTTTGCCATCAGATTGTTAACAACCTACTTCAACAGACTTCATAAGACGCCAGATTATATTAACATCGCAGACGTCATTAGGCGTCAAAACAACAAAGCCTAATGAAGTCCAAAGTTTGAGGCTCAAGACCTTTTTGGTATTGCAAACTAAAATTATTTTCAAAATTACACCACTGTATTTGACTTCTCGTCTGAAGCCTCAATTTTTGGATTTCATTAGGAATTGCTACATGGTTTACAACAAAATCGGTTTTAAAGATGATTGCTTGTCTGTTTTGTATGAACGTACGTATGAATACAATTTTGTATTATTTTTTTAATATTTAACATTGCCGTTCCAATGAATCATCACTATCCATTTACCATTCAGTTAAGTTACAAAAAGAATTTGAAATATTTTTGACACTAGCGTGATGCAGTGAAATACGAGAAATTGACATGTATAATGTTTACCTAAACTGCAATTTAATAAAAATCAAATTAGAGAAATGAATGTTTACACATTTCATACCACAAATTAAAGGGTTTAATAGTTAATTTGAGGATTTAATCAATGTGTAACTGTCTGTGTTCAAACAATTATTTTAAAAAAAATCAAAATAAATTGCGTGCCACGACGAAAACGAGGAATTGTTATAGCTAATTTTAAATGAAAGTAACTGAACCAAGACCAACGTTCTTGTAGTGCTTTGAACTTTATTGCGCGGGCATGTTCTAATGTGTCTGATATATACAAACGGTATCTACTAAAGTTCTCTTAAAATCGACAAACTACATAAAATACTATAATAAGTAATATGCTGAAGCGCAAGATGAGATGAAGGGGATTTGAGCTTCAGAGTATTTCAAGCAAAGAATATGTGACATTAAATGCTATTTTATTTCGAGAACCGGATATGAAATACAATGGCAGTTGAAGCCGAAACATGCTTGTTAAATGAAAGCCAAACAATATTATGAACACAATCAGAGTCTGCCAACTAAACACTGTCCCAGAGATAAAAGGTAATAATGAAGAATATATGCACAAAATAAAACTGGTTCAACTTTCTCATCCATCATACTTTCCAGACCTAAAATTATCCTTTCATTTCAAAACTTAAAATTATCACTAGCGTTTGTCGATATCATTCAAGGCCAGCGTTTGTATTTACTACGTTCAAGTCCTCAATGAAGAAGAATAATTTAAAAATTTAAAAATTTTAAATTCGGTTAAATATTTGAGAAAGTAGGTTACTTAAAATTGATTTCAGTATCTATTACGTTTTTTATTTTGTTACTTAATTGACAGAAACTCTTTAACGTCCGCCGTACATTTGATATAGAAAACAGTAACTTTAACTTATTTTTTCAGTACGTGAATTGGTTACGGTGTAATGTTTGTTGACGTGTACAAATGGGTTATCACACCCAGGCTGGTTAAACATGTTTTATATAATACATCATGTTATTTAACGATCTATACTCGTAATGGAACCCTTGTAATGTGTTTCTTAATGTGACTTTAAAGTAAATATCTTAAAAAGGTTAATATATACAAGTAAGGTTTGAATTTAAGATATATGTAGCGTAGCGGCAAATGAAAATCATAATATATCAGTCGGACTGATGTCATGCGCAGAATTTTATGAATTTTTACCCTAAGAAATACTCAAAATTTTGCAATGAAAAAATTGAATATTTTTTGTCATGTACACAATTTTGAGTTATACCCTAAGAAATACTCAAAATTCTGCAATGAAAAAATTGAATATTTCTTTTGGTTACGATTCAAAACTGCACAAGTTTTGGTATTTATTTTTTGAAATAAAATCAATCACAAAAATCACAAACATACCGGATCATGTCCAAATACCAAAGCAAAGTAAAGCTCCGAAAACGACAAATCAATTGAAGCAAGTGAGACCAGGCGTTCCGGAAGTGTAAGTACTTCCTGTTTTGGAAGCAGTTAGACACGTCTTAACTGGTATCATTAAAAAGTACTAGGCTATCAAAGTAGGCATTCATTCCATACTATAGTACTGTTTTAACTTATTAAAGTTTAAAGGTTTTTTCAGCGTACTGGATACAAGAGGAATATTCCAAATAATACTTGCTTTGAAAAACTTCACTTAGTAATGTAACTAATCGGTTCATAACAAAATTATTGCAAAATATATTTGGGAAAAAAATTTGGAAAGCCGAAACAATAATCTGAATTTCTAGATAAAGCTCCGATATGACCAAGTAAAAAATTTAAAGTATTTTATTGGAACAGAATATATTTTGTTTTTTGATTCATGATCACGCGGTAACAAATGTTTGCAAGTAGTACAAAAGTATGATTTATGAAATAATACACTTAAAATGTTTAAATTGAGTTATTTGATGTCGCGAAATAATATTTTATGACCGCATTCCCTTTATTATGAGGATTCAGTCTCTGTCCCGGCATGCAATATAATATTTCAGGGTAGATCAAACATTTTTGTGAACAATAAAGTGATATAAAAAGACAGGATATCGATTTATGAAGGAATTTTGATGTATATCATTACGTATACTGAGTATACACAAACCACTGTCTGTTAGGTAATACTTCCCGAGTTTAGTAGATTTAATAATGGCACTCTTTAATATGTTTATATGCATGCAAATGATTTTTATCTACTCATCCAGCCAGAAAGCAAATAAAGAGAAATTACTTACATTTTTAAACAAACGCATTTTTCAAATTTTCACCAAGGCAATGTGCAGAGAGGGATCTTTAGCATAACATTTTAAGATGTTTTCCGAAGGACCCCGTGACATTTTTTTTCTAAATACCGCTTTATTTGACGAAAGGACAGTCGCTTATTTGACATCTTGCTCGGACCTGGTCAGTGTTCGAACCCCGACCTCCCAGATACGGAACAAGCACTCTCCCAACTGAGATACCGTAGTTGTATATATGTGAAGAAACAAGTATAGTAATTATACCTACTGTCATATTAATATATTACAATAAAAAAATAACAGACAAAAATATAGAATTGTTGTTCAATTCCGAATTAGGAAGATCTAGAATTTCAAATTCTGATTTTAGAACTGTATTTTTAGAATCCATTTGAATTTAAGTAATAAATATATTGAAGATACTATCTCTTTGAAACACTCGGGCTCGTAGGGTTTGACTCGGGGGTTATAGTAATAGTCGTTTAACCTAGGTTAAAACAAGTATCATGAACGTGTGGATAGACAGAAAGTATTTTAACAATGTTGTTTATATTTCTACTGTATTATATTTGTTTTCACTACGGCGGAATTCCTCCCTATACAGATAAAGTTTAATCTGTAAAGTGTCTGAAGGACAGTTTTAAAACGTTTGACGATCTAATAACATATTTCTGTGGTCGTGAACCTGGATGACATCCTAAACTTAATCATTTCATTCGATCATTTTCCTTAATATACATATTTCTCTTCCATCACTCAACGCCCGTCTTTAGGTAAGCATTTCATATATGTACATGACAAGGCTAATCCATCTTAGAGTAAAACTGTTTTATTTATTAGACACGTCATAACGACATGGCAAGCATGTTTGTTGGTTTAGAATTTTTATTAAAAGAATGCATTAAAACAAAATATAACATGACAATTTACTCTTGTATATAAATAAAATACAACAATTTGGAGCCGAGAAACAGGAACTGAGTCGGTGACAATGACAATCTTCAGTACATCTAGATAAATCCGGAAGCTAGCTACTAGACGCCTCTTGCCTTGAGCAGTGTACTCTAAAACTAATGGTTAATGTCTTAAAAGCTCGCTGGAGTACCTCTATAAAGCAAATTGCATTGCCAAGACGGATACGCTTCAAGAGAAAAAAAAGCACGTTAACCCTGATATTCGGACTATCGGTGTATTAAAATTTGGACTAATGTTGTATAAATCTACAAATTTTTATACAGTCCATGGATGAATAAAATCTCAAACTTTGGACTGCCACTATATAAAACTTCCGACAGTCACTGGTCATAATGAACAAAATGGTGTCAAATACCCGTGATATTAGTATTGGATACATTTTCGCCTAACTCCTAACAGTCTATAATGTTATCCGGAGATTTAAGTATTATTGCTACATTTTCAGCCTGGACAATCGTTTTACTAATCCTCTATGTGTCAAAATCAATCGGAAGTTGGATCTGTAAATCATAATCCATTGTCTTCAAACGATAGTGCTGTTATCTTGAAGTGATCGCATGTATTTCAACCTGAAGCAAATATCCGACGCTGGTACAAAGTCGGTATAATCAGTACAACCCCTGTTGGTTTATCTAGTATATTGTTGTTTTTGTTTTGGTGTTTACTTTATTGTTTTGTCAATTGTCAAGTATATTTACTCATCTACAAATTATTTATTTTATTTAATAAGTCTTGTCAGTTATAGATTACAAAAAACTCGAAAAGTGTCGTAATTCAAGGTGATATATGGGGCATAAATGCGTGTCAAAAAGGACATGTAACAATTTTGTATGTCCAGTCTGTAGTCTGTTTGTTTGTTTATAAATGACAATTCGGCATATACATGTCCAGTATATATACAAACCATCAACGGTTATAGGTATGCTTTTGATTAGAAAAACCACGACACCATGAGTACAGAAATGTAAATAAAATGTCTAAAACTGTTATATAAAATATAAATAAGTCATAAAACTATCTTAAAACCTTCTCAATAGACGAGTTTAGTTTTTATGGGGATATTTATGACAATATAACGTGGACAGCTCTACAAAACTGTAAAGAAAACAAGATATTAGGTTTATATTTAATGTATTGTATCACAATAGTTTAATATTCATAAGAAACAAAACGGCAAATAGTTAACGTAACGTGGGGGACAAACATACGGCACGGGCCTGTCGAAAGTTTAACACTAAGTAGCGACTGGACAGTTCATCTCAGTCCTTTGTTATTAGCTGCCAGCATATACCGACAGGCTGTCAGCATCTGTTATCAATATTTCAGCAGCTTTTCGGTAACTAACTATTATTATATCCGCCACTTGATACCAAAACTTCGACTCTTTTTGTCAGTTTAGTGTTAAACTTTCAACAGGTCTGTACTCACGGTAGTATTATACAGAATTACTTACACCTGGCAGATGTATCAAGTCTCTCTCTAATGTCAAACATAGCATGCTGATAGTTTAAATACAGTTTATTTAATGATATTCAGTATTGTGTAAATGGTGTTCGCTACACTTTCAGAAATTCATCAAGAAATGTAGATTAAATGACTGTAAAACTAATGTATTTAAGATTAAACAACTGTGACTAATTTGAAAATTGCATGCATTTAGTGAATGTATTTTGTATGACCCAGGTACACTTCTATAATACGTCTTTTATTCCTTGTCTTGTATTCACGATATATAAAGATATATGGATGTGTGATTTGTATTGAATGTGTTATCTTTAATGTTCTACAAAGAAACGCGAATTTGATACACCTTACATAAACTATATAAATGAAATCTTGGCATGTTTTTGATGGCCATGATTTGGCATAATCCAGTTAAACATATCTTATTAGATACTGATATCGGTTAAGAATAAGTTCTCTAAGATCACTTTGCTAAGAATCATTGGGAAAGGTATTCTCTTGACTTATCTAAGAATAATAAGAACTTTTTCTATAACTTGCAAGTGGGGTTTAACGGCAAAGAAACACAGTTCCTGCAAGGTCATGAGATTAAGTCGCACAACTAAAACTGCTGCGTCATTGCAATGGTTGATCTTTTTTAGTGTTACACGTAAAACAAATTTCCTCTTTTTTCTGACCATATCCATCGGGTGCATTATGCTTATCATAGCTTCCAACTGAATATACGGCAATTCCAGTATTTTGCAAGATAACTACCATAATCTCAAGCAGATGGCAATCAAAGAAACTCATTGCTTTTCCATTTGATTCTTGTAACTGGTGTTCTTCTTGGTGTTAATAGAGACGAAGTCCGAGCACGGAATTCAACACTGTTATCAAAGAAATCATTGGGTGATAGATAATGATGACATCTGGGAGGTGATGACGATTTATGAATTTCGTCCAATGAAACATTGCTTCCGCCGATACTGCTGACATCAGAATTTGAGCTGTGGAATTCGAACATATATCGTAGCTGACTATTGTCGATCTTAAGTTTATAAACTGTCTCATCAATGACTTGTCTTGTTCCTTCATCTGCAACTAAAATAAATAAATGATATATCAATATTAAATTCAAAACTAATTTAAAATCGTTTGTTTCATATTTCTACTATTTAAACTTTTCAGAATGAAATATTAAAAAAATTAAAATATAAATTTTTAAATATTTCATTCAGAAAATTCAAAAATATAAAACAACACCAGTTCCGGATCTCATTATGGAATTTGAAAAAAATCTCGTACCGCAGCGAACTGCTAAGCAGCAATAGACAATGCATAAAAATGTAACATAGTGGACCGGAGACGCCTATGTAAACAACAAACAATGAAGAGAAAACATTGTACATTTATTAAAAACTATTTAACTTGTTTATGAGATAACAGAACAATATATTTATGACTGTCGTTATGATGTTCATTCAATCTTTATAATGATACTCATTTTTACCGTCGGCGTTTTACTCAAGTTATAAAGAATTTTAACCATTTGCCCAAAAAGATTTCGAGCTATAGAATGGGGTACAAATAATGTGTGTGCTAACCTTTGAAAATGTTTCTTACATTTTTCTAAAGGTAAAAATTGTCCACTGATTTTGTGTTCTCATGGTTTATATCATTTGAATGGATAGGTGAGGAAAATGTAACAAAAGTCGACCGTAGAAATCAAACAACACTCCTCTTAAAATTCCAAAAATTTAATTGATGTGTCAGGATGTTGGGATTCAGATAGTTGCATACCTTACAATTTATATGCATTTTGAGAGGTTTTACAATCATCCTATATTTTGTCAGCAAACTTCGCGGAAATCTACACCTATTTTCAATTAACTTTATACAATGATTTATAGTGTCATTCTAAATCTTACAATAACTTTGTGAAATGACCCGACACACCAAGGAAATATACTGTAAATGATTCTAAGGGTATATTATCTTTGAAATTTAATATGTAACCGTTTAATTTATTTTCCGAAGGGCAAACTGAATATACGGGTAAACCGTAAAACTACATTACATGCCTGTCTAAAGTTTAAGACTTAACTAACGAATTGGTACCTAATCTCCTGCTTATCTCCACTTTTTCTTTATCTCGACAGTTGCTGTATATCTCGACAAGCTATAAATATGTCTGTGGCCACTTGTCCGCCGAAATTCGACTCCTTTCCGTTAGCTCGGTGTTAAACTTTCGACGGGTCTGTACCATATGCAATCGCGTCAACAGTACCCCATTTTCTTTGTTTGTATTAACCTTTGAGCTTAACTTTATTGATGTTAATATTTAAAAAAAATCCCACTTAGTATTATCATTCATCTTTCAGATGTTTTATCACTTTATATATGCCTATGATTTAACCATACATCTTGAAGATAAAGTGAGGTGGCCCTTGTCCCATTCTTATGCTTGACTTGTTAAAGTAAGGAATAAAGAAAATACTAATTACAGATGATTTGATCTATATTCGTACCAATCACGTGACCGTACGGTTTTAGATAAGATAGTGTTAAAAGATGAACAGTTAAGACTTTTGTTCAACAAATAAATAAGAAGTTTAGTTAAATGAACTAAACAAAGTCTTACTTTCAATACTGTCATTGCGAGCTATTCATAGATTGCAATATTCATCTTAAAACAAATCACATTGTATCTTAACTCACTGTGACCTAATTTATTTCAAGGCCAGAGTGGATATTAAAAAAAAACAGCTTTTATTTTTCTTGATGTAAACATAGCTTTTGAAGTTGTTGTCTCTATGTAGAAAATATGTTTCGAGAAACCCATATATAAACTAGAACAACCTGAAAGGCAAATACCCACAGTCTCTAACACTGACCTATGTATGCAACTAATTTTATAAGCGATTCTTCGTCTCATGTTGATTTACATTTGTTCCAAGTGTGATCAAAATCCGTCCATAGACGTGGAAGATATTAAGTGGGCACAATATTTGGATTGATGCCGAAAACGGACAAGGCGATTAACGGTATATACCCACATACAGGTACTTAGCTAGTTTGCGGGATATATGTATGGCGAATGGATAGCTATAGTGTATACACATACAGATTAAATATTGGAAGTGAGACTAGATGTCCCGGGAGGATAAGCGCGCCTCTTCTCTTATTCTGCCGACACAACCTGATAATAAGCATCACTTTATTTTATGTCAAGTATACAAAGGACAGAACAACCTCTAAATCATAAGTAAATCATCACTGTCGACATAGTAAAAGCATACTGAGTGATTCAGTGTAATTACTTCAGTAAGCGGTCGTTGTATGTTTAGTTTAGTTTAGTATAATTGGAGACTTATGTTTCGATATTGTAGTTAAGGTCCTTCTGTATTTAATAGCTTATACAAAATAAAGTCCAACTTCGAAATGTTAAATCTATAAAAATAATGAGTGTACAATAATGATGGTTGTTTTCAATTAATTTATTTTCATATTAATTAATACGAATAATTTTAGCCATTATTTATTTTCCATCATGCCTTTACCAAAATTAAAAATCTACATGTATTCTGCACAATATAACGTTTTATCTTATTTTTTGCGAAGTTTATCCCGGTTAACAATGCCGCTGATTAAGAATTTCTGGCCAATAAAGTTGAAAAGACAACATTGTTTTTACATTGGCAATGTATCTAATACCAGTTTTGTGATCTTTTACTTACAGAGTAATTATCCAACATCCAACAACAGATGTCGAGCAAAAGGACGCAAGAGTATTTATATTCTTTCGCGTAAAAGTAAACCAAGCTAATTACTGAATCTTGGAGTGTTTTATTCTAAAGAATATGATTATTATAGTTTCACAGCAGTTTTGGCAATGTAGAGATTATAGTTGTAATTATAAATATTGTAGATAATACTTAAAAAAACAGTTGATGGACAAAAAGTTTATACAACAAATTAGCTCTTTATCTCTGGTCTTATTGAAGGTGTTAATTTGTTCATACGGGTCACTAAAATACTTAAAATATGCACTAGCTCTGCTACTCTTAACCTTGCAAATTAAGCAATGGAATAATTAAACATCTTTATATTTTAGCGGCTCTGTTCACATTAAAACACGTTCTCTTTAATATGATGTTATATATGTAGTATTTTATTAAGTATTAAAAAACAGTCAATATGCCCGATTTTTTTTAATTAGCACATATTAGCAAAATAAAGCATTTAAAATTAGCATATGTCGGCGAAATTAAGAATAAAAAAAAAGCTCTTGAAACCAAATAATGCACATGACGTCAACACAAAGTAATTTAAAAATAGCACTTGACAACGGAAAAAAGGAAGATAGCACTTTTTTATTAAAAAAACAGCAGCTTGTGAAAAGTGTATAATGAAGGCATTCACAAATAATTACAAATATCTTGAGGGCAGTTTTTTACACCTTAATCAAAGGTGTCAGACGTAAAGAAAGAAGTCGAAGTAACACTGGAAAACTGTTGACCTACCGCAAAGTGACAATGTGTAGAATTTTATACATGTTTAACAAGTGTACAATAAATGTGACCGTCAAAAGTAAAAAAAGTAAGAATGTGTTTTTGTCTAATGAATCATGCCATACAAAATTGCATTTTTCGTAATTGGGCAAGATTTTATAAAATACAACTGGAGCCAAGCTTCATATACATTATACTATAAAAATGCAGTTTCCACTTTTTAAAACCGGATAGTTAGATATATAAATCAAGTTTAAAATGCAGCAATGGTTATTTTTTGTACCGTAGAGTGGATATACAAAACTGAATATTAAGATGAATTCCACATAGTACTCTAATGTTGCTTTTAGTTATACTTACAATCTCCTGTTTAATCCATTTCAATGCAGTGTCCAGATCCTTTTCCCTAGAATCGAGGTCATTGTCCATATTTGGATGAGTTTGTCCATTTTTGTTATGACCAATAATCTGTACATATCTATAAGGTAATCGTACAGTGTCTGGTGACATCACATGTTCTGGGGTCATACCCGACTCCACAGCAGCGTCTTGTAGACAAGGAGGGACATGCATCGTGTCATGTTCCTCCCCGGTATCTGTTGTAATACTTATTTCAACGTCACATTTCTTCATCCCAGTATTAATCATATATTCATACTCAGGTATATGGTATATGTATTTAGTACGTATCCATTACGTTAAACACTCAAAAGTACTAACAAAAAATGTTTATACAGACACTTAATCAGAAACTACAACTTAACTTTAGAAAATCCCACGTTTAACATACTATCACCTTTAATGTGTTATGTAAATAGTACTTCTTCTGTCTGATTTACACAGCCCGACCGGCCGGTCGACAGTCGATGTAAATATACCTCGGATAAAAATCCTGTCTCAAGTGTCAACAACTAGGTATTTCTTCAAATTCAGACAGTATTCTTTAAGTTAGTTAGATAATATTGGTTACATTGTAAGCATTCTGTTTAAATCACTTTATCAATGCAAGGCTTAACACATTCTTTCAAGTGCAAACGTTAAACCTATAAAATACTATATAAAAACTGAATACTACGAGTTGTAACTGAATATTCTATCTTTTAATTCCTTTGGATTCCAGGTGAATAAAAAACTAAAAAAAATAACTTTAGATGTATTCTAAATATTTTTCTGTAAGAGTCTTTTGATACAGTTATTTCATCGCGCACCTGACAACCGGTAAAATAAAAACGATCAATTCCTTAAAATTAAAAACGACACACTTAAAATCTACCATGTGATATATAGAATTTGTGATAACATAAAGTAAATCACTCTGTTCGTTATCGCTTGTCACACAGATCTAATGAATAACCCGGTAGTAGTATGAATTAGATGATGTTTAAATGACACACTTTTCGGAACCCCTCGGGCTAAAACAAATATAGACAATGTAAACAAATTATATACGTACGAACGGTCAAGTACTTTACATGGTCAAGTGAAAAAAAAACTGACCAGATCGTAAAAAAAATGATGTCATTCAAGTCTTAAAAACTTCGTCAAAGTCTGGCGTTTATATAACTTGTCTCTATATGAGTTATCGATTTGTTAAAGGTATACCGTAACATCTTTTAAATTTACATCATTATAAAAAATTACGTTTCCCGCCAGTATGTCACATGTTGTTTTGTTTGAAACACTAGTGTGATAACTTTTGTGATGAGTTTAAGTAAATGTTATGATAAAAGTTATTTTGGAACCTACTATTGTTCGCAATTTCTTTGTAAACACTAAGAAGAATGACCACGTCACTAGACATGTGCTGATTTTGAATTCTTATTTAAAAATGCATATATGTTTATGCACCCTTTCATTTTATATTTTCTTGGCGGTTCTGGTCTATTATTGCAAACTATTATAAAAACAGAGAATCTTACCCGGAAAGTCCGAAACAAAGGAATGACTTAGTTTTCCTTAATGACTCGAATGTCTTGATTAATTCGTTGCGTAATCACTTCGTTTGGCCATCGTGATTAAGATAAAAACATGAAGAAAACAAGTAAATTTATAGAAATAATTCGAAACTAGTGATTAATTTGAAATATTTGATTATGGTTTAAAAGTTATGTTGTGCACTGTCACACTATATATATAGCTACATTATAAACAGCTACAATATTCCATTCCGCTTTGAAACTCCAGAAAAAGTGTTATATACTCAAAATTATAATTATGACTATAACAAATTTTATTTGTCGTTGTAGAGTCATATGCGGTTTAAACGTTCAGACATTATCTTTGCATACATCGGTGCTAATCTTAAATTATCAATTGATTATTGAATGCTTAATTATTTGTTCATTAATAAGACAATATTGATATTTATTTGTTTGTCACATTTCATTAATAAATTTACCGGAAATCCCCTTCCGAATGAAATACGTGCTCGTCCTGGGTCCGCGGCTCAGGAAATAAACAAACCCGTGATTCACTCAGTTATTACTGACGTCACTGATATTTGCTGTTATACCTTATTCTATCTATCCAGCGGCGTTGTAAATCTACAGATGACAGTAACATGTGTTTAAGGATGTTTTCATCAGCAGAACAAGGTCAGATAAAAAAATAGAAAGTTATCGTGAACTATATCATGTAGAGGCGTAGCAGCTTACCTAGGACACAATGTGACCCTAGCTCTATCGAGCGGAATCACGATTTATACTTTTTACATACAAAATTTTGGACAAGGTACAACATGTACCATATTTATATAATAATGTGACCTATATTTATTCATTAAACCGACAAGAGATGGGTATGTTATTTACTTTTTACAATTAGTTTTATTTAGAGAAAACAATTACGAAATGGACACACAAATATAAACAATTTTTTTTCTGGAAATGAAGTTTTAACCTACGATACCGGCATTCCCACTAAGAGATATTAAAAGTGTGTGTGTGTGTGTGTGTGTGTGTGTGTGTGTGTGTGTGAGGGAGGTGGCGCGGTAGGGCTATATTTTTGTCGTAGATATAATCTATGTACCCTTTTCATTAACCCGTAAGATTTGAGGTGACTAGTTTTTGATTTATTATCTTATGTTTTTATATTACATCAGTGCCACAACTCTGTAAGACACCGGTGTATCTCCTCCGTAAGTAATGTTACACAAGAGAGTCAGCAGTTATCTGATCCAGGGCTAAGATCAAGGCCTGTATTTCTGATATGTTTTCTTTGTTAAGATGCCATCCATTTGTTCAATGTCGTTTAACACACACTATTGTTGTATATGACATAAATTAACGATGTTTTTATACTTATTTGTGAAGATGATTTGATAGTGGTGTTGTTGTTATTATCTGATTAATACGAGTATCATGAAATAGACAATTTGATATGTCAAAGAAAATAAGTTGACTGTGACCCAGTGGTAATGTCACGAAATGTAGACATAATTAAGTTTTAATTTGGAGTTGTATTAAAAAAATATCGTATTGACTTGAATCTACCAAAAACGAATTGCTCAATTCTTATTAAATTGTTGTAAAATAAACGTAATTCGCTTTATATTCGGCAGCCATAAAATACGTTATGTCGGTTCATGTTTAAAATACAATTTTTGAGAGCTTGTATTTAATGAAACTTGTTCTTTTTACTAGTATATCTTGTAATGAAATTTTGTTGTCGAGGATCTTATACGATACTGTTGTCCACTAACTTTAGTTTGTATCACATATGAGGTCATAAAAATGACGTCACAAACAGGACAGTGTCTTTTTTGTCAAGAAATCTTTAATAGTATGTCATTTTGATGCAGGTTTAGTTGCTGGAAACTCTGGCGCCATATAGATATTTTAGGAGGAGAAATGTTTAAGTACGAGAAGTCAAGTTGTAGCCAAAGGTAGCGAGGTGTTTCTAAACCCGAGTACAAAGTCTGTAATTTATACAAAACAACAACAAAGTGTCTTAAATGTAATCACTATGCCGTCATAAATGGTACAAATTGGCTGGTCATGTTAAGCATTTACATTGACTTGCTATCTGTAATCAACGATATAGTTAATTAAAAAAATCAAATTTTAGTGGCGTCAAAGGCACTTGACCATATACCTATTACTTTATCTATTGTATTGTAAATGTACATTTTTTTTACATATCTTTGTATAGAGTCTTTGCATCAAAGCGACATCAAATGGTACCCCATCGCCTCTATTCAAAATGCATACTAATAAGAGTGTTGTAACCTAAACTTTCTATATAGTTAATATTGAATACTCGCTCAAGATGAGAAAACAGGGAAATTTTGCGGCATATAGATTTTATCACGTACGACTATTCAAGTTGGCCAAAAACTTGGTTAATTGGGTTATTTATGATTTCAAGGACAGAATATGTTGGCAAACTGCAATAAGCTGATTTCCTTTGTCAGTGTGACAAAATTATAAACCTTAAATGTTATTTATGATACAGAACTATAAAGACGAGTACAAAGATAGACCAGATATCATCGCAGGTCTTAATTGTTAAACACCTGGTCATGACGTATACATTCATATTTAATTAAGGTAATTAAATATTAATTATAATATTTTGAATGTTTTATTAATTATTGAAATTCGATCTACTCCTTTTAAGAATTTTCTGAGTAAATCCGAACCAAATATTTTTCGTATGTTTTTATCCTTTAAAGTTAAAATGACTCGTGACTTATATTAAGTTAATTACAAGCACACTACAGACCTGTCGAAAGTTTAACAATTAGCTAAGGAAAATGAATCGAAGATCGGCTTCCGCAGCCGAAATACAAAAAGCTATTGTGTAAAACTCGCCGGCGAAAGATATATAACAGCCGCGGAAATATAGATAACGTGGAGCAGAGATGAGGTGATGATTCGGCAAAATAATTGTTAACTTATTGTTAAACTGTAGACGGGTCTGTACTGTATATATGTTTACTTTGTAAACATTTGGATTTGTGTTTTGTAGACCAAAGAAGTAAAAAAAGCAGAAAAGTAAACATATGTGTTCGATTTCATGTACTCTTTGCTTGATTCAGTTGACATTTGTTCGACCTTTATTTACCCAATCTCGGCGAACTAACCACAGGCACTTGTTTCTGATATTAAAAAAACACTCTACATGTACTTAAACATAACAAAAGGTATCCATCTTCACGCTATTCAAAACATTGACCCCCTTGGTTTTTCTTTGTTTTTTGACGTAATGCTGGGGAATTCAAAAACACAACATATACCATTCTTTTCTACATGTATTCCGCTAAAGAATGATGTATAAAATGTCCGTCATTGTCGTCTCTAAACCGTGTCACAGACCATAAACTTTATTTGACCATGACACTTTCTGACATGGCCACAGTCAACTGTGAATGCTGATCCCATAATCTCGGTAAACGTTCTGATTGGCTAAACCAATCTTCTTTTGATTGTATAAATCAATTAACCCTATGTACTTTCACTGTTATTACATCTGTATTGTAACTCGCCCGTTTATTTTGACTTGTGGTGTGAAAAATATTCTATGCCCGAGCACTTTATATAATTAAGTGAAACATGTTTTGTGCATTCTGGTGAACGACAAATGATACAATACCAAAACAAGACAATATATATATATATATATATATATATATATATATATAATATATATATATATATATATATATTGAAACAGACTGATTTCAGAATTAGATTAAGATGTTAAAATTGCATTATTGTTAACATTTTTGAATACATTTTGAAGAATGTTGAATTGTCGCAACTAAACCAAATCTTATGACAGCAACAAATTACACAATTGAGCAGTTCGTATTTGTTTTATAAACTGTAATTCAAACTAGTTCCCCAACAGAGATTTTAACATGTTAATATTAATGGAAATTTTACAATCATTATGCACAAAGACTTAAATAAACTAAATTAACCATATTGACATATTGTATAAAGCTTGTAACAAATATAATGACACAAACATATATGTTATATACAGTGGGTATAATCTAGTGTTTTGGCCCTCGGATTGTCATCATGTTTTTTCAAATACAAGGACATTAGTATTATGTACAGTTGGATTGCGATTGACATAGTGTTTGTTAGAATGAACTTGTTGGCATAAAACCCAGTGTTCGTTGTCACAATATAGCGTTTGGGCAAAGCTGTATAACATAAAACGTGTGGCTTTTTTGAATGCTTTCCATTGCATGTTTCCTAAAATGGATTGATACAACTTTCCATCAATTTGCCCCATTTCGCAATGGTTCATTAACTGATTTTTCCCTTAACTTACACCTATCTCATTTGTAGTTTTTAGCTCACCTGAGCCAAAGGCTCAGATGAGCTATTGCAATCTATCACCGTCCGTCGTGCGTCGTGCGTCGTCCGTCGTGCGTCGTCCATCGTCCGTCGTGCGTCGTGTGTAAACTTTACATTTTAATCTTCTCCTCCAAAACTACTGGGCCATATTTGATGAAACTTGGTGATTATCATGCCTAGGTAACAGCCTTTCAAAATTGTGTTCGGGGTTTGGCCACGCCCAACAAGATGGCCGCTGTTACTAAAAATAGCAAAAAGACAAAAAAATCTTCTTCTCTGAAACCAAAAGGTGCAGGCAAATTTTGATTGGATATTTGGATTCAGCATACCTGGGAACATTAAAATTTTGTTTTTTATGAAAATTAGACGAAAAATGGGTTACGCGTTTTTTGCGTAAAATTACGTAATTTTTAAAATGAGACATTTATTGTTATAACTTCATAACGGCTGAAGATAATTGTATGGAGTTTTCACTGTTGATCTTGTCTTGCAATTTTCTTCCAATTGATGTCAAGGTCGAAGGTCAAGGTCATGTCCCAGTTTTTGACCTTTGATAAAAAATGCTATTTTTTAAACATTTCTTGTGATAATGGTGTAGGATTTTCAGTTATTTGTAGGTATTGACATGACGATCATTTTGATACATAGATCAGGGTCATGGGTTCAAAGGTCAAGGTCACAGATGTCCAAGAATACCAAAATAGTTAATTATCTGCAAAACTATGAATTTTTTGTATAGGCATGTATATCAGAATATTGTAGGTAATGGCACAATGGTCATTTTGATATATGAATAAAGGTCATGGGTTCAAAGGTCAAGGTCACAGATGTAAACAAGTACTGAAATGGTTAATTATCTCAAAAACTATAAAATTTTGTATAGGCATGTATATTGGAATATTGTAGGTATTGGCCTAACGATCATTTTGATATATGAATGAAGGTCATAGGTTCAAAGGTCAATGTCAAAGATGCAAACAAATACTTAAATGGTTAATTATCTCAAAAACTATAAACTTTTTGTATAGGCATGTATATTGGAATATTGTAGGTATTGGCCTAACGATCATTTTGATATATGAATGAAGGTCATAGGTTCAAAGGTCAAGGTCAAAGATGCAAACAAATACTTAAATGGTTAATTATCTCAAAAACTATAAACTTTTTGTATAGGCATGTATATTGGAATATTGTAGGTATTGGCCTAATGATCATTTTGATATATGAATGAAGGTCATATGTTCAAAGGTCAAGGTCATAGATGCAAATAAATACTTAAATGGTTAATTATCTCAAAAAACTAATAACTTTTTGTATAGGCATGTATATTGGAATATTGTAGGTATTGGCCTAACGATCGTTTTGATATATGAATGAAGGTCATAGGTTCAAAGGTCAAGGTCATAGCTGCGAACAAATATTTAAATGGTTAATTATCTCAAAAACTATAAACTTTTTGTATAGGCATGTATATTAGAATATTGTAGGCATTTGCACAAGATCATTTTGATATATGAATAAAGTTCATAGGTTCAAAGGTCAAGGTCATAGATGCAAACTACTACTTAAATGGTTAATTATCTCAGAAACTATAAACTTTTTGTATAGGCATGTATTTTAGAATATTGTAGGTATTGGCCTATCGATCATTTTGATATATGAATGAAGGTCATAGGTTCAAAGGTCAAGGTCATAGATGCAAATGAATACTTAAATGGTTAATTATCTCAAAAACTATAAACTTTTTGTATAGGCATGTATATTGGAATATTGTAGGCATTTGCACAACAATCATTTTGATATATGAATGAAGGTCATAGGTTCAAAGGTCAAGGTCATAGATGCAAACGAATACTTAAATGGTTAATTATCTCAAAAATATAAACTCTTTTTATAGGCATGTATATTGGAATATTGTAGGTATTGGCCTAATGCACATTTTAATATACAGATGTTTTAGCTGTTTATATTATATATTGTAGCTAGACTTTAAATATGTTATATATAGCATCCTTATATAATAATTATTATAATTAATTTGCAAAAATACTTGCATATTATTGGCCCTTACTGCTGAAAATTTTGATATTCTCTTTTATTAATGTCATTGACTATTGAACCTCTGCATAAGATATGTACTCTTCCTCAGGTGAGCGTTAAGGCCCATGGGCCTCTTGTTAATAATTTTGTTGTTTGTTGATATCCTGAAATTCTCTGATTTTTGATAACTTGATTCAATATCACAATCTTTCGGTACAAATCGGTTAGAAGCATAGGGACTCATTTAGGCAATTGAACAGTTTAATCTTTGCTTTATTTATTAATTAATTAATACATATACGTGATTCGTCGCTACATTATATTGCAGACCTTTTGAAAGTTTTACACTGAACTAATGAAAAGTAGCCGAAGCCTTTATAACAAAGCAACAGTGCAGAAATGTGGAAAGTTTAACATTGAATTAAGAAAGGGAGTCGAAGCCTTTACAACAAAGCAACAGTGCAGAACTGTCAAAAGTTTAACATTGAATTAAGAAAGGGAGTCGAAGCCTTTATAACAAAGCAACAGTGCAGAACTGTCAAAAGTTTAACATTGAATTAAGAAAGGGAGTCGAAGCCTTTACAACAAAGCAACAGTGCAGAACTGTCAAAAGTTTAACATTGAATTAAGAAAGGGAGTCGAAGCCTTTACAACAAAGCAACAGTGCAGAAATGTGGAAAGTTTAACATTGAATTAAGAAAGGGAGTCGAAGCCTTTACAACAAAAACAGTGCAGAAATGTGGAAAGTTTAACATTGAATTAAGAAAGGGAGTCGAAGCCTTTACAACAAAGCAACAGTGCAGAACTGTCAAAAGGTTAACATTGAATTAAGAAAGGGAGTCGAAGCCTTTACAACAAAGCAACAGTGCAGAACTGTCAAAAGTTTAACATTGAATTAAGAAAGGGAGTCGAAGCCTTTACAACAAAGCAACAGTGCAGAAATGTGGAAAGTTTAACATTGAATTAAGAAAGGGAGTCGAAGCCTTTACAACAAAGCAACAGTGCAGAAATGTGGAAAGTTTAACATTGAATTAAGAAAGGAAGTCGAAGCCTTTACAACAAAGCAACAGTGCAGAAATGTGGAAAGTTTAACATTGAATTAATAAAGGAAGTCGAAGCCTTTACAACAAAGCAACAGTGCAGAAATGTGGAAAGTTTAACATTGAATTAAGAAAGGGAGTCGAAGCCTTTACAACAAAGCAACAGTGCAGAACTGTCAAAAGGTTAACATTGAATTAATAAAGGGAGTCGAAGCCTTTACAACAAAGCAACAGTGCAGAACTGTCAAAAGTTTAACATTGAATTAAGAAAGGGAGTCGAAGCCTTTACAACAAAGCAACAGTGCAGAACTGTCAAAAGTTTAACATTGAATTAAGAAAGGGAGTCGAAGCCTTTACAACAAAGCAACAGTGCAGAAATGTGGAAAGTTTAAGATTGAATTAAGAAAGGGAGTCGAAGCCTTTACAACAAAGCAACAGTGCAGAAATGTGGAAAGTTTAACATTGAATTAATAAAGGAAGTCGAAGCCTTTACAACAAAGCAACAGTGCAGAAATGTGGAAAGTTTAACATTGAATTAAGAAAGGGAGTCGAAGCCTTTACAACAAAGCAACAGTGCAGAAATGTGGAAAGTTTAACATTGAATTAAGAAAGGGAGTCGAAGCCTTTACAACAAAGCAACAGTACAGAACTGTCGAAAGTTTAACATTGAATTAAGAAAGGGAGTCGAAGCCTTTATAACAAAGCAACAGTGCAGAAATGTGGAAAGTTAAACATTGAATTAAGAAAGAGAGTCGAAGCCTTTACAACAAAGCAACAGTGCAGCACTGTCAAAAGTTTAACATTGAATTAAGAAAGGGAGTCGAAGCCTTTACAACAAAGCAACAGTGCAGAACTGTCAAAAGGTTAACATTGAATTAAGAAAGGGAGTCGAAGCCTTTACAACAAAGCAACAGTGCAGAACTGTCAAAAGTTTAACATTGAATTAAGAAAGGGAGTCGAAGCCTTTACAACAAAGCAACAGTGCAGAAATGTGGAAAGTTTAACATTGAATTAAGAAAGGAAGTCGAAGCCTTTACAACAAAGGAACAGGGCAGAAATGTGGAAAGTTTAACATTGAATTAAGAAAGGAAGTCGAAGCCTTTACAACAAAGGAACAGGGCAGAAATGTGGAAAGTTTAACATTGAATTAATAAAGGAAGTCGAAGCCTTTACAACAAAGCAACAGTGCAGAAATGTGGAAAGTTTAACATTGAATTAATAAAGGGAGTCGAAGCCTTTACAACAAAGCAACAGTGCAGAACTGTCAAAAGGTTAACATTGAATTAAGAAAGGGAGTCGAAGCCTTTACAACAAAGCAACAGTGCAGAACTGTCAAAAGTTTAACATTGAATTAAGAAAGGGAGTCGAAGCCTTTACAACAAACTAACAGTGCAGAACTGTCAAAAGTTTAACATTGAATTAAGAAAGGGAGTCGAAGCCTTTACAACAAAGCAACAGTGCAGAAATGTGGAAAGTTTAACATTGAATTAAGAAAGGGAGTCGAAGCCTTTACAACAAAGCAACAGTGCAGAAATGTGGAAAGTTTAACATTGAATTAATAAAGGAAGTGGAAGCCTTTACAACAAAGCAACAGTGCAGAAATGTGGAAAGTTTAACATTGAATTAAGAAAGGGAGTCGAAGCCTTTACAACAAAGCAACAGTACAGAACTGTCGAAAGTTTAACATTGAATTAAGAAAGGGAGTCGAAGCCTTTACAACAAAGCAACAGTACAGAACTGTCAAAAGTTTAACATTGAATTAAGAAAGGGAGTCGAAGCCTTTATAACAAAGCAACAGTGCAGAAATGTGGAAAGTTCAACATTGAATTAAGAAAGGGAGTCGAAGCCTTTACAACAAAGCAACAGTGCAGAACTGTCAAAAGTTTAACATTGAATTAAGAAGGGAGTCGAAGCCTTTACAACAAAGCAACAGTGCAGAAATGTGGAAAGTTTAACATTGAATTAAGAAAGGAAGTCGAAGCCTTTACAACAAAGCAACAGTGCAGAAATGTGGAAAGTTTAACATTGAATTAAGAAAGGGAGTCGAAGCCTTTACAACAAAGCAACAGTGCAGAAATGTGGAAAGTTTAACATTGAATTAAGAAAGGGAGTCGAAGCCTTTACAACAAAGCAACAGTGCAGAAATGTGGAAAGTTTAACATTGAATTAAGAAAGGGAGTCGAAGCCTTTACAACAAAGCAACAGTACAGAAATGTGGAAAGTTTAACATTGAATTAAGAAAGGGAGTCGAAGCCTTTACAACAAAGCAACAGTACAGAACTGTCGAAAGTTTAACATTGAATTAAGAAAGAGAGTCGAAGCCTTTACAACAAAGCAACAGTGCAGCACTGTCAAAAGTTTAACATTGAATTAAGAAAGGGAGTCGAAGCCTTTACAACAAAGCAACAGTGCAGAACTGTCAAAAGGTTAACATTGAATTAAGAAAGGGAGTCGAAGCCTTTACAACAAAGCAACAGTGCAGAACTGTCAAAAGTTTAACATTGAATTAAGAAAGGGAGTCGAAGCCTTTACAACAAAGCAACAGTGCAGAAATGTGGAAAGTTTAACATTGAATTAAGAAAGAGAGTCGAAGCCTTTACAACAAAGCAACAGTGCAGAAATGTGGAAAGTTTAACATTGAATTAAGAAAGGAAGTCGAAGCCTTTACAACAAAGGAACAGGGCAGAAATGTGGAAAGTTTAACATTGAATTAATAAAGGAAGTCGAAGCCTTTACAACAAAGCAACAGTGCAGAAATGTGGAAAGTTTAACATTGAATTAATAAAGGGAGTCGAAGCCTTTACAACAAAGCGACAGTGCAGAACTGTCAAAAGGTTAACATTGAATTAAGAAAGGGAGTCGAAGCCTTTACAACAAAGCAACAGTGCAGAAATGTGGAAAGTTTAACATTGAATTAAGAAAGGGAGTCGAAGCCTTTACAACAAAGCAACAGTGCAGAACTGTCAAAAGTTTAACATTGAATTAAGGGAGTCGAAGCCTTTACAACAAAGCAACAGTGCAGAAATGTGGAAAGTTTAACATTGAATTAAGAAAGGGAGTCGAAGCCTTTACAACAAAGCAACAGTGCAGAAATGTGGAAAGTTTAACATTGAATTAATAAAGGAAGTCGAAGCCTTTACAACAAAGCAACAGTGCAGAAATGTGGAAAGTTTAACATTGAATTAAGAAAGGGAGTCGAAGCCTTTACAACAAAGCAACAGTACAGAACTGTCGAAAGTTTAACATTGAATTAAGAAAGAGAGTCGAAGCCTTTACAACAAAGCAACAGTACAGAACTGTCAAAAGTTTAACATTGAATTAAGAAAGGGAGTCGAAGCCTTTATAACAAAGCAACAGTGCAGAAATGTGGAAAGTTCAACATTGAATTAAGAAAGGGAGTCGAAGCCTTTACAACAAAGCAACAGTGCAGAACTGTCAAAAGTTTAACATTGAATTAAGAAAGGGAGTCGAAGCCTTTACAACAAAGCAACAGTGCAGAAATGTCAAAAGTTTAACATTGAATTAAGAAAGGAAGTCGAAGCCTTTACAACAAAGCAACAGTGCAGAAATGTGGAAAGTTTAACATTGAATTAAGAAAGGGAGTCGAAGCCTTTACAACAAAGCAACAGTGCAGAACTGTCAAAAGTTTAACATTGAATTAAGAAAGGGAGTCGAAGCCTTTACAACAAAGCAACAGTGCAGAAATGTGGAAAGTTTAACATTGAATTAAGAAAGGGAGTCGAAGCCTTTACAACAAAGCAACAGTGCAGAAATGTGGAAAGTTTAACATTGAATTAATAAAGGGAGTCGAAGCCTTTATAACAAAGCAACAGTGCAGAACTGTCAAAAGTTTAACATTGAATTAAGAAAGGGAGTCGAAGCCTTTACAACAAAGCAACAGTGCAGAAATGTGGAAAGTTTAACATTGAATTAAGAAAGGGAGTCGAAGCCTTTACAACAAAGCAACAGTGCAGAAATGTGGAAAGTTCAACATTGAATTAAGAAAGGGAGTCGAAACCTTTACAACAAAGCAACAGTGCAGAAATGTGGAAAGTTTAACATTGAATTAAGAAAGGGAGTCGAAACCTTTACAACAAAGCAACAGTGCAGAAATGTGGAAAGTTTAACATTGAATTAAGAAAGGGAGTCGAGACCTTTACAACAAAGCAACAGTGCAGAAATGTGGAAAGTTTAACATTGAATTAAGAAAGGGAGTCGAAGCCTTTACAACAAAGCAACAGTGCAGAAATGTGGAAAGTTTAACATTGAATTAAGAAAGGGAGTCGAAGCCTTTACAACAAAGCAACAGTACAGAACTGTCGAAAGTTTAACATTGAATTAAGAAAGGGAGTCGAAACCTTTACAACAAAGCAACAGTACAGAACTGTCGAAAGTTTAACATTGAATTAAGAAAGGGAGTCGAAGCCTTTACAACAAAGCAACAGTGCAGAAATGTGGAAAGTTTAACATTGAATTAAGAAAGGGAGTCGAAGCCTTTACAACAAAGCAACAGTGCAGAAATGTGGAAAGTTTAACATTGAATTAAGAAAGGGAGTCGAAGCCTTTACAACAAAGCAACAGTGCAGAAATGTGGAAAGTTTAACATTGAATTAAGAAAGGGAGTCGAAGCCTTTACAACAAAGCAACAGTACAGAACTGTCGAAAGTTTAACATTGAATTAAGAAAGGGAGTCGAAACCTTTACAACAAAGCAACAGTACAGAACTGTCGAAAGTTCAACATTGAATTAAGAAAGGGAGTGGAAACCTTTACAACAAAGCAACAGTACAGAACTGTCGAAAGTTTAACATTGAATTAAGAAAGGGAGTCGAAACCTTTACAACAAAGCAACAGTACAGAACTGTCGAAAGTTTAACATTGAATTTAGAAAGGGAGTCGAAGCCTTTACAACAAAGGAACAGGGCAGAAATGTGGAAAGTTTAACATTGAATTAAGAAAGGGAGTCGAAGCCTTTATAACAAAGCAACAGTGCAGAAATGTGGAAAGTTAAACATTGAATTAAGAAAGAGAGTCGAAGCCTTTACAACAAAGCAACAGTGCAGCACTGTCAAAAGTTTAACATTGAATTAAGAAAGGGAGTCGAAGCCTTTACAACGAAGCAACAGTGCAGAACTGTCAAAAGGTTAACATTGAATTAAGAAAGGGAGTCGAAGCCTTTACAACAAAGCAACAGTGCAGAACTGTCAAAAGTTTAACATTGAATTAAGAAAGGGAGTCGAAGCCTTTACAACAAAGCAACAGTGCAGAAATGTGGAAAGTTTAACATTGAATTAAGAAAGGAAGTCGAAGCCTTTACAACAAAGGAACAGGGCAGAAATGTGGAAAGTTTAACATTGAATTAAGAAAGGAAGTCGAAGCCTTTACAACAAAGGAACAGGGCAGAAATGTGGAAAGTTTAACATTGAATTAATAAAGGAAGTCGAAGCCTTTACAACAAAGCAACAGTGCAGAAATGTGGAAAGTTTAACATTGAATTAATAAAGGGAGTCGAAGCCTTTACAACAAAGCAACAGTGCAGAACTGTCAAAAGGTTAACATTGAATTAAGAAAGGGAGTCGAAGCCTTTACAACAAAGCAACAGTGCAGAACTGTCAAAAGTTTAACATTGAATTAAGAAAGGGAGTCGAAGCCTTTACAACAAACTAACAGTGCAGAACTGTCAAAAGTTTAACATTGAATTAAGAAAGGGAGTCGAAGCCTTTACAACAAAGCAACAGTGCAGAAATGTGGAAAGTTTAACATTGAATTAAGAAAGGGAGTCGAAGCCTTTACAACAAAGCAACAGTGCAGAAATGTGGAAAGTTTAACATTGAATTAATAAAGGAAGTCGAAGCCTTTACAACAAAGCAACAGTGCAGAAATGTGGAAAGTTTAACATTGAATTAAGAAAGGGAGTCGAAGCCTTTACAACAAAGCAACAGTGCAGAAATGTGGAAAGTTTAACATTGAATTAAGAAAGGGAGTCGAAGCCTTTACAACAAAGCAACAGTGCAGAAATGTGGAAAGTTTAACATTGAATTAAGAAAGGGAGTCGAAGCCTTTACAACAAAGCAACAGTACAGAAATGTGGAAAGTTTAACATTGAATTAAGAAAGGGAGTCGAAGCCTTTACAACAAAGCAACAGTACAGAACTGTCGAAAGTTTAACATTGAATTAAGAAAGAGAGTCGAAGCCTTTACAACAAAGCAACAGTGCAGCACTGTCAAAAGTTTAACATTGAATTAAGAAAGGGAGTCGAAGCCTTTACAACAAAGCAACAGTGCAGAACTGTCAAAAGGTTAACATTGAATTAAGAAAGGGAGTCGAAGCCTTTACAACAAAGCAACAGTGCAGAACTGTCAAAAGTTTAACATTGAATTAAGAAAGGGAGTCGAAGCCTTTACAACAAAGCAACAGTGCAGAAATGTGGAAAGTTTAACATTGAATTAAGAAAGAGAGTCGAAGCCTTTACAACAAAGCAACAGTGCAGAAATGTGGAAAGTTTAACATTGAATTAAGAAAGGAAGTCGAAGCCTTTACAACAAAGGAACAGGGCAGAAATGTGGAAAGTTTAACATTGAATTAATAAAGGAAGTCGAAGCCTTTACAACAAAGCAACAGTGCAGAAATGTGGAAAGTTTAACATTGAATTAATAAAGGGAGTCGAAGCCTTTACAACAAAGCGACAGTGCAGAACTGTCAAAAGGTTAACATTGAATTAAGAAAGGGAGTCGAAGCCTTTACAACAAAGCAACAGTGCAGAAATGTGGAAAGTTTAACATTGAATTAAGAAAGGGAGTCGAAGCCTTTACAACAAAGCAACAGTGCAGAACTGTCAAAAGTTTAACATTGAATTAAGGGAGTCGAAGCCTTTACAACAAAGCAACAGTGCAGAAATGTGGAAAGTTTAACATTGAATTAAGAAAGGGAGTCGAAGCCTTTACAACAAAGCAACAGTGCAGAAATGTGGAAAGTTTAACATTGAATTAATAAAGGAAGTCGAAGCCTTTACAACAAAGCAACAGTGCAGAAATGTGGAAAGTTTAACATTGAATTAAGAAAGGGAGTCGAAGCCTTTACAACAAAGCAACAGTACAGAACTGTCGAAAGTTTAACATTGAATTAAGAAAGAGAGTCGAAGCCTTTACAACAAAGCAACAGTACAGAACTGTCAAAAGTTTAACATTGAATTAAGAAAGGGAGTCGAAGCCTTTATAACAAAGCAACAGTGCAGAAATGTGGAAAGTTCAACATTGAATTAAGAAAGGGAGTCGAAGCCTTTACAACAAAGCAACAGTGCAGAACTGTCAAAAGTTTAACATTGAATTAAGAAAGGGAGTCGAAGCCTTTACAACAAAGCAACAGTGCAGAAATGTCAAAAGTTTAACATTGAATTAAGAAAGGAAGTCGAAGCCTTTACAACAAAGCAACAGTGCAGAAATGTGGAAAGTTTAACATTGAATTAAGAAAGGGAGTCGAAGCCTTTACAACAAAGCAACAGTGCAGAAATGTGGAAAGTTTAACATTGAATTAAGAAAGGGGTCGAAGCCTTTACAACAAAGCAACAGTGCAGAAATGTGGAAAGTTTCATTGAATTAAGAAAGGGATTCGAAGCCTTTACAACAAAGCAACAGTGCAGAAATGTGGAAAGTTTAACATTGAATTAATAAAGGAAGTCGAAGCCTTTACAACAAAGCAACAGTGCAGAACTGTCAAAAGTTTAACATTGAATTAAGAAAGGGAGTCGAAGCCTTTAGAACAAAGCAACAGTGCAGAAATGTGGAAAGTTTAACATTGAATTAAGAAAGAGAGTCGAAGCCTTTACAACAAAGCAACAGTGCAGAACTGTCAAAAGTTTAACATTGAATTAAGAAAGGGAGTCGAAGCCTTTACAACAAAGCAACAGTGCAGAAATGTGGAAAGTTTAACATTGAATTAAGAAAGGGAGTCGAAGCCTTTACAACAAAGCAACAGTGCAGAAATGTGGAAAGTTTAACATTGAATTAATAAAGGGAGTCGAAGCCTTTATAACAAAGCAACAGTGCAGAACTGTCAAAAGTTTAACATTGAATTAAGAAAGGGAGTCGAAGCCTTTACAACAAAGCAACAGTGCAGAAATGTGGAAAGTTTAACATTGAATTAAGAAAGGGAGTCGAAGCCTTTACAACAAAGCAACAGTGCAGAAATGTGGAAAGTTCAACATTGAATTAAGAAAGGGAGTCGAAACCTTTACAACAAAGCAACAGTGCAGAAATGTGGAAAGTTTAACATTGAATTAAGAAAGGGAGTCGAAACCTTTACAACAAAGCAACAGTGCAGAAATGTGGAAAGTTTAACATTGAATTAAGAAAGGGAGTCGAGACCTTTACAACAAAGCAACAGTGCAGAAATGTGGAAAGTTTAACATTGAATTAAGAAAGGGAGTCGAAGCCTTTACAACAAAGCAACAGTGCAGAAATGTGGAAAGTTTAACATTGAATTAAGAAAGGGAGTCGAAGCCTTTACAACAAAGCAACAGTACAGAACTGTCGAAAGTTTAACATTGAATTAAGAAAGGGAGTCGAAACCTTTACAACAAAGCAACAGTACAGAACTGTCGAAAGTTTAACATTGAATTAAGAAAGGGAGTCGAAGCCTTTACAACAAAGCAACAGTGCAGAAATGTGGAAAGTTTAACATTGAATTAAGAAAGGGAGTCGAAGCCTTTACAACAAAGCAACAGTGCAGAAATGTGGAAAGTTTAACATTGAATTAAGAAAGGGAGTCGAAGCCTTTACAACAAAGCAACAGTGCAGAAATGTGGAAAGTTTAACATTGAATTAAGAAAGGGAGTCGAAGCCTTTACAACAAAGCAACAGTACAGAACTGTCGAAAGTTTAACATTGAATTAAGAAAGGGAGTCGAAACCTTTACAACAAAGCAACAGTACAGAACTGTCGAAAGTTCAACATTGAATTAAGAAAGGGAGTGGAAACCTTTACAACAAAGCAACAGTACAGAACTGTCGAAAGTTTAACATTGAATTAAGAAAGGGAGTCGAAACCTTTACAACAAAGCAACAGTACAGAACTGTCGAAAGTTTAACATTGAATTTAGAAAGGGAGTCGAAGCCTTTACAACAAAGCAACAGTGCAGAACTGTCAAAAGTTTAACATTGAATTAAGAAAGGGAGTCGAAGCCTTTACAACAAAGCAACAGTGCAGAACTGTCAAAAGTTTAACATTGAATTAAGAAAGGGAGTCGAAGCCTTTACAACAAAGCAACAGTGCAGAACTGTCAAAAGTTTAACATTGAATTAAGAAAGGGAGTCGAAGCCTTTATAACAAAGCAACAGTGCAGAACTGTCAAAAGTTTAACATTGAATTAAGAAAGGGAGTCGAAGCGCGGCTGAATATTGCAATTGGTCGCAAGATGGATTGCTACTGACCGTCGAGATATATATTGGTGGCGAGACTTGAGTAACGAGGGGTCGAGCTGAGCTGTCGATGCGACACTAACTCGTTGTTATATTGTTAACATTTCGACATGTCTATCTGTAGTTCGTTCATTATCAACAATAATGGGGATTTTTGTACATTTTATTGATACTTAATGGTGCTCATTACTTTATCCGCATGTGTACATATCACACTGTAAATCGTCCAAAATATACAATAAACCTAAATATTATTTTCAAAATTATACAAAACGTCCTTGTTTACAGATCAATGTCTGGATATATTTTATTTTTAAATGAAAGAAATAATCGAAGTAATCAGGAGGAAGAATGAATTATTTAAATGTTAACATAATATATATTTATATTTAAAATTTGATTTATTGCTAAAATAGAAAATTCCGGGTTATCAGAACTTAAGATCATTCTGTAACTGATGTGTTTATGTTTTGTAGCAGGTACTTGACTAAGTATCTGTATATTGGTATATATAAATTAACACGATAAACATCTAGATTTTCATAATCGATTACGCTAAATGGATCTTTGACAAATTACTATTTTGTTTATTATATTTTAATGAGCATTTTATAAATGAACTGAGTCATAACGTTACCAGGTATTTTTGGGGATTTCAGGTATAATTCGTTTTGAATAACAACCAGCCAGCTACATGTAGTTCTAATTATTACTAATCTTATTTTAATTTTGCAGCACTAGACGGCCGTTTCGGAATAAAATTCATCTAACCAATTTAAACAGAGCGGACAGAATTGAGTCTACAAGAATCGTTGGGTGCACACAGGTTTTGTTCAAAGACTATTTGAGTCGAAGTTTACATTTTACCGTACATGTCTGTGAAGTCGTGATATATTCCTCTTATATACCTTACCTGTATGGTAAAGTTTACATAATACATGTACATATACTGGTGGTAGAAATATGTTGAATTATGCTGGTAGAATAAATGGCTCATGATGGTCAGTACATTGTAAAATTAAAATATGTTGAAATACTAAAACTACATATACTTAAATAAATAATCGTTGTAAAATGTCTAAACTATTATAAACTTTACTGCAGAAATTTAAGCAAAGACCTTCATTATGATAACATCTCACCAAAATGTAGATGGAATTGATTATACATTATAAGAATTAATGTTCATTTAAGAATTCATTCACGATATCACCATTACGTGTTGCAGATTTCATTTTGCAATTGCAAATGATGGTGGAAAATTCAGAAAATCGGACTTTGTACCGAATATCAGAACCGGAGTCTGAAGTAGGAAACTGGTTAAAGTCATTATTTGGTATTGCCTCTTTTTCAAACAATTCTATATCCATCTTGGTTAACTGACGGTCATGATAGAACTGAATAAACCAGGCAAGTATACAGGTAAGTGGATTAAAACTGTCGCTCAAATATTCATCGTAAAATTACAGGTAATAAATAAAATCTGTCGCTCCAATACCCACTAAAGTCGTCGGTCAAATGTCTAATAGGAGGTTTTTATTTTTCGGTCAGATGTCCTGCGCCCACTCAAGGCACTGTCAAAATAGACTTTATAGATTATTGGGAGTTTCTAGAGTTATCTTTCTTTACATCTATTCATAGGGCAATCAGGATTATTAGATTAAAATTGGCTGCCCTGCTCTTCATCGACATATGAGACGAGTGATCAGCCACCTAGAGTAAGTTTGATTAAAAAAGAAATCTTTTACTTTTACCTAAATATATTATTTTTAAATGCAACATGTGTCAGTCTAAATTTAAATACAAGCAGATCATACCCGGAACAGACTAAAATATGTGTTCATTGTGTTTGGGGTGTGACGTTAAAAGGATAATTTTACTTTTTCATTTTTTGAATAAAACTGAAAAATATTGGGAGTATACAACTATTCAAATATAGTTGATGAGAGTTTTATGTTATAAGTCGTTTTCAATTAAACAGTGAGTATTAACTACTATTGATTAACATTCAATGTACCATGACATTATTTACTTCGGTCACACTGTAACCATCCAGTACGTATGTCGGAGACACTTTGCGATATTCTGGATAAAATTAAATAATCGCACGAGGGCGTAGACATTGGTTAAGGACTTTGTATATATATTGATACAATTAATCATACTAAATTAAAGCAATTTATTTTGTAAAGTTGACCGCTATGACTTCTCAAACTCATTCCCACTAAACATTTATCGATATCAAATTGAAAATACATAAACAAAATTACAAAATACGAGGTATTTATGATATAACGAAAAATGTTTTGATGTAGCATTTTTAAATCAGTTGACATCAAACCAAGGTGCTTAAGGAGGTCAGTTTTTGGCATTGATAAATAGCCCCATCATGTAGATTCTGAAAATACCATCTAGTAATAGCACGGTGTCTCAATTTTAATCAAGTATTGCTTCTCAGAATGTGATAAATTGTTTCAATATCTTCAGTTGTCAGAGCTAAAGAGAAATTGATTGATAACAAAGTGCTTTTTCTATGAGCTATGGCTGAAAGACAAGTTTTCATACACTTTCAGCTTTGATTTGATGAAATATCCAGGTATCCTTTTTCGCATTAAAGCTTATAAAATGAAGGTATCTGGATGATACTGAAAGTTTCTAGTAGAATGGGGATTTATTGTGTTTTACGACCCAGTCAAGATGTCCCACTTCTTTACAGAGAATACGCTATGGTAGAGCTTGTCCCCGCTACGAGAACGAAGCAGGCTGCTTGCAAATGAATTGGTGACTCGGGCATATTGCAAGTCTATGCTTATCAAGCCCCTTAATTTTTTATGGGCGTCGTTGCAGCATTGATGATAAATATGGTATCCCTGTATCAAAACCTATCCTGGATATATTTAACATAGTTACATGTTCCTTTCCTTCTCGATTCCGATTTCACATGTGGTGGGTGTAGCTATATATAGCTAGCTACAAAAGAGGTACTTATCCTTCCAGAGCACCTGGTCTCACTTCCTTTGTGGAAGTTAACGTGTTTGAGCTGATTTGCCATGTTTCTAAGGTTTTACTTTTTTCTGATTTTTCCGGGTACTCAAGAAAAACCGACACAATTAAATACAAAACATTTAAGAAAAGTGTATCTATTCGGTATTATGAAATATTCATAATATTGAACGAATACACTCAAATAAAATGTTATTTTTTATATTTACAATTATAAAAATATTGTTAGCATGCCAAACTGACAAACATATGGGATTGATGGAACAGACGTTTTCCAAACAGGGATAGAATGCTGACCAATCAAACAATTAAAATGCCTTAACTGACATGATGCGAAGCTATAGCTAGGCCGCAATTCTGTTGTCCTTACCAAATAAAAATACTATACACCAAAACCTGACAAAAGACAATTCCAGACATTCTCAAATAAACAAAATCAGCAACAGGATAATTGATTACTTTATTACCACTGATTACGTCACTTACATCATTATATTTTTGGTAAATCGTGTTTACCTGGTAATCAGCTACCTGAGGCATAAGAAAGACGTGTTTCTAATTGATTTGTCTGTAACAATATACGAAAAAGACCAAGACAAAATCTAAATCGTCGGTATTTACTTCCATAAAAGTCACGTTTTATTTTGTGATTTGAAGATGGACTGGAATGAATGTTTTTGATGTGTTAGTACCAAATATATACCATGATACAAAGAAATGTATGTACAATAAACTGTAATAACATTTGACTTCATAAAAAAGAATCTTTTAACATTTCTAATTTAATGAATTTCATGACATTAGAATTTATATATAGAATAAATACAGATTTCTATGACTTTAACTAGTGACTTACTAATCCAACATAACTCGTAGAACTTAAATTAATTTTTGTTAAGGGTTTCATTCCGAATAGATTTGAAGAAGAGTGGGCTAAATTTTCTTTTCTGTTGTATTAACACGGTTTTTCTATTCTCTGACTAGTCACGTATTAATTAACCCGACATCACTTTTTTACAAATTTGTCCTCACTTTTGTCAAAGAGGCTAATTTGAGAAAGTTTGAAGAAGATTGGACAAAACGGTATTTTCAAATGCCTTAAAATTATTCTATTGCCATGTGCTACTTTTAAACTTTTATGAAATAATACGTTCAAAAGTAGCATACGGCGATACTTTTGACTATTGTTTTATTAAAATGCAAAAGTAGCACATTACACTTTTGTTCTATTATTTGCTCATTGACCTTTATTAATAATTATTAGGTCTTATACAAGGTTGAACTTACTTTTGTCAAAAGAATCACTTTAAATAAATTTGATGAAGATTGGAGAAAAAAATGAAACCTCTAAAGTGTTAGCAATACAATGTTGGCGTACAATGCACGACTGTCAAAGATGGAATATAATAGTTTAGTTGAGCACAGCTTTGCGCTTATATGTAGAGAGTGAATACAACGGTCTTATATTGAATAGCTCATTTGTGTAAATCATTTGGACAACTTTTATGATTAAAATCCATGTGTCTCATTTGACATTTTAAAGTTATTAATTGAAAATTAATAATATCTAATTCAATATACAAGTAACGTCATATTTAGGAATGTCATGTGCTACTTTTAACTTTGTATTCTGTTATAAAAATGCAGCCCATAACAGGAACAAATTGTTCATTGGTTTGCTTAAATAGCAAATCGCTGTACATCTCCGGTGACACTTTCCGTTTTGTATTATAAGAATCAATCTAATGTTATATAATCGATTCTGTCCGTCTATAACAAGAAAGTATTATTAGAATTAAAAAAAAAGTTTTATACAATGGCGTAATTGTAATATCTTTTCAATATCCTGACCATGCTAAATAATTATTAAAAGCATTGTGTTGACGTCAGTTTATCTGTGAAATAATGATTGCTAAATAAAGAAGCTACTATTATTTACATAACAAAGCAAATGTATAAATTAAAACCTTTCCTCTGATGTAGAAATTTTGAAATGAAACCATGGTCCTATTTGAATTTTATTTGAATTTTACACAAAGTGTCTGAATTCTTAAGAGGGTTATGTGAATGAAACATTATTCATAATAGTTCAAATTGCGTGTAAAATAAGTTGGGTGCATAGTAGAATGCCTTCCATACCGGTACCACAGTAGATTTACACAAGTGCCCATCCAAATTTGGTAGTATTATAATTAGTAATCCAATTTTTATTGCCCTATCATGTCTTGTTTGGCTATTTGTTTCTTAGTACATGTTTTTCAGTTTATAAATATCTACTGTGAATATGTCAGATTTCATATCCACTTATTGCAATGATATTGCAAAATACTATAACTAGAAAGTAGAAGCATATGCACATCGTTAGATTAAATACGATTGCTGCTAGAGCTCGCCTTTCTTCGTTATGTTTGGCGAAGGGTCAACTGACTCATAACAGCTCCTGATTAGACCTGATTATGTGCTTACCATATAAAATACATTGCACATATTAACTGAATGACTGATCATGATTTTTCTTTAGCTAGACGAACATCTCCAGCCAAACCAGACTGGCAGGTATGCTATTTGTTACGTTTCTGATTCGACAGACATTTTTAGAATCTGTTTACTTTGTTATCTAGGATTCTGGTCTATAAATTTATTTTCAAAAGATTCATCTTTCTTAATTATCAAAACGCATATATTTTAACCGTTGATTATACAATGCCCGAATATGGACATGTGAAGTGGTGTGGCTGGATGTCCCAACCGACCCACGCATATTCTATCTTTGGTAAATAAAAGGCCAAATTTAAATATTTAAGATACATTGTACATTGCAATTGTACCAAATAATGTACAAATTTTGCCTAAAATGTGTCGCAAAACTACATATGATTTTACTTAAAATTTAAGACAATTCCAAGATGTTTACTTTATAGGCTTTGTTATTGGAATCAAAGTAAGTCATTATGAAGCCAGTTGATTATTCAACTTAATGGTCAAGTGAAATGTCTTGTTGATGATATTCACGTATTAAACATCTATTACCAGTTGTCGGTAATTGGTTAATGCGTCAAGGGACAGTTATCTCAAAATGAAATCCACCTTTAATTGACTGGATATGATAGACTTGACAATATTAATGCAATAGCTGTAATTAAGATAATGAGACAAAGTGTTGTAAGATGGACAAGGGCGTTAGGGTCATACAGTCAGCGATTCTCTGAGGAAACGGATGCCATTTGACAAACAATTTAGTTAAACATTCGACCTCAAGTTCAACAAAACAATGCTGTATATCTGTAGACGAGAGATTCAAATTAAAATGCAACAACTTGCAAATAAAGAAACATTATTCGATGATCAAATGAATAAACATTTAAACCTACAAGATACAGAATTAAGATTGTTTAAAAATTACACAATATGCATAAGCACTACAGGAATTCTTACATTTATGGAAAAGTCACAATATGTATTCTATAGAAAATGTTTACAATACGGCGGCACTCTGTTTTTGTCTGGTGGACTAGAATGCTTTATATACAAATGTACACTATATAACGTTTGTTGAAATGTTTTGTTGGGAGAGTATTACACGGTAATTATTAGTGAAAATGCGTGGAAAGATCGTACAAATTAGACACGATAATATCACAAGTTGTATTTAATCAAGCTGGTTCATCGTTTGACTAATTAAAGCTTACTTTTAGTTTTAAAAGTGTTTGTATATTCACCACTATTAGAAAATACGCGCGATGATTGATGTAAGCCACACCATTTTTTGAATGTATTTTATAATTAAAATAAAAAATGCTATATGACAATGTAAACCCCGAAGTCTGCATACATTTTTTTCAATGGGTTATGTTCTTTTTAACAGTGCATATATCTTATTTCGTGTAATATAAAACAGATTTTTAAACTGTTAACTGAATGCGTTTTTACAATGTCAATGTATGAACTTTTATTCTTTTATTGTGTCTCGTAAGTCATAATATTGGCTTGATATTAATCTTGTTTAAATAGTTGGCCAAGGGATATTGCAAGCCTAGGCCTATCGGGGCCCTCAAATAAGTTTGTTGTCTCTATGTCCAGAGTTATCCTGGATATATTTCACGCCTCTCAATTTTGATTACACATTAGTGGGTGTAGCTAGCTAAACGGGATTCGCTTACTCTTCCGGAGCACCTGGCCTCATTTCCCTATTGGACGTTGAATAGTTTAAATGTTTTTACTTTGCTTCTGGATTGTATTTAGAAATGGATTAGTATGTTTGTTTTTGATAATTGAATCCTTTGAGCGATCTTGGTTGTGTTGTAATTTGCGTTACAAATTTCTTTTATCTATTTCAAAACATAGTGTATTTGCTTTTATCGAATTGAAATTAATGAATTAATCATAGAAAGGATTATCTCGAAGATTATCTTCCTGTTTCCATATTTGATGTCAACAAATCATTATTTTTACATGTTCAGCAATAGTTATTGATTTTAATCTTTGTCGCATTTTATCAGGTTTGCGAGAAATAAACACTATTAAAATTTCTATTAAAAGACATGTACGTGTATATATTGACATCAATAAATCTTTTGCAGAGCAGCTGCTTTGAGCACCATACCAATCACAATAAAATGATAAATGGTTATAAAAATAAGAACGGTTTCAGATAAATGATCAACGCTGTTTACGTCATGTTTTCTTGTAATAGAAGTATCTTATATTACATACATGACTGTGTTCTTTGTAAACCTCTATAGGCACTTTGTATCTGATATTGTCATTAGAAAACAATACTGTTTGTGTAGAAGTCATCTCATTGGCACTATTCATTGAGTATCGTCTATTACAATCAGACAAATACAGTAAAGACCTTTTGAAAGTTTTACACAGAGCTATCGAACAGGAGTCGAAGTTCGACTACCGAGTGACCAAGATATCGACAGTGAAATACCGAAAAGTTGCCGAGAGGTAGATGGCAGCTGTCAAAAAGCTGTGCAGATGTAATCATCAAAAAGAAATAAACCAATCCATGTTCGATCCAGAAATCTAGAAACGAAAATTATAAGTTAGGTCAAACACCTGAACATCCACCAGGGGAGTGAGGCCGGGTGCTCCGGAAGGATAAGCACGTCCTGTTTAGCTAGCTACACCCGTCATGTGTGCAATCAAAATTTAGTGAAAGGAACACGGAACTGTAATAAACGAGGACTCGAGACGAGCCGCTGAAATTCGTAAGCTCAATGTTAAACTTTCGACAGGTTTGTAATGTACGTGGTTATATTTATTACATCAGTAGTTGTTACATTGTTACATTTTCAATTCGTTCTACATCATTAGCCATCATCTTCTAATAGGAAATATATACACTTTAATTGAAAGCGCTAATTCTAGTTTTTACTACAAATTAATTATTTGTCAATTTATATTGAAGCAAACATTACATAGCGTTAATGTAAATGTACATATAGTTTTTCGTGTATATCTTTCACTGTAATGCATTGAAATTACTTATTTATCACAAAAACTCTAATATGTAAAATTATTCACTTGTTTTATAAATTTCGATCGATTGGAGTTGCATTATGAGCAGTTTTGACTTTTTAATGAAAAATCAATAATTGATTTTAAAAAATCTTAATGTAGTAATAATAATATTGTTTTTATCATGCCATTACAAGAGACTATATCTGGCAGGATCATATTTGTCATGGGTGTTCATTCAATTTATGTTTTTTGGTTACTTGGTTTTGACCCCAGTTTTACAAGCATTTCTGAACTTCCATCAGTCGACTTTTGGCAATATTGCAAATGGTATAACAAATAAAAGGTGTCTTAAAAATCAGAATATACCAGTAGGTGAAATAAGATTAGAGAAACTCTCAAAATGACTCTTATTTTGAAACACAACAATATTATACAAATTTTAAGTTTCCTATATTTAAGTTAAGGAAAATCGTGATTAAGAAATGATTGTGAATTTGGGGTCTTGTGTGGTTTAATGAACCATTAATTAACAAGTCCAAATACATGTAGCATGTTAATCGATGCTGTTGGAATTTTGTCTGCTGTAAACTTTTGAATGCATTATGCCCAAAAAATTTAATGTAGAAACTTTTAGACACTAAGAGCACATCAAAGCAAACACGAAGTAAATAAGAAAAAAATATGCACACGATAAATAAACAGGTATCACTGACAATAGTACCCATGGGCAACTGTGTATAAAAGGCGAATGATTAGAACCCTTAAATGGGACACCACACCACTAGTCAGATACCATTTTGTCATTTGGTTCAAGGGATTAGAGTAGATGGCTTTAAATGGTCCATAATTCGTGGTTGTCTCGTTTTTTTTTATTTGTTTGCTTCGTGTTGCAAAAGGTTTTATTTTGAAACTGTTGTGTTTGTTTGAAAAAAAACCCAATCATTTGGGAACGAAAATGATGTTGATTCCCAGTCTCTGAGACCACTTAATACAGTTATATAGTTTTCTTTGACAAAGTAGATTTTTATAAATCAAATTAATAGCTGTATTTACATTATGGGATTATCATAACCATGGCTACACAAAAATAATATTGATCTTAGCATCGGTCAGTCTGATCAGGTATCGAGGCATGAAAGATAGAAATGTTACATTGGCCTTTCAATTGAATTTAAAATTTAATATACATCAAATGGTATAATAATAATTATTATAAAGCAATGTCATCGCATAGAAATTACATGATAAATCCCGAGGTATTAGCGTACAATAAGATTTCGATATTTGCACCCAAACTTTGTTCCATTCCGAGGTTTCCGATTCAATTTTTCATATTGCACGCTTTGTCACATGACGCTGTTGTTCATGGCATCATACCATTGACCATTGTTGTTACTTCTTGGCTGAAGACGTCATCGCTGAGTTGTTGTATACAAGAACTAGTGCAATATTTATGTATGTAAGACAAAATGGTATTTTAGATGAAATACAAGTGGGAAGTAAACAATTTTTTTTGCTATACAATAAAAGGGTTATTGTGTCATGTGCTACTTTTGAATTTTTATGAAATAATACATTCAAAAGTAGCACATGACAATTGAACTGAGATTGTGAAATATTATCCCTCGTTGACTCGATAATTGGTAATAGCTTGAATAGAAACCCGTAACAAATATCAATTGCAACCACTGGCATTGATTTTGAATAATTATTTTTGTAATAATAATGTCGATACAAAATATACAAAGACATGATATAGTTAAGACAACTACACAGGGGAATTGTTGTCTTGTACAAATATATGTATGTTGTAATTGAAGAATCTTCATTACACCGATATATACATTGATACGATCTCTAAGAACCTAAACTTGACGCCATTCTAATGGATTCTGGAAAAAGATCATGTTCCCAGGCCAACCATTTAAGTTACTTGAATCACTTGAGAGTCTGGAAAAGATATAAAACATTATTTATGAAACAATAGTAAAATAATATACAATAAATAAATAAATCCCTGCACGATTTTTTCTTATTCGATGCAGAATTAAAAGTTAACATACAGTAGTAAGGTTGATGGAAGAAAAGACCGTGTATTGGTGTGGTTAAATTTAGTAGCTAAGTTTAAATAGTTTTTGGTAGACTTATTTTAATACTTGCGATCCCTAAAACGCACAAACTATTCGATCAAGAATTAAAGTAGTAGTGTTTTTTTTTGGAAGTAAAAACTGTACATCGTGTGGTTAAACTTATAGCACTCTTTAGTGGATACATTCTGCATGCAACCTGTGATCCCTAACGCACAATTTGAAATATTATTATTTTACCAAACAATACATGCTTGTACATGTTGTATATGCAGTATATTACAATTCAGTTTTATATTTTTATCAAAGCTAGTTCTGTACACTATTATTATAATTCAGTGCACAGAAGGAAAAGCGTCATTGCCCTTTCTCTAAGGAATTGATTATTTTTCAAAATAACCCGGATTTGTACTTGAATTTTTGTTCAATAATCCGTTCTTTTAAACAAAAGTGTAGATATCATCACTATTTTAGTTTTTATCATTCATTGTGTTGAAGGGTTTATGATACAAAGATAACATTGTGTAACAATAAATCATACATCATATTATAAGAATGTTCCGTTCCTGTTACTTCAATTAAAAATAAACTCATAAAATATATCAAAAAGAGATCAAGTAATTGCATTTCCTCAATGGTCATATTTTATATTCCCGGGTGAATATTTCTACAAAGTAATCACCAGTACATTACGAAATCAGCTAAACGATATCTTATAATTTTATAGTTCAAACGCAGCGTGATCAGATTCCGCTGGTAAAGAAAATGTTTTTCGACATTAAAAAGACATCGAATTTTACCTGTGTGCATAGACGCAATGAGGAATGACAATAAGGTGATAACGTCGATTTGGACTGGTTTGTTTCTATGTAAGAAAAAAAACCAAACTGGGTTGGTCGTTTAATTAGACATTTTTAAAATATAGCTTTGTATTAGGCATGATGGTACAACGCATACATGTATGTGTATATGCACCCAATTGCCATTTTATTGTTTTTGAAAATTTAATATGTGATATGTTTTTGCTATCTCCGAATGAATCACAATACCCATGTGAATTTTAAAATAGAAAATTTGTTTGAACGTGATGATAAAACATGTTCTTTATAAAAGGTGATACAGTTTAGGTTTTGTTTTTTTCGAGAAATTATCAATATTTTACTTTTTCTTGATATTCGTGGAATCGCGGTGTCGGAATTAAGTAATACAGCGGGTTAAGTGACAATATCCATGTGTTATTTTGCTTTAGCTATTTTATCAATGTTAAAATATAGGACATACTACTAAAGTCCCACCGGGAACTGATGCCAATACTTAATTTCCTTAATTGATATCAGGCTTGAATCAAAGGGACTTCAATTTAGCTTACAAGAAGCCACTATCGATGCAAAGGGAGTTATGCACAGCATAATTTTATATAGAACCAAATTATTTGTGACTGACTGTCTCCTTGGTGACAGAAATTTTGTGATGTAATAGATTTAGTCAGATTTCAAGTTAATCAATGGTTTTGTGTTAATTAAAAAATCCGAGAAATTCACCAAGTCATACTTAACCATCATTTCTACATGTATACGCAACAAGGCAACAATAAACCGTGGAACGAAATGGTAAGACTTATGCAGACTTTGTAACAGGTCATAAATGAAGTCCAGGTTTTATTAGGAGTCGAAAAACCAACGTCTAATGAAGTCGGGGCTCCATTAAGCGTTGGGATGTGTGTGTGTGTGTGTGTGTGTGTGTGTGTGTGTGTGATTAGAAAAATTGATGTAGACCTAGAAGTACTTTCCTTGTTTAAAAGTTTAAAGTTTTATCAATAATTTTACGTGCGCAATAATTTAATGATTAAAAAGAAATTGAATCACACATGAAATCCAACTATATCTATTTAATTGACAAGTCGTCATGGAAATATTAAAATCTAAATAATAAGGATTACTTTATATAATAAATCAAAATTTTGACATTCCATGATGGTCATTAAACGATTTTAAATAAAATATTGGATTTAGAAATCTAGATAATTGCGTTTCTGTTATCAAAAACTGATTTACGTTTACTGAAAAGATAGCGTGTGTTTTATAAATTGCAACTCAAATAAAATGTAGCTAATTTCATTGACCAAATAATGCCATCGTGATCAAAAGAATCGCATTAGAGATTTCATTACGTCATCACTTAGCCTGTCTCATCTGATTAGTTAACGTTTATTTAATTCTGCTGGAACTTGTGGTGTAAATCGATGTGATTAATCACAAAATTCTAATCAAAAGGGTTTAATTAACAATACAGTCTGTCCATATTTAATGACTATACTGCTTAACGATTGAGAACACAGCAACACTAAATAAAGAGCAGTGTAAGCATTTAGTCTATACAAACCGAGTTTTATTGATTCATTATTAAATCAGTTTCTCAGCGAGAATAACTTTTTAATTTTGTAATAACTTTGATATCTATAGGCTCCATACTGGACAAAATATGCAACGGTAGCAATGTTTATCAAATTTGAAAACGCAAATTAAAGTTTCTAAAACTGTCCAGTAGACTAGAATAACTTAATAAATTAGATGTGTAATCCAGTAAGTAATCAAAGTTAATTTTAAATATTACTTCCATTACAAAACTGGAATACTTTCTGATAGAACCATTTGTTTAATTTTATCATTATAGCGTTTAAATTATGTGTACAATTCATTCGCCCATCGAGTTGTACATTTTACATTGTCCTTTACAAGCAGAATGAGCTAACTTACACTTCTATTGTCTGCCGTTTATTATTCAGAACTGATCAGAAAAAAGACTTCTATAATTATTTTATACTAACTGTAAGGCTTATACATATACTTGCAATGCAACGCAGCCAGGTGTATGACAAACGTGATGACTTTTTTGTTGTTCTTTTCTATGCAGCAATTTACCTGCATCTCCTGCTTATATGGGTTATTTTTTAAGTTTATATGCTGTGGTAGAGTAGGTTCCATGTATGGGAACGTTAAACAACGAAGCAAACTGCTTACAAATAAATGTATGATTCAGAAATATTGCATACCCTTTCCTATCGTTTTCATGGTCATCTTCAGAATATTGTTAATTACAATGTATGATGTCTCTGTATCCAAACATTATACGGGATATATTTAACGTCCCATAGTCCATGTTCCTTTCATTCTCAATTTTGATTGCATACATGGTGGGTTGAGCTAGCCAGACAGGGGGTGCGTCCCTGGTCGAAGTACACATGTTTTACTTAAGGATGATTCCCAAAACGCCGAGCTATCCGCCTATAGGAATAAATACGCAAGAAACTAGGTTACACCCTTTTCGAGCCTCTATAGGCGTCATTACTTGAGGCCAAATATAAATAAATCTGTGTGTAAATATATACTTTGCACAAGAAAAATTTTTCCCTTTTTTATAATGACGTGTATAGAAGCTGACTTTATTGATTGGTTCGCTGTCTTTTTTATTTCAATGCTGTTATTCTGCAACAAAGTGAATTACTGACAATTACTGAAGCTTTTATATTTTGTCCAGATAAATGATTACAGTTTTTGCGAATACCAGATGATGCAAGGATTCCTTATATAACGAAAATGTCTATTCTTGCCTTAATTAGTGCAAGTTTCGTAAGGAAACCTTTTCTTTAAAAACAAAGCAATTGACATTTAATTTGTCGCAACTCAAAATGAGTAAGTCTACACATTCCGATTTAAAGTCTATTGGAGGAACCACAAGCTCATGATCTTCAGTCTTGCCAAGCTAGTGACATTTATCACATTTGAAACCTACCCCGACTTTTCATCTAAATATAAGGCATTTTTTTTCGTTCGACGAGCACTTTAACAGTTTAATGTTTTGGCATTTTGTTTACTAGTACGTGTTCATCGTTCGGGAAACACACGGGAAATGACACGTGGCCTGAAACTGGACTTTAATATCGTTGTATATATTGTATGTATAAAGCAAATGTATGTGCATGTCTTTATTTTTATTGTGTTATTTGTGGCAGAAATAAATATTATTGCATTTAAATTCTAACACAAAGTAAGATAAAAGAAAGAATTAGAGCCGTAAAATATACATTTTATTAAAATGAATTAAGATAAAAATAAAATGGCACTTTGGGTTTTCGAACCCACAGCATAAGACATAAAAGTCCCAACATATATCCACTACACCACGCAGGCAATTGTTGACAATGAGAGTTAATTAATATCAAGTACGAGTATAGTACGGTATAGTAAGAGGTAATATTGGGGTAACTCTCTAAACATTGATTTTTGCAAAATTCACTGTCAGCGCATATCTCTCCATTAACCATACTTTGCATATCTAACAATAAAATAAGGTAGTTTTTGTATTCAAAATATCTTTAATGGAGAGGCATGCGCTCTATATGTATTTATTAAAAAAACTTGTTGATTTTCACTGACATGTACCATGTTTGTATAGAGTTATACGGAAACCTGACCAATGGGTTGCATGTGTTAAACATATAATGCAATATTTTACTAAGGTTTTTACCATAGAAACTTTTACAAAATGATAGTAGCTTTAGGTTTTTTCACTATAAATACGTCTATAACAAACTTTTAAATTTTGAATCCTATAGGCGGATAGCTCGGCGTTTTGAGAATCATCCTTTGGTAACAAAGTTTTTTACCTAACCGTGTTGATCTTTAGAGGCGGACACTGTCGCGCCGATCTATCCTTTACTTCTTCACATATATTTTGCGTATTTAGCTTCAAAGTCATATTTGATAGGTTAGTTGGTCCAGATTTTATCTAGACTGTTTTCAAAAGTAATAATGCTTTTATGTAACAATTTTTCTACGAGGCTATTACATATATTTAACTACATTTGTATTCTGTTTTTTAATAAAAACTTTCTGACGTTCAAGAAACTTCTTTGTTTTTAGTTGTTAAAGAATGATCTCTTGTTGTGGTTTATTGGTGTATTTTATACTATACAGGTCTTCTGTTATTGTTTTGTCATATAGCTCTTTCATGACCTTAAAAACCTCAATCATTTTGGTAGCTTCAGTGTTCTTAGTCTATCCTGGTAAGACAAGTTGTAAATGATAGTAGCACTTTTGTGGCTCTTGTTTGCGCGTTTTTCAATGCTAAAGATATTTGTTTTCCTATATGGTACTCACACACTATTGGCGTACTCGAGATGGGATATATGGTGCCCACACACTATTGGCGTACTCGAGATGGGATATATGGTGCCCACACACTATTGGCGTACTCCAGATGGGATATATGGTGCCCACACACTATTGGCGTACTCCAGATGGGATATATGGTGCCCACACACTATTGGCGTACTCCAGATGGGATATATGGTGCCCACACACTATTGGCGTACTCCAGATGGGATATATGGTGCCCACACACTATTGACGTACTCCAGATGGGATATATGGTGCCCACACACTATTGGCGTACTCCAGATGGGATATATGGTGCCCACACACTATTGGCGTACTCCAGATGGGATATATGGTGCCCACACACTATTGGCTTACTCCAGATGGGATTTTATATTTACTAGTACTTTAAATAGTAAGCTAAAGGTTTGATTGTCCAAATACACAGACGAATGGCGGGTAAGACTTACTATCTGGTTTGCAGTGTTGACTTAATTTTGGATATGTTTAGCAAAGTATGAGTCCTCGTCAATGGTTACACCAGTTTACTTTGCTTAAGAATTGTGATTTCAGTGAGCAAGGATAGGTATGTTTGCGGTTTCTTACTATTATTCTATATCTTCTTTACTTTTTATCTTTTATTTTTGTTTTCATTGTTGTGTAATATTTGTAATGGTTCTGCCTTTGCAATTCCAAAGGTTTTCACCGGAATACCGGAAAATGTTACTTTATAGTTGAAAAATTTGTACTTGTTAATATCTAATGCAACCCGGTTGAAGAATTTTACGCAATATTTAATAAAAACAATACAACTTTAATAGGAATTAAAACCATGTCTTATAAAACTTCTGGAATGAGACTAAAATTGGATCATGTTGATGACAAAATGAGTATCAAGTACTAGTGGTGTATACGTAGACTATGTACTTTTGGAAGGCCTCATTTCATTGCAGGCACATTTTAAACATCGATTGATTGCCTTCTACAGTTGGGTATTAAGTAATTATTAAAGAGTTAGTTTAATTACCTTCAGTTACATAAATCTAATTCCCGGGTGTCTAATTAAATATGTGACATCACGTGGTACAGCAGTTTCCAGCTTATATAAGTCTGTTTTATTAAATATAGTTTTTGTACAAAGTTATTTTTGCGTGTTTAATCATATCATCATTTACACGATTGATTGATTTTAATAAGTCTTATTAAGTTATCAAGAAGTTAAACCCATCATTTGATAAAAAGCCATGTCAGTCATTGATTAAACGAGTGTGAATGATCTGAAAACATACGTCATTAAGTGTCTTTGACTGAAAGGCACGGCTTGTAATAATGATGAAAAAACTATGCAGAAAGAATTTGAAATATCGGAGGAACGGAAATTGATTTATATTTGCACACACACACACACACACACACACACACAAGAGAGAGAGAAGAGAGAGAAGAGAGAGAGAGAGAGAGAGAGAGAGAGGATACTGTAATCGAAGTGACGCTGCTCTCAGTCGACTAGAAACCCTGAAAAAGTAGTGTCTTCTATAAACGTTTTTATTTTTATTTATTTTCTTTTTGGGTTATATCTGCAAAATTGGACATGGTATGAGCAAAGGCAATTAGTTTAATCACCTATCGTGTAAAATCTTAAATTACAATATGTAACGTATAATTTGAATAGAAGTGAATGACCCCTTCAGTTTGTGTTGATTTAAATGCAAAAATCCACTTGCAATTTATTTTAAACATAAGGAAAACCTTAACACATAAATGTTTGATTTAGGATTTGAAATTTCACACAAAGTCGAGTTTTATAATCAAACAATTCACATTATATGTACAGTTTGTTCTCAACTTCTTCACTTAAAGGCTTTAATCAAGAAAAAAGCAAAGTGACTATTTTTAGGTTATACCCAGTACGCACATCTTTAGGTGTGAGCAATGTTATTGTTTTAATATAACACAGAGTTTACTTATCGGAGTAAACAAAAACGCTTTCAACATGATTAGGTTTCTGATTTAACTATCAATCATTAGATATAAAAAGCCTTCAATGGCAAATGTCAAATTATATTTCCACAGCATCAAAATCAATATCTGAGTGACAAACTGTTATTGATGACAATAATGTATTAAGTATTATACATCAATATATAAGTCTTAATAAAATATAATGTTTACAATGCAATTCCTGTTTTGCTTTTTTTAGTTTTAAGTTTGATCTTTTACATAATCATGGTCATTTATATATTGACATTACATTTAATACTGGTATTAAAATGGAAGTGCCATTTTGTATTTAAATAGATGGCAAAGTTAAGAATTACAAAGGAGAACAAAAAGACTACACTAAATATATCAAACATGATACGCTCTTAATGGTGCAGTCCCTACTTATAAAACACTTGATAATGTCTTAATTCATTGCATTTTATTTTCTCAGTTTATAAGTTCTTCTCGAATACCGCTAAAATAACTTGTTCGCGAAAAGATGATTAATAACGTATTTTAGTGTTCATAAGAAATGTCCAATATACAAATTAACTGAACACAACACCGGCAGTTTTATGATAAGATAACCACCTAGAGTGGTCATACTATGCCAAGCTTATGATAAGATGAGCACCTACAGTGGCCATAATAGATCTAGAGTGTCCCAATGCTTCACGTAATACATGCACCGTAACGTTTGCGCGGAAAAATACGGAACTGCAAAATTCTATATTAATGCTTTCTTAAAATTCTACCAAAACTGTGTATCAGATACCTGTGATTAGATAGGCACAAGGTCAATGGTGATATATTGTGGTATTTCGTGAGATATATTCAGTATTTATTGAGATATTAGGGCTTTAATAAAAATTGAGTCTAAATCTAAAGCAACTATTTTATAGATTGGTCAAAGTTTTTACAGAAAGAAAGGATTAATGATAACAACCGTTTAGGACGTACAAAGTGTCATCATTTTCTGATAATAAACATCGCTTAGCCTGAAGTATTGGTGAACGAGTATGCCTGAAATTTCAATATCAATGTCATATACCATTTTTAATGTATTTTATGATTAAATTAAAAAAGTGGTATATGACACCAATTTCGTATCTTGATATTTCAACGGAATGTATATATCGGATGTTAAGAAAGCGTTTTCAATATTTATAAAACATATGGACATATTAGGTTTCTAAACTAATCAGACCTGATGAAAAAAATACAAATGCCTATGTCAGGTGTATTATTTAGTAATGCACGAGTTAATGACAGAGTATATGAATTTTGGATACATTACATGTAATTTGAGATACAAAGAGTGGTAGATGATAAGCAGTGTCTACAAAGGCAATTTAGATATATACATGTAATAGCGAAATTTCCTCAGATACACACAATTCTCTTCAATTTGTACGGCCTTGTTGCTAAAGATGTTGTCACTTTAAGGCAAAATTTTATAGTGCAAAGTTTTTAAATCTGTTCAGAAACACTTAACCATTTTGAAACCTAGAACTAGTTTAGATGGGTATAAATAAAACACGATAATGCATCCTCTCACAAAAGTAAGATGGTATGTGACACTTTCTGCATAGTGTAAAGACACAGAACAACTTCAGATCTGTTTTAGCTGCAGTGTGACGTTTTCTTGTTTACTGCGTTGGAAAGATGCTCGCTAGCCATATAGCTTCAATTTCACGACCATTTTTTAATTTTCCTTAATTCAAATCATGCATGGTTGACAATAATTAAACGGTACCTTTTTTCCCAATTTAAGTTAAGACAGTTCTAAGTTAAGGAATGATTGTTAAACTAGATCACTAGATCCTGGTCTTCAGCAGAACTCTCAAAGTGGGTTTAATAATGCTATGCAACAAAGTCCGAAAAGGGTACTCTGTATGTAATCTGCGTCTGTGTACCTGTGGACTAAAATATTCTTTCTTTTTGTTTAAGTCTGGAAATGTTTTGAATTTCCCTAGTAAATCAATAATTTGTTATCGGATGCTTTTAGATCAGGTCAGATCAGATCAGTACATTGGTATAGACCGTTATGTTCCAAACATGAAGCATTTTGTTGTAACACATCATGAAACACTTAATTATTAGTTATTAAAAACGGGTTAAAAGAGTACATTAAAAAACGAGTATATTCTGCAAAAAATCTCGGGGAAAACATAGTTTATTCGAATATCATGAAGAAAAATTGAGTATGGAAATTAATTGAGAGACCTTATCCAAGTTCAAACACTAATACAGCAATTCATTTGATGCAAATTTGAAGAACTCTACTCGATTGGTAGTCTCACTATCCATGTTACATGTTCTGTTCTATTTAGAATGCTTGGTGCAAACCGTAACAGAAGGTATAAAAAAGGTCTAGTTTGGCGATTTCTTGGTAGACAATTCATTGGTTATTCAGTAGCGCACAGTTGGATACATTGCTGTTAGTTGACGATCCAAAATAAAAATGTTAACCATGGAAGAACTATAACATTTCAAGGTTATTGAATTAATGATATACGGGATTTGTCATCTATCAATTTCGTTGGCAATTTGACCGGTCTGTTCATCGTCATCGTAGACTAGCAAAATCTACTTCCGGAACTGCGGGTCGTTACGTCATAGATCGAGAACAAGTCAAGGAACGCTTTTCCTGTTGAAGATCGGTTGTAGTTGTAAAATACAAATCGGAATTCTGAAAGCTTCAGGACACTGAAAAATGGTCTGGTGATCTAGGAAAGCTTCACGTAAATGAAAAATGGTCTAGTGATCTGGCAAAACTTCATGGAAATGGTCTAGTGATCTGGCAAAGCTTCATGGAAATGGTCTAGTGATCTGGCAAAGCTTCATGGAAATGGTCTAGTGATCTGGCAAAACTTCATGGAAAAGGTCTAGTGATCTGGCAAAGCTTCATGGAAATGGCCTAGTTACCTGGCAAAAACTTCATGGAAATGGTCTAGTGATATGGCAAAACTTCATGGAAATGGTCTAGTGATATGGCAAAGCTTCATGGAAATGGTCTAGTGATCTGGCAAAACTTCATGGAAATGGTCTAGTGATATGGCAAAGCTTCATGGAAATGGTCTAGTGATCTGGCAAAACTTCATGGAAATGGTCTAGTGATATGACCAAGCTTCATGGAAATGGTCTAGTGATCTGGCAAAGCTTCATGGAAATGGTCTAGTGATATGGCAAAACTTCATGGAAATGGTCTAGTGATCTGACAAACTTCTAGTGATCTGGCAAAACTTCATGGAAATGGTCTAGTGATCTGACAAACTTCTAGTGATCTGGCAAAACTTCATGGAAATGGTCTAGTGATCTGGCAAAACTTCATGGAAATGGTCTAGTGATATGGCAAAACTTCATGGAAATGGTCTAGTGATCTGTCAAAGCTTCTAGTGATCTAGCAAAACTTCATGGAAATGGTCTAGTGATCTGACAAACTTCTAGTGATCTGGCAAAACTTCATGGAAATGGTCTAGTGATCTGGCAAAGCTTCATGGAAATGGCCTAGTTACCTGGCAAAAACTTCATGGAAATGGTCTAGAGATATGGCAAAACTTCATGGAAATGGTCTAGTGATCTGGCAAAACTTCATGGAAATGGTCTAGTGATATGGCAAAACTTCATGGAAATGGTCTAGTGATCTGTCAAAGCTTCTAGTGATCTAGCAAAACTTCATGGAAATGGTTTAGTGATATGGCAAAGCTTCATGGAAATGGTCTAGTGATCTGGCAAAACTTCATGGAAATGGTTTAGTGATATGACAAAGCTTCCAGTGATCTGGCAAAACTTCATGGAAATGGTCTATTGATCTGACAAAGCTTCTAGTGATCTGGCAAAACTTCATGGAAATGGTCTAGTGATCTGGCAAAGCTACATGGAAATGGTCTAGTGATATGGCAAAACTTCATGGAAATAGTCTAGTGATATGGCAAAACTTCATGGAAATGGTCTAGTGATATGGCAAAACTTCATGGAAATGGTCTAGTGATCTGGCAAAGCTTCATGGCAATGGTCTAGTGATATGGCAAAACTTCATGGAAATGGTCTAGTGATATGGCAAAACTTCATGGAAATGGTCTAGTGATATGGCAAAACTTCATGGAAATGGTCTAGTGATCTGACAAAGCTTCTAGTGATCTGGCAAAGCTTCATGGAAATTGTCTAGTGATATGACAAAGCTTAATGGAAATGGTCTAGTGATATGACAAAGCTTAATGGAAATGTTCTAGTGATATGACAAAGCTTAATGGAAATGATCTAGTGATCTGGCAAAGCGTCATGTAAATAGAAAAATGGTTTAGTAATCAAGTTTCACTGCAGTAGCGAATGATCTAGAAATCAGGCAAAGCATTATTTATAACAAGACCAACGTTAACTGGTCAAATCATCAACTTTAAAGCAGCAAAAAGCATATATAAAAACAGCGCAATACCTGCATAGAACGCGACTCCAAACCGTTTTCACGAGTTGCAGACATGTGCTGGAATGTAATCCCCGTAGAACTGACGGAAATGACGCACATTATAGCATACCTTGATTGTTTCCGATGTTTGATTTTGTGTTAATATAACCGTTTATGAACATCGATCATCACCGCGACAATTTATCACAAGCTGTTGACACCGCTGTTACGCAACAGTGATTCTAATATGCGAAATTGAAAACAGCATTGATTAAAAACATGATACATCCGTGAATCCGTAATTATCAGTCTATACAGCATTTACAGCCGCATTATTTTCATGTTAATTTCGATAAATGTCAATTAATTGCTATCTTTATTTCATCATGATCATTTGCTCCTTAGTGTTACTCTTTTGTCCGACTTGTACATTCTACTGTTTCTATTTCAGGACAGCTCTTACCTGTTTCACTTTATTCAATAGATATGATTTTAGATTCATTAAGTCTCTTATTCAGCTGATAAAATGAGACAAATTACCCCAGAAAATATTGATTTTCAAGGTATTTATTAACACAATCAACTTTGAAAAGCTTGAAAATACCTGTTACAGAATCCCGGAACAACAGGTATTTAATTTTAAGCAAATTTTTAAATATGATAGATTTATGATACAATTAATGTTTGACCTGAATGGCGACATTTTAATGCCACATTAAAGATACAAAGACAAGTTAAATATATGTAGTTGAATTTATTGTTTTCAATGACACGGCTATATCGATCCGGCCAGGTAAAAGCTTGGACAAACGCTCCCATGTGACTGTTATAACAACCCATCAGCAGCTTCAGCAAGCACACTCACTACTAATCCTGGTATTGAAAGTCAAAGTTATGATGGTATTGGTTAAATATCTCAAGGTGTATTCGCGCACTTGACTATAGATTGTATGTATTAATGTATATAAGAAGCTTTAATTGGATAAACAGACCAGTATGAACCGCAATGATTTGTCTTGAATGAGAATGACGAATACGCTCTATCAGATAGATGGATTGAAGTAAAATATGCATTATTTCAAAAGGAAGTTATATCTTCTAGGATAAAGTAGGAACACAGACAAGATAATACCATGAGAAGGTTGTTTAATTACTGTATCAATCAACATGACCACTATTAACCTTTATTATATATTTAGTTTTCTGATTTGTCTTACCAATGTTGTTTTAACTTGTGATATTCGGATATTAATTATGTGTCAGGATACTAAACATAATGAGACGTGTTATGATGTGTCACATCGCTTTTTTACAAGTCAAAGTAATGCTGTTAATAGTGTTTCAAATTGGATTTATATTCCCGCAAGTTCAGATTTGATGGAAAATATTGGACGCGTTAACAAAGCACTTAATTTTCCAGGAAAACGTTCGGATATCTGTGATATAATGATTGTGATTGGGAATGAAGCTGTAGTTAATTCCGCCGCTATTATAGCTGAAGGTAGAAACATTCCAGTTCTGGTTTACGGTACTTTTAATTCCGAGTTACCGGTAAGTACTTACATAACCTGACATTAAATATCTCATAAACTTTATGGTACCAGTCATATCACAAAAGACTGGTTAGGTTTACAAGTACAGATAACGCGTTAAAACTGTAAAAACCTGTCTGTAAAACTGATCAGTCTGCAGGAATTATTTGTAAATATTAACCTTAACAAAGTTGTTTTAGAACCTCTTCTTGTGCACTTCGGTAAAATAGTTAACCCGCGTAATGTAAACATAACACATTATTTACATGTTTTAATCCTTACGTATTTATTTTCGATTTCTTTGCCAAAAGGTGTTCAAAATTCTTTATTTATTTAACTTTATGTTTGAGCAGCTGAACTAATTAATTTTTGTTTTCTAGATTTTGCTACACATTCAGTGTACATTTTTAAGTACCTTTTATTTCGAGTGCAAATGAAATCTTTACCAATATATTTTCAATATTATAAAATATTCGTGTTCAATTTGTTAGAGTAGTCAGAGCAAATTAATTACTTCTCAGTAGATTTTGGTATAAGGTATTGAATATAATCATTATGGTTTTCGCTGAATCCAACTTTCAATATTTGTAATATCATTTTTCAAGGTTTTATTTTGCTTTAGAATCGTGGATTAGACATGGATTGGTATGTTTGTTTTGATTTTTAGGTTTTGATATAAAATTAAAAGAACATATTTAAAATTCATAAAAATGTCACGATTGATACATGTATATAGGTCTTTGTTTGCTCTAGCTTTCTCGGTGATAGCTCTAAATTATAAAATAATACTTCCTGTGCACGAAAATCAAATACGTCCAAAGATTTTTGTTTTTACTTTTATTTTTTTACATTGGTTTATGTTATATTTATTTCAATTTAGCACGTATCTATTGTCATTCGATCTTTGTTGTTTATGATAATGTTTTTGTTATTAAGCCGGAAGCTTCCATATTTCAGGCGTAAAATCCTTTAATAATATCCATATCACAGTATTTGATATCGATACTTGTAGTGTTTTTGTTTTTATTATTTACATATCATTATCAATATTGATTGGTTTCTGTTAATTTATACATGTCACAATACGAGAAACGTCTCTGGTTTTGTATCATATGTTTAAATATCGATATTTTGCCTGTTTAATTCACAAATCAGGGGGATCAGGCTATAAATGTTAACGAAAATTGCCAATAATGATAATAATTGCATAGATCTGTATTTTTACAGTTGTACCTATTGAACCTATTTTAAACAAAGAAATTTGTATCACATAGAAACAAACGCATTGCAGATAGATTGTACATACCCACCACCTTTCCTTTAAGTGACGATGAGACAATGCTACTCACTGGGAACACTAAGGTGTTTATAAAATGTATACATGTAGTGTACATGTTTTCTGTATTCTTAATTAAATGAACTAGATTTCTTATTTTAAATCTTAAAAACTGAGCTTTAATTTGTTTAATCGTTTGACAGTATTTAATTAGATGGATTTGGTAACATATAATTTGGTCATTTTATCTCATTTCAACATCTTAAAAATATTAAGATTTTTCCTAATATTGGTCTAAGCACTACTGTTGAGATCTTTTATTCAGGCCGACTACCTAGTGATGTGCAATTAAAACAGGTTTAATATTAATAAATCAGGAACTCATAATTTGATCAACAAGTAATATATGTGAAAATATTATGAGATTAACATAACAATTCTGTCATGTGCTACTTTTGAATTTTTATAAAATAACGCATTCAAAAGTAGCACATGACAATTCTATAAATATCATACAGAATATAAATGCAGAAAAATCGTTGATACCAAAATTGATATTCATAATTATATACTCATTAATACTCAATAAACCGACATTTTAACAACGAAACTTTATCAATCTGTAAAACTGTTAAACACATCCGTTCTTTTGAATCCTGGAAGGATAGGTAATCTGGATTTTACGAGGTAACTTGCGAGTTTTATGAAGTGCACATACAATAAAAACAATTACACGGCAATCCCACAATCAGTTATAAAATTTATTTGATCATTGGTGGATAATTGATGACGTAATTAGTTTTTGTTTTATTGGCACGTTTATTTATTAAAACCGATAGGAATAATGAAAATGTTTCATTTAACGTCTGCATACACGTATTGAATTTTGAATTTTGATTGAACTTGTTCCAAAACATGCTCGGATATTGACTTAGTAACCGATTTCTAAGTTGTGATTGAAGTTTTATTTAACCGTGTTTAATTTGCAATTTCTTTTTCCGAATGAGAAAGTATCAAACACGCGTGTAGGTGTGGATTTTATACTCAGGTATTCTGAAAATCAATGTTTCAAACAGCTAATTACAACTTAGCATTAAAATATTCACCACTGGGACTGAAGATATATGCGGCTTTAAAACCAAATACACCTACACGATGTTAACCAAAATATTACACTCTTAAATCATAATAATGAACAAAACAATTACACCGTTAGCATGGAGACCTATACCAATAAAACCTACGGAAAATGGCAAAAAATAAATTGATTGAGAAAAGCATCAGGTAAAGCTAATATTATCCAATTAACTAAAGTAAATGAACTCTGTTTCTACCACAAAACTTACGGTGAAGACTTAATTATTGTTCTTTGCATTTGTTGTGTATTGCTTTTAGTCTTTCAGATAACCATTGCCGTTGTCCTTACTTCAAGCGATAAATCATAGTATATTTTTTTAATTTCATGTCTAGTTTTACTAGTACGAGTATATCTAAACGTCTACAAAAAATTATTAATTAAAACAACGATCGTTTCTGTTGGGTTGTCTTATGACATACCATCAACAAATATTACTATAAAAGTTTTATATTCAGTTTTTTTCAATATTCAGGGTGGCCAAGTGGCTTACGTCTCACAGCGTCTCTCGTCGTCGAAGCACACAGAGACAGACCCTAGTGTTCAAAAGTTTGTCAGCTCATCTGCATAAGTTTTGTTGGTTTTGTCTGAATATCCAGTTTTCCTCAAATGCTCCTGAACTGACTGCCTCGATATCAGACTGTTTTTACTGTTTGTACTAACCATCATTTCGTCACTCCAGTCTATTGTGATTTCAACATCCCTTTGTATGTAATTTTTGTTTCATTCATTTGTAGGACTCTGTTGTTCTTGTTGGCTATGCTTGTTGTAATATTCTTCAGCACGTTCTACTTCATTCATTTTTCAAAACCTTATATTCCTCTTTCGTTTTTAAAATGTATAATGTATTTTATGTCTTTTAACTTGTGTAGGCGTTTATCACTGTTTTTTTATGTTAAGGTTTTTACTAGAGTTGTTTAGTATTCCTGTCTAAAGTCTGTGTTTATTGAACTCGTTATGTGTATATTGTACTGGGGTTTCTTGGGAAGCGTCCTTTTGCGCCAATTGCATATTTATCAAGGTATCATTTACGCCACTAATTTAAATTTCTAGTGTTTTAATTCCGTCAGAATCTAGAGGTCTTTTGCGCCATGATATTGTTAATAGTTAAACGTTTCAAATAGTATGGCGAGTAGTGATCTGGGGATATTTTCTCTGGTCAAAATAAATAATTACAAATCAGAAAGAAAAGTTAGCTAATAAGTATTACTCGAATAAAATATAAAAAGGTTTTTCGTTTTGAAATCAATCAAACAACGTGGATCTGGAAATTAAAAAGTTGTGTCTAACAGAGGAAAAACAAGTCATTGTTATTGAAGAACACACGTTTCGTAAAGCATTTGTCCGGAGAAGGGAAGTCAAAATTATCGTTCATATCGCTATCGCAATGTCATTAAAGTACCATGTTGGCGCAAAAGGACTACGGGTTTTTGAAAAGTTGGTGGCGAAAATGATATACTGGCGCAAATATATTGTGGCGGAAAAAGACGCTATTAAAATAGCGCAAACGGATTTCATCCCTTTTTATTTGTACGCTTTTGTTATGTGTATTATTGGTACTCTGTTTCTTACCGATTTAGCTGTATTTCAATGTTTCAGTTTCTGTATATAAATTAGCGCTATCTATCTTTGTTGTTTTACATTGTTTGTACTGATAAAAAATACAGGCAGCTTTATAAAACAGTTAAAACTTGAACTACCTGTTCTGGTATGGTTTTTACTGATAAAAACTACTAAGTAAGCTTTATAAAACATTTGTGTTGTAAGCTGTGGCACATGTTGTTGTATTATAGCTAGGATACGGCGTATCACTTTCAGGAGTATTAATACAGTGACTATGTATGTAAATTACAATATAAGTTTTCATGACCATGACAACCACAAACAGCTAGTAATTATTCATGGATGGTTTCAATAGATAACAGTATCATGTGTTTTATCTTTAGTTGCTTAAAAATTAAAATTAAAATGCGGTAACAAAGTTTTTTATTTTCATTTCCTGTTTTAAATGCACTAGGGGATTGTTTGTTTTACACAGATAATTGATATAAAAGTTGGTGTATAGCTTGCCGATGGTTGTGCCAAAATACAAATTCTATCGTACACGTAATTTCCAAAAGCACCTGACCTCACTTCCATGATGGGAGTTCTAGTGTTTTACCATTTTAGATTGTGATTTGACCATGGACTGGTACATATATGTATGTTTTTGTTGTATATTTGTTATTACCCATACAAAAACCATAGAAGGAATAGATTTATTTGAATGAAACGACCTATATAATTGTGCTTGAAGAAAGACTTTATAATGATTGACTACACATTCCAGATGGGCAAGATTGCACGTTTTTGAAATAACTTATTTCAAAAGAACCATATTCAGATCCTTGTAAGTTTTCTAAATATTTAATCGACCGACCTTGACCTGTTACCGAATTTTTTTCTTTTACAATTGATAATAATTATGGTTTAAGGGAAATTGGTTGTTAAAAGGTTTAATATTCGAGATCACCACATGTAAACAGCATTTATACACTATGGTAAATTCCATGTGATGTAACAGTTATCATCAAGAAATATTTGAGATGTTTTGAATTATTAAAATGTACGGTAGCTAGAAGATAAACTTTTTTTTTAATAATCTATGAAATGTTATTAATTGACAAAATTAATAATAAACAGCATTTCAAGCAAGTCAAAAGGCTATTTATGAACCATAGTTTAATTTGAAATTGATATCGAACGTAAGAACGTGCGTGGAATTATTAAAATGTCTTTTATAAAGACACAATAAAACAGTTTTGCTGTTGGCATTGTAATATATTTTAATATAGTAAGACGTACGTGTCTTTCCAAAGTCAAAATAAGATTGTTGCTATTATTTTCTTGCAGTATTGCAATATATATGAGTTATGCGAAAATTATGATATTGATGAAAGTTAGCATTTGACAAATTGTAAATATCGGTACAGATAATATGCTAATAATTTCTCCAAATAACTATACTAATGGATATTTATATTTCTGCTAATATTGGAATGGGTAATTTACTTATGACTTACAACTTATAATTATTTACTCGATATTGATAATTATACTTTTACGGCAAAAGTTTTATTGCTTACTTGCAACGTGAATTGTTCTTATAAAATTACACTACTGGTTGTACACAATTTCTTCTACTTTGCGACTAAAACTTATCATGAAAAAATGGCGCTTGATTTTTAATTTTGACCAAAAACCATTAAAATGACTATTTCCAAGAAATAAATAAATTAAGAATAAAAGTTAAATCATGCTAAAAAAAAACAATATTTAATTAAGAACATTTAATGCGAGATGGGGTGAACAAAATGTATTGTTACCTAATACGGTTTATACTTGGGTAATGCATTGGTAACGTTAACGTGCCCATTATTATTCATTACTTGTGTACCGTACATGTGTACATTTGTACGGTATAGATATATTGTGTTGAACGTCGTTTATTTTGTTATGCTATCTCTATGTGAATTAATGAAAAGTTTGACTGATTAATGGGTTTTCAACATTTCCCTAACTTATCGATCAAACATGACCGTACTATCCTATAGCGTGCTGTGAAATATGTATATCTGCCTTATCTCAGCATGTGTATCTCACTCGTACTCCGTCTGTAGTTTCACTAATCCCTTCTACCTTTATCTGTCCCGATTTACAATAACAATCTGGTATTACAGCCTCAAGAACCCAGCTTTTCTGTTTATTTGTATTTTAGATTAAGATATTGTTGTTAATGGGTTTTGTTTCTAGGATTTTTTCTATTTTGGAAGACTTAATTGAAAACAAAAGTCCAGATAAAGGAACCGATCCTGCTATTAATTACTAAATCAACATTTACATAGTCTCACTATTCATTACAAGTTCTTGGAGTATCATTAGAATTGCATCACCGGTTAGATTTCGATGAAAATCATAACGAATTATATGACTTCTTTTGAAGTTCTGAAAAACACTGAAAATATATACATGGTAAGAGCCAACGCAATCATGAACACGAAACAAAACCATGCCTTTTGCAATAACCAATATAACCAAGAACATAAAACAATAATAAAACAGTCAAATAAGATAATACAAAGGATAAACCAACACATATTGGGAACATTGATTTATAATTCCCTGCTTTAGACGTGAACTGGAGTAGGGCTCCAACCTTGCTACATGTTTTACTAGTCGTCCATAAATATGACATATTCTTTGAAGGTAGACCCTCATTCCTTAAGAAGTTTGGACGGACACTATTCAAGGTACACTATATAAAGTTTGACAACAATCATTATATCACTAAAAAGAGATCGGTTATCTCAAACACGGCAATCACAAATAAAAAACTCAATGAAAATGATATTTTACTTGAACTAAGTTTTTTTTTCAGTCAACTCGAAATAAAATGTTTTGGTCAGCTTCAGTATGAATTTGACAAAATTACAAAAGATACTAGAAGTATATAAATATTGGAACTATTGTCGAAAACCTGGGAAATTTGTATTAGCAAATGTTTTTGGTTCGAGCGACCTTATGACTTCTGTAATTCTTATCCCTTGCGCAAACAATCAAAAACCAGATGGAATAGCAGTGGGTTTCCTTAATGTCAATCTAAAGATTACTGCCAACTGTTAAATCCATAGTAATCATGCTACAAACTACAAGCTTGTGTTGATTATGGTACCCACATTGTACTCGGAATTGAGATAAAAACGAATCTCGGAAACTTTCTTAAATTTACTAATCTTGAATAATTAAAATCACATGCAAGAGATGATGAATATGGCAGCAATATCGAAGTGACTTCCGGTCGACAAACGTTTATCTCGGACTGTTTTAATTTCCTTGCGGAAATAATGAGAAAAAAATCAACCATATAATGATGTTTTGTCATGAATGGTGAATTTAAATATTACCCTTAGCATCCACAGTTTTTGTTTTTGCTTCAAAATGTCTTTTTTTAGATCTTATTTTAGAACACTTTTCATATTTGATTCTTCATATTTATTCATCTTGTGTTTAGTGCTGATAGCAGGCCCGTCATTCTGTACAATTCAATGTTTGCTTCTGTGTCGTATAAAGTTCGTGGTCACTTGCTTACAGCACATTGCTTTTCGGCTATTAGAGTTGCCTTTTGTGTATTTCAATCTTGTTCTGAAATACCTACGTATTTCGATGCGAAACGCTAAGCATTTTCCATGGTTGGTGAGTAAAATTCATCTTAGACATCGAAAAATGTAAAATGCTATTGCGTCATAAGTGTCTTTCCAATGTAAATTGTATGCTTTTATCGATAATGTAGGTATTACTAAATGTTTGTTCATTTCACATTTGGTGAAATAAGGCTTATTTAAAATTATAATTGCGTGCATTTATTTGTAAAGTAAAGTAAATTGCATGAAATAGTGCTAAATCCATTAAACATTAATTTGTCCCTATTCAAGGCCAGTCTGAAGATTTATAACCAATGGTTCCATTATGTTTTTATGTTTTTTGTCTTTTCTTGCCTTGATTACCTGGATTCTTCATAAATATTTCTATCGTGTTGCATTAGCTGGTGTCAATTACATGTTCATCCGTTCATACCTGGAATTGTACCCGGCAGCATATTCATTGAAATACGAATTTGTAGCAAATCGATGTGCTTTCTGAAATTTAAGATCAAAATAATTATCAAAATATAAATGATAGAATAAATTGCACGCAATTGACAAGTAAAAAGGCGTATGCTAAATGTTTCGTTTAAGTCCTACAATCGTATGCATACAATGCAGATTTGTCGAAAGTTTAACACTGCACTAACGAACTGAAACCGAACTCGGTTGCTAATATAATTGGTCAAGATATGGATACCTAATGGCCGAAAAGCTGTCAGGAGGTAGACGACACTTGTCGAAATGATAATTATAGCTTAGAAAGGGCCGAGATGAGCTTCCGATTAGGTACTAATTCGGTATCTTAGTGTTAAACTTTCGACAGGTATGTACTGTACAAACCTCTATAAACATTTACATGTATCGGTAAGCATGGAATTCTAAATGAACACTTAACATATATTATTTTTGAATTATTTATAAATTTCCGTTAATTGGATTTTTACAGTTTCTATGATGTGTAATTTAGATCTTTTTAGATCTGATAGCCGTGTTAAGCTCAGATGAAGATCTAAGTGGGTTTGTATACACTAACACTGTATAATGATAGTTATTGGTGATTTTATAATTCAGTACACCACTAATATCAGTTAACAGTTTACATTATATATCAACATCTAGCTGTGTAATCATTGATTTATACTTATCAAAAGTAACATCTTAATTTATAATCGATCATCTAATCGTCCATATTGCAGAAAGGTATGCTTAATAAGTATAGTGTTGATCTGTCGAAATCTAATCCCTGGGCCAACGCATTACTACAGTACATCACTATATCATTACAACTTTTTGGCAGATGATATCTATTCTCAGGAGGTTTCCGGTCACTAGCTAGCCGTATCTTGACCACTCAGTGGCTTTGGATTGACTTCTTTTCGTTGGCTCAGTGTTAAACTTTCGAAAGGTCTGTATTGTATGAAATCTAACGCTTTGGTTTTATTGACATTACGAAAATATTACACACCTTGTGGTTTGATTTAAAAGATATTAAACCAAAGAATGTTGTCATAGTTTGTATATTAATTGGTGCATTTCACCTTGTGATGATGTGGTTTCGGATAATGTTACAAGAAATCATGCCAAATAACAAAACAAACATGTCAATCCATGTCCAAACCATAATCCAAAAGCTAGGTAAAAACTTTGAAACTGGCTAATTACGTAAAATACTTGAACTTCTACCAGGGACGTGAGGCCGGGTGCTCCGGAATGGTACACCCGTCACGTGTATAATCAAAATTGGGAATGAAAAGAACATGGAGCTATAGGGCGTCAATCAAAGAAAGTTGTCATAGATATATTTTTGTAAATTCATTAACTCGTATTCACCTTATAACGATGTCGTTTCAAATACTGATCGTCACTTAAAATGGTATCAAACATAATTTTAAAGTTTTCAATGTTGATTTTGGCGACTCTGTATTCGCATTTTATAATTTTTTTATTTTCATCTCATCATGTAATGTCATAATAATATCAATCGAAGGAATTATTTATGTTGTGAGTGAGTTATAGTTAGATATCAAGGTGTAAACAAGTGTGTCTTTCGAGACCTTGAAGTTACCAGTTCATCATGAAAGGAACAAACCAACCTAATGAGATATAAACGATAAAACATTTTTTTGTATTTGGACAGATTCATTTCATCTACCATCATAAAACTCACATCGGAAACACCAGAATGTAAAGCTTATGTATTTTATAATAAGAATTATTATTATTATTATTATTATTAAACTGTAGATGATATACACTGTTTATAATCTAAGGTCATAAGGAGACGACAGCTTCATTTTTCTACTACTCCATGTATCATTCTCTCCAAACAACCAGAACGAACAATGCTTTTCTTCTCCCTGAGTGGACCGTATATCAGATGTTCACATTTATATGTATTAAATGCAAAATTCTATGGAACATTGATGGTAAACCATTTATCGATACGATTTGGAGAGATTTCAAATTAATCAATCTGGTATTTTATGATGAGTCGTAAGTTGGGATGATTTTCTACAATAGTAAAATTCAATTGAAGTCTTACATGATTCAATTAGCTGCCAGATATTTTGGTTATAAAAACAACAGAGAAATACGCTGCAATCATGTTTTTATTTTGAAATTTTTTACACAGCTATTTGTGATAGAATGTTTTCATGTTCATTAAGAGTAAAATCAAGATTTCGATCTCTTTTTAATAGAAAACGAAAAAAGGAATTAAGCAGGTAAATCTTAAAGTTCAACAAAGCCTCGCTTTAACTGGAATGCTTTTATAACATTGTTCTGTCGTCATTAGACAAATATATAACCAATTCTTTGTATTAATAAGGTGACATTTCCTTGTAAGAAACATCTTAAATGCCAAAGGGTGTTGTTGCATATCTTATATCCTAAAGCCATAATAAAGCCTAAATTTACTGTTTGACTTATTGATGTTAATGCATGCGTTTAACATTAATCCTTAAAAAGATAAAAAAAAATCATAAAACATGGTTGTGAAACCGATATAAAGCGGAAAATTTAATAAAAAAATAAATAATTATAGTACGTTGATAATTAAATAAAAAAATTCCAGTTTGAATAATTAAGAATGAATGTTCTGTAAAAATTTTTTAATGGATTAGAACCACATATAAAGCCAATAAAGTAAGCCGATTGTTTGAAGATGTTTCTCTAGTTTGTCACAATGGAATCTTTAAAACGCTTAGGTACATATAACAGGGAGCCACTAGACATTCCTTGAGGTTGACTAGTATAAAGAGCCTAAAGTAAAAGTAACATGTACATATTGTGTGTAACTGCAATGTTAACCATTATAAATTTTGCTGTTTAAGTTACAGCAATGTTAACCATTGTAAATTTTGCTGTTTTAGTTACAGCAATGTTAACCATTGTAATGTAGCTCTCTCAGTTACAGCAATGTTAACCATTGTAATGTAGCTCTCTCAGTTACAGCAATGTTAACCATTGCAATGTTGCTGTTTAAGTTAAAGCAATGTTAACCATTGCAATGTTGTTGTTTAAGTAACAGCAATGTTAACCATTGCAATGTTGCTGTACAATTTACAGCAATGTTAACCATTGTAATTTTGCTGTTTAAGTTACAGCAATGTTAACCATTGCAATGTTGTTGTTTAAGTAACAGCAATGTTAACCATTGCAATGTTGTTGTTTAAGCTCTATGATAGTGTGATCTTGAATAACAGCAATGTTAACCATTGTAATGTTGATGTTTAAGCTCTATGATAATGTGATACTGCACGTTAGTTTGTAATTTTGATTTATTATACGTGTTGTGTAAAGTCCCACAAGACTTGTGTATTTATAGAAAATCACACAGGTTAATCAAGAAATGTATTTCATTATATCTCCCGATCAGAGTTGATTTCCTAATAAGTGATAGTATAATCAATTAATGACTACACTTAACCAGGAGGAGGTAAACGTTTGTACAAAATGATTGTTTATTAATTTTGGTTAATAAGATCGAGTGGTAACGTATAGATAGATAGTAATGCTAAAGAATGTTTTATGTGATGGAATGTGTTCCATTTGTCTACGACAAGTGAGTATCAGAGAGACGTCGATGTTGAGTCTATTAAGGATAAGCTGCAATACATCCTATACAACACATATATGATGAAAAAATGCAAGGTTTGAAGATTTTTAAAGTGTAGTATACAATGCATAACATGTTGTCAGGTGGTGTGGTTCAGAACGCTGGTGTGGAGCCTAATGGGTAACTTATTCAAATTTCCTTATTTATCTCGTTGGATAACAAAATACCAACAAAGCACATGTATTAAATGTTGACTTTAACATTTACAGATGTGTGACTGGTATCTTACTGCTTTGCCACAAAATGACGTACTCAATTGGCGTTAAGTCACCTGTACAAGAGTTTATGTCAAGTCGGAAGTAAAAGTATTATTCCGTAGTTGTTTCACCTGAAAAAATGTACAGATTACAAAAGCTACAGAACAGACTTGTCGACAGTAAAATACTGTCATACATAATTTTTCGAATGTATTTTATGATTATTTTAAAAAAGAAAATGTATAACAGTACTAAGTTAGAATTAGTGTCGAATCAACAGTTTATCTCGGTCCCTCGCTACATATATGTCACAGCTTTTGCTATCTCTCCATAGTTTTTTTGCCACGAAATATCCATATCTCGGTCACTTGGCCGCCGAGCTTTTGTTCTTTTAGTAAAATCAATGTTAAACTTTCAACATGTCTGTACGCTATAGTCTAATGTTTATGTCAAATTGGCAGCATAAGTATTCGTTCGTGCAGGTTCCATCTGTGATTAAAATCATGCTAGTTACCTGGAGTTTTTAATTGAAATGAAATATTAAATGTCTTAAGACAAGAACAATTCAAATACTGTTAAGATTCTATCTTAATTATAACACATGTTGTAATGTAAATAGTCCATTAACAGAGATCTTAAATACGTTATTGATACGAACTTAAAAGGTGTGAAATAGGTGTTAATTCTGTGACATATTCTAATTCTAACATATTGATTCAGTGCTCATTCAATCAATTTCAGCAGATTAATGGTAAAAGGCGTCTTTATAAAACACAAGTAAATTCCATTAACGTGTATTATACTGCTTGTAGAGCAATCACACGTGAAAAATGAACTTTTCATTAAACTAATTTATCAATATAATATATTACTGTTAAATACATACAATGTACTTATCATTTGATTTACTGTCTGGAAAAAAACCAAGCACAGTCAGTAGCTTAATAAAACATTTGTTATTCATGTTTGTTCTTAGAACACCCACTTGATTGCATCAGACATTTTCAACGTTTTTTTTGCGGTTACGTAAATTACTATCCAACATTAGTTGTGTGCGGTAACTGACACATAATATTATATGTTAATTTGACATTAACACACATGTAGACTGAGTTAAAACAATTCTGTTCATATTTATTACAGTCAGTCGATGCATGTTCCCAAGATGAACACCTTGCGCTACTAGGGTTAGCAGGACATTTAGCACTCTATGTTGGGAAAACTATTCTACACACTTTGATATTTTGATTTTGACATTTGTACATACTGATTGCATACATCTTTTCCTAAATTCGAAACTAACTTCAAATTCGATTTGTTTTCTGTAGATATCATGTAATAGTAATTGTACTGGACAAAGAAGGTATTGTGAGAAAACGTTACAGCAGGAATAACTTTCATTGAATCCGAGCTTCAATATTTTGTGGATATTACTTTTTGTAACTTAGAAAGCATCGAAAAGATCCTTCATTTTAACTTTGACCGGCGATTCTTAAGCTGAGTCCAAGCATTGCAAGAATTTTATTTTTCGAACTAACTGTATAGTCTCTGTAATATGTTAAACGTTTATTGAATATGGACCGCAAGTATCGTCTTGTCACCAAAGTGTATTTTTGGTACATGATAAGAAATTGCGTGGAGTTATCTTTATTTTTGACTTAAAATTCTGGTTACAAAATAACACGTTTTGGACAATATCACTGGCAAACAACAAAACGAATCTGTAATTTGTGCAAAGTTTATTTTACAAAACGGCGAATGTCTGAATGAAGGTGAAAACATATGTCTAGGTCAGCATCTTGTAGATCTGTAAACACTAAAAACAGTGTTAACTCATTCATTACACCCAGACGTTATTGTATACAGAACAAAGTGGAAGCTTATGGAGTCATATAGCATATGATCGCCGATTCTATTTTGATCGAATGAAAACAAACCTTATTTATTAGTATTGTTTTACATACACTGATATGCTGCCATATGTTCAGCCGTGTTTACTTCCGTGTGCTCTTGTTCTGTTGTTATAGTATAATAAATAATATACCACCAATAGACAAAATAGTTTATATAAACTTGAATGATTTGACATGATTATCTTGGCCTCACACAGTACCAATGCGCCAGAATCCGACCCACACTCATGATCCAAAATAAACAATAATAGACAAAAACAGATAATGCTATGCACCTGTGTAGTTGCCTTTTTCTCTTAATTGTTTTCATTGGGTGTCATTGAAGAAAACCAACACTTGACTTATAATTAAGGGTGTTTTTTTATTCTAGTCTCTTTGAAATTCCGTTTTAAAATTATTCCCAAAATATGTATTGCTAGTGAAAATTGTTAATGAATTATGTTGATCCTTTCAATCTACGTAAACATTTACATTGTATGTAATTGTGACATGTAGTTTTTGAGTTTTTTTATTATTGAATTGTTATTTATTGAAATGAAAATAGGTCAGTGACGTCAACCAAAGTATAGTTCGTTCTAGCAAATGAGTGAGGTAAAAAGAAAATTGCATCTCAGATTTATTTGACCTTTTAATTTTATTTTTTTTTTTGATATTTATTTGTTCAAAAATAGGGTCTAGATTATCGTCACATGACCGGCGTAAACTTGATCAACATGATTTGAATAGCGTCAAATGAAGCTATTAAGCACGTGTTAATTTGATGATGAAGAGCAAACGTACCGATGTACAGCATGTTCTCTGATGTCAAATTGCAGGGAGGATCCCCTACACTGGCAAAGGTTAATGAGGTTGTAGAACCAATTGAAAGGGGTTTGTTGTGTTTCACTGGATCTTAAGATCGCCTGAGCCCAAAGCTTAAGATATGAAGTCATTGTCAACAAATTGTTTCAATTTTATAGTAGGAACTTAACATCCAAGATTTATGCAACCATTGGTTTTATAACATAAATACATGAAGTACCTGTGCAAGAATGGAAATCCTATATCTCAATTTTTCCTTATTGAGACAAATCTATTTGACCTGGTCAGAAGTTCAAGGATCTTTGGTTTCCATTTTTACCATTATCAGAATTACAAATTAATGTAACAATATATGAAAAGCATTAAATACATGTATTAATATACCGGTATGTAATTTCAGAGCCGAAATATCTACATTTCAATTTTCTTGTAATGTGGATTAATTATTTTATGTAAACAATAATAGGACATAAGTTAAGGGTAGCTTGATTTAAATTGTTATGTATTGCAATAAATGATCACGTTCACTCGGTTTTTTTTTATTTCATTGTTATCCATAAAGCTTTTATATAGTGTTGTAATTAGCTAAGCGATGTGTAAGCAAATAAGGACATGAAACATTTAGTAACTAACATTGTATGTGATATTGCATGTAAACAATATGCATACATTTGGATGTCACATTAAAAGGCTATGATTAACGAATCAAAGCTTTTAATCGCGTTGCAATTCTGTAATGATTTGTATGGATTTAGTCACGAAATGAATGAAATATGTTCAAATGATCAGTCCTGTTAATACAACAATAACCGCATTTATTTAAATCTCTCATTCCATACAATTTAAATTCCCTATGTTACCCTAGTAATAAAAAAAGATACCAGTCAATGCCAAAATCACAATCGCAAAGCAAAATAAAAACTTCAAAATTGGTAAATAAGGTTAAACACGCGAACTTTCATCAGAAAAATGAGGCAGAGATTTCCGTAAGTATCATGTTGAAATTGTTTATGGTTTTATTAGTTTTCGAATATTGAATATTCAAAATGAATATGAACGCGTTTGTCCGTGATTAGATACAATAAATAATGTATGTCTGTGTCTACTAAATATCTCCTTCATTATTTTTTTGTTTCGTCTTACATATTTCAATGTTATATCAACGAAGTCGAATTACATCCAAACGTTCGGTACCGAGATTCTGTGCTCAGTCACAATGGTCAATTATTTATAGAACGGCATCATCATCATCATCACCATCGATATCATATCTTGATTCCCTCTATTAAAGAGAGTACCATTTTATCATTTTACTTATAATAATGTTATAATTAATGCTTTGTTCTTGTTGGTTTTTGTTTAACTCTCAAAATTTAAAAAAGCCCTATGGTTTATGATGATTTAATACCTTGTTTTAAGCATGTCATTTTTTTTATTTGACTCAACAACTTAAATATCAATGTTCACAATATTTGGCTTTTTTGTACAATATTAAAATTTTGTATATTAACTATAGTATATATATATATTAAATATGTCAACATAAAATCAGTGACATCATCTTGTTTAACGGCTGGGGATTTACATCATTTTGTAATGCATGTCATTTTAATAGATATAGAAAAGTCATTGTCAATTTTATCTGTAAAGGAACACTTTATTGGAGATTTCTATTTTTATAATGTTTGTTTTATTGCAGAATCAATATATCTGAAACCAGTTGAACAACCACAAACTGATATTGCAAAATTAATATTCAAACCGCAAGGCATTTTTCGTATTGAGGAATTATTATAAAATCGCTCAAATCTCCTTGTATGGTTTTATTTAAGGTATCATCACATGTAACAAACGTTATTTGATCAGTTAAGGAATACACACCTATCCAATACCAAAATCAATAAATGTTTTTATATAGCTTACACACAACACATTTAAAAATTGACAAATACATTTGAAGTTAAAATTTAAGTCCAGACAATTTTAATACAATGACATATACATACTGTAGGTAACCTATTTTTCGCGAGTAGAAAAATTCGCGTCAAGACCATCTTGGCCTTATTCGCGAACATTTAAATTCGCGTTTGGAATATTATTAAATACAACATATGTATGTCAACATAGAAATATCTGTTTTATGGAAATATTCGCGTTATATTTGAATTCGCGAATGGGATAAGTCGCGAATTTACGCGAAAATAAATCTCGCGAAATAAAAGTGATCTACAGTATATGATTTTAGAGTTTTGATGACATCTATAAGACGTCATAAATAAGACGTTAGAATCAGTTAACAACTCTTTTTAGTCATATCTACATAGTTTCCTCTTGCGGAATGTATTGACTAACTTCATACTCTGTGTGATGATTGATATTAAAAGACACAAATATTGTGAAAGTATGAAGACTGTTCTCGATAGTGCTCTATATTTGCATGGTCAAACAACTAAAGAAAATGGCGCAAAAATGCATATCATAGTTCATTTCTCCATTCTTAGTGCACCCAAACACAGTAAAAATAAATTATTTCTGTTATAATTAGAATAAAAAACAAATATACCAATCCATATTCAAATCACAATCCCAATCCCCAACAAAAAGTAAAAACGTTCTTATTTAGTTAAAAACGCGGCGAACGTCAACAAGGAAAGTGAGACCGTGTGTTCCGGTTCACACCTCCTATTTACTTAGCTACACGCGTCACACATAAACTTTATATAAACTTTATGCACACTTAAATGTATGTCTATGTTTCAGTTACTTTCGACGTTATACGGTATTTGTGGTAAAATAAAAGTTACTTAACATATGCTAGTATACTATATTGGTACTGGTATAACGTGTTTGATTAAATTTGTATATAGAAACCCCGTTTGTTGTTGTCAATTGTTTGGATGTCATTGCTTAATTGTTTTATAACTTATGTGATGACGAGGTTTTAATTAGTTGTCAGTCTAAAAATTAGGCCTACCATTAACCAGTCTGGGTTGAAGAGTACAAGGTTGTACAATTTCTACATAGCCTTTCAATTTTGCTATACGCTATCATGTATCATTATAATCGATGATACAAGATGTATCAAATTTACAACGTGTTGGAGATGATAACGGGGATGTTAGTTTTTAATATAAAATAACAGAAAAATCTCGTCTATCTTCCTGACAGAAATCACTTACTAGTAGAAAAAGTATTTATTACGACAGAACATTATTTAATTCACTTCTCTGGGGAGATTCATTGATCAAAGCCGCTCTGTGATAAATTTAGCATTTAAATAAGCATATTTACAGATATCATCGATACGAGACTGGAATTGGAATGAATTTAATCAGTTTTACATAACTGAAATAAATGGAATCTCTTTTTGAAATTCTAAACATGAATATTTTGTGAATTAATGAAAATATCATTATCTTTTCTGAGTTTATTTCAGTAATGTATTCTATGACATGACGGAATGTATGAAACAAGCACACGTGTATGCTAAATACAACACTCCACATTATCAATGTGTCTCAAAACATCATTTCATGAGCTAAGAAATATAACCTAACTTGTCAGTTCCAAGTTTTTACTTTGCTTCTGGGTTGTGATTCGGACATGTATTAGTATGTTTGTTTTAGATTGATACTTATCCTTGTCCGAATCAAAATCCAGAAGTAAAGTAAAAACTTTGAAACTGACAAGTTAGGTGAAACTCGTGAACTTCCACTAGGGAAGTAAAGTCGGGTAAATCAGAATTAAAAATAAAACTACTTTCTATTACATATTATGCCAGCTTTACAGATTTTACAGCACTAGATGACCATTTCGGAATACAATTCCTCATCGGTAGTGCTTGGAACAAAATTATGAAACTAAAATTACTTTCAAGATGTTGAAAAGATAACCAAATTTACCTTTAGGTAAGGCAATTCTTTGCAGGAGGAAGTTTACCTTAGTTTTTGAGGAATTTCACATTTTACTAGCAGCAAATTGAGACAACAGTATTTTTTAAACTTTCCTACGTGATTTATGAATCGAAATACAAGAAGGGACAAACTTATAAAGAGTCTGTGATCCTCGTCACGTGTCCAGCATGAATTCGGTATTTTCGGAAACAAAATTAATAGCCGTGACCAGTTGTGTAAGGCTATGAGGTGTTTAGTCTGTTACTATGAAATGTACGTCTAAACCTGTTGAAGATTTGTAGTGACCGACAGGATTTCCAGTCAAGTCCTTTATATTATTCTTTTTAAATCAATCGCTTTGATCAGAAGGTCGAGTAAATGTTTCTAGAACCTTTTAATTTTATTATATAGAAATCAATCAATGCATTTAGATGATACACAATTTAAGTATGATTTTATATAAGAAAGGACTCTTAATTTTCGACTTATTCTAGTAATAGTACACTTAACATGTAAATATAAAATATCGAAAGATTGTGACATTTATTTTTAGATCCAGCTAACAATGGAAATAAATAAGATCAACATCTATCGTCCTTGTCCTCTATGTCATTGTGTTTGAAGATCAAACGTGATTTCCTTGGTAAGTTTGCTATTATCTCTCGCTGCAATCAGTGTATCTGTTTTAAACTAAAAGAATATTTTGCAGTAAAAGCCTGAATGTCAGATGAAAGCAATCTCGACGTCTTCACATTCATTGTGTGTATTGAAATTTCCTTATAAAAACGTTGATATATACTACCGTATGATGAAGTTGTTTCTTTGTCCTTAACATAGCTTGTATGTTTGCATTAGCTATGTTGAAACAATGCAAATAATATTATTGTAATTTTTGTTTTGCCAAAAATGGTAATTTTCTACATCACTTTTTCCATTAAACAATGAAATAGGTCTGATTACGTGTTAATATGGTTAATTTTCTATTGTTAAGTCTCAATGTTTTCTTTGGTAGAGGGTTTTTGTTTTGTATGTCATAGTTTGTGTTATCCACTTTTGCCTGGGTATGACTTGCTGCATCTTGTTGGAAATTCATAGAATGATACCTAGTCAGTGCACGGTCTAGATTGTCCATTTGCCCTGGATATATTTGACGCATAAAGTTCCATGTTTCTTTCACTCAATTTTGATTACACACCTAATTACCCTTCCGGGGCACCCGACCTCACTTCCATGGTAGAAATTCACGTGCATAACCTAATTTGCCAGTTTCAAAGTTTTTACTTAAATCTGGATATTAATTTGGACATGAATTGGTGTGTTTTGATTCTATATGGTTACTGGTCATATAGCCAAATAACAAACTCTGTCTAAAATCAGGATTGCAGAACCTGGTATAAATCCTTATTACTTTTAGGCATTTCAATAATAATTTCGATACTTGTTCTATCTTACTTGGCCTCGTTCTAGATGGTGGAGACTTTTTTTTATTTTTCTTGACTCTCAACTATATTTTGTCTGTGTTACTGTGCTCGTGATAGCAAATTTTGAAAAAGCACTATAGCACTTATATGCAGTTCTAAATAGAAAAAAATCTGATGAATGAAAAGTCCTGCTGCGCACACGGCGTAAAACGTCACTCGGAGCGGCTCAGATACAGCTATTTTAAACAATTAAAATGTAAAAAGCAAAGACGTTGTCTTTCTTGCAGACATACTTTATGGTAATCAAGAATTCGAGCATCAACTTTCAGTTAAGACTAGGTTCCACGAACAGTACCGACTATATTTAGGTTTATTGGAATTCCCATTAAAAGGTAAAAGTCATGTCAAAAACCTAGTGGCATAGACAATAGTTTCTATGTTTTTTTCTGTTTGTTTTACTGTAAGTCGAGCTAGTTTCAGTCATGTTAATGTTGATCAACTGCAAGTTTTAAATAATTCAGATCAAACATTTTGTGAAGGTCCAATATATATCATTACTTTAGTTTGGATGGTATTCCTATATACATGTATTGTAAATCAAACCATGTGTCTATATGTTTTAATGAGTAAATGCACCAATGCGATAATTTTAATAAATAAAAGCATCTTCAACTAGAATAATCACGGTAAAGTATGTAGTCTGTCAACTACAGATATGACTAAAACAATATCATGACACTTTGAAACACTTGAAGGTTACCGTGAAGGTGCACTTTTGTTTTAATAGCAATTTTAATAGTCAACGTGAACATCAGCAGGGTTCTAACACATAAGTGAGATTGTCAGCAAAATTTTAATATAATTGTTATTATCGACATCTTGGATAGAGTAAGCCTGTCATTTCTACTTTTTATAATATTATTGTTGTATGAAGCATATATTGGCACAGGTCACCCAAGCTTTTTACAATCTCGGAAACACGAAACTATGTAGACATTTGAAATATATTGGCTAGACTTTCATCACCATGTGACAAAACAAAGATTTTAAATAATATTGAGTATCATCCTTTAATCACATGTTCTTATATTGAACAAGCAACAATAAAGAAGTTGATACATTGATTGTGTCAGGACATCAAAATAGGTCAAATACTAGTAAGTAACCCAAGATACTGAGTACTTTGCAACTTCCAATTCCAGCGCAAAGATGGAAAAAACAATTTAATTTTAAAGAAGAAACTGTCAAATTAGACAAAAGAATATTTAGACCACTAATTGTAAATCTTACTTAAACATCATTTCGGTTATTTAACCTGCATTTCATGTCATAAGACAAAGACAGCATTTCAGTCAAATTACTTCTTTTTATATAAATGCTACTTCTTTATGTATATAAGATAGCAACGGGGTATGTTACGATATTCATAAAGCTAACGGAGTAAGTTCCACGCTTCGTGTATGCAAGGTGACAACAAGGTATGCAACGATGTCCATGAAACTAACCAAATTAATATAAAAATGTTTGCTAATTTAATCAACGTAATCAGTTTCAATCCAATGTATTTCCTAGAACACTACTGTTGTAGTAATATCACATCCTCGTTTATCGGTACCGTACACCATAGTAACAAGGATGGTATACAGTGGTGATTCAACTACATTTATAGCCAAACTATTCCACCACAATCAGTGATATATGAATGATGGGTTACTGAGATTTATAACATCTTTGCATTTGTATTAAGCATCAAGAAGAAAAAAATGCACACTGTTTTATCATTGACTACAATTGCTTACTTATTTTTTTAGCAGAAACAATCGCGTGTTTCGGAGGAAAGAACTCCGAAATAAAATTTACGACAAATAATAAAGGGTCTTCGTGGGATTGTTTAGTGGAAGAGAACACTACCAAAACGATTATAATGGTATAATTGTTACAAACACAGGTTGTTCCGTCGTTTTATTGTTCTCTGTTAGAATACTTATAAAGAGGAAATATATTTAAAAGTTTTGAGTTAAGCGTTTTCCAGCATACATAACTAAGATGTTTAAACAAAAACCTTAGACGGCCATGTGCGAGTGCGGATTTTTGATAGTAATGGGTATGTCATGTGCTACTTTTAAACGCATAATTTTATTTTAAAAAAATTCGAAAGCAGCACATGGCAGGAATATTAATTAAAGGTCAACGGAAAATACATCAGGACAAGACGTGGAAAAACTTTGTTACATGAAAGACTGAACAAATACGATTAAATCATTAAAATACTTATTACATGAGTGATCCTTTTGCACATTTCAGTGTTGTTCATATCAAGGGTGAATTGAGAGCCGAATTAAAGCTAATCACAGAGAGTTTTTAAAACAGTAAAGGTTTTCTGACATGTATTGCCCTAAAAACTGACGCTCGGTGTCACAAATAAAGGTTTTCAAGTCAAAAATAACGCCATGTTCAATGACTACAAATGTTATATATTGGATACAGAATACTAGAACAATAGGGTACATCGCTATACCACGTGATTAACACCCACTACCGTTAGTGCGGGGCGTTTTTGAAAACGTTCACGGCGGTAATTCCAAGAAAAAAGTCGTTTTATGGAAAAACGCGATTTGATTCATGTCATATACAATGGTAATAAAAGTTCCACAACAACGTTAAGGGGTATAGTGGCGAGCCTATCACACCATTTTCTTCCGTGTCCATCCAAAGTCTGGAGTATATTGCAGCCGTAGTAGTTGATCTTATATAAATTATACTTATATCTTTTTCTCATTTTATATTTAAATTGTTTTTTTTACGTGTTGTTAGTTGTCAGTGATATTATTAAGCATTAATTCGTTGATAATATAAAGTAACCGGATATATTGTCTATTACGGTACGAAACAAACAATTTCCGTCTCTGTCCATGAACTACTTCTACTACTAATATAATATTAATGGCATTCCAGTTCCAAGGACAAAAAACATAATTTCATTCCTCAAACTAATAGAAAATACATTTTAAATTTTACATGTCTATTCTGATAAATTCTTAATTTGAATTCGCTTGAAATTTCAATACATAATGATTTATTATTAATTAGTTTCCACTACATTTCAGTATTGTTTATTTAAACGTTGTGTGAATTAAATAACTGACATTTCAAAATACATTTATCAAAAATAATGTAATCAACGCAGCCTGAAACAGCAATTTTCTGTATTTGTAAATTGAATGGGACCTCATTGAATGCTTTGTAGAATGAAAACATAGGTAGTTATATGATACACTGTTACCATATAACACGTCTTTGAACACCCTTTTGTGACTGCCATCAGAGTAAACATCGGTGTTAATTATATATAGGCAAACAACATTGACCTGTCCGCTTGACCTTTCATTGGGAAACTTCATATAGGACTATCCGCCATTTACGGGTAGTGTTAAGGTTCACAGTTAATACATATAGATGCATGTTTCCTACGATTACACGAAATAATCACCTTTTGTTCCCTATACAGAAATGTACTGGTCAATAATAAAAATTAACTTAAAGGCCAAGCGGACAGGTCAATGTTGTTTGCCTATGCCCTTCCATTAATAAACTATGTGGAATAAGATGGATTACTTTATATTTAACCGTGTTTTTATTCTGTATTAATGACTTAAGATGCAAGAACATGTAGTTAAATCTGCTGTTTAGCTGACATATCATTATCATTCACATTCAAGACAGAAACATTTTTCATTTCACTTTTTATATGTCATGTTTAAATATGGAATGCTATTTGTCATGGCGTTGCTGTATTGAATATGTTCTCTTAGTGTTTAGTATAATTGCCCTGGATAGATATTTTGGACGTCCCATGGTTCCATGTTCCTTTCACTCAATTTTGATTACACACGTGACAGGTATATCAAGCTAACCGAGAGGTGCTTACACTTCCGGGGTACCCGGCCTCACTACCTTGGTGGAAGTTCACGTGTTAACTTGTCAGTTTCAAAGTTTTTTCTTTGCTTCTGGATTGTGCTTCGGACATGGATAAGCATGTTGGTTTTTCATATTTTTTTTAATCTGTGTTATTGGCGTGTTTTTTTATGTTTAATAATTTGTATCATTTTAAGTTCCAATTACACAACCTCTTTCTTCAATTTTTATCCATTAATATGGTTACTACCACCATTTATCCGCTTGGCCGTTTACAACCAGTTTAAGGTCGCTCATGGTGTGTATTTGCGCACTGGTCCTTCTTAAATGTTTTCAGTAGCTTATGAAACGATGGTGTTGAGAAACATTTAAAACTAGACACCATTTAAAATGTAGTGTTAGAGGGAGTCTAGTCTCTTGTTGTGAAGGACATTTTGTGCCTTATTTAAGAATAGTTTAAGATAACCAATCAAACTATAGAGATGATACAATTTGATCTGTGGTATGTTATTAAGCTGATTTTTCAAATCACGTTTTGTTAAAGCCTTCTAGAATTTAATCCAGCGCCCGTCAAAAGTCAAGAGTAATATCAGCATCAGTGATCCCAAGATTACATGTCTGCATATACATGTATGTTTTATTACTTGTTATTGTTGTTGTATTACCTGTAGTGTGTTGTAACATATTTATGGCGAAGACTGCCTGCATTCATTATAATACTACTGTTATACGGATAGTTTACCTAGTAGTACGCTATCATTCATTTCTAATACATATATATACTTGTTGTATTACTCTTTCATATATATATATATATATATATATATATATATATATATATATATTGTCATTGTTGGACATATTCTCCATTTTTCATGACTTTCTGTGCAGTATTAAAAAAAACAAACTTGTGCACCTTGCTTTGTGTAATTATTTAAAATTTCTTCCACACTTTACAACCCATTAAATAGAAATTTAAAAAAAAATAAATAAATAAATAAAAAAAATAAAAAACGGGCCCATTGTAGTCGAGTTGACACTCCCATATACTCAATACTTGAACCTAGAAATGTTTTTTCCTATGAAGTTTTTTTGCTGTTTTGTATTCTATAGGGTCCCTAGAGTAAAATTAGGTTAGTTGCCCTGGAGGCAACATTGGGGAAATTGAATAATTTGCATATATCCAAGATGGCTGCCTGACGCCATATTGAAAATCTATCTTTTGTAAGAATTGTTCTACAGTAGCTTGCAATATACCGCTTTATACGTTTTTAGGGATGAGGAACTCATTTCCATTGTTGTTTTTAACATTTGGGACATTTTAACATTACATTTACAATTTTGACCAGACAAGGGTTTATTATAATTAGATTAACTCAGGATATCACATCCAATGCTGTGTAACTTAACCATGCATCTTGATACGTTTTGATTAAAAGGTCATAAATGAGGCTCGAACAATTCCTTTTATTAAGAAATTAAAAACATAATCATTGGCAGCAGTGAATTGATTCGACTTTTACATAAACATTGATACATTACGTCATGTAATGAATTATTATTGTTTCGGGAATCTGCAGCAAAATCTGTCACTGATAATGCTTAACCTTCTACAAATTGTTTGGTTGGAGTTGAACAGTAGACCTCATTCATTTTTGGTTTTATGATAGTTTTGATATTTTGATTAGCTATTTCCACTCCAAATGGCCGCTATGAGACACACGTTATAAATACAGACTTCCATGTTCATCAATGTGGTATAAGTGAAAAGGTAGTGCACAGTGAAGATTTGGCTTACTTCTGGTGTCTCAACTTACCTAAGTTACCATTAAGTAACATCTCGACATCTAGACCTGAAACTGCTGTTTCACATATAAATTATACTGGACTGCAGAAAATAATACCCTTGCACTGTCTACCACCAAAACTATTTGTATCCTGATTAACAAACCCAACAAATAATTTTACTGGATGCTGGACATGTACAATATGCTAGTAAACTTTCTCAGTGTCTGCTATAAACACATGCGTGTCCTGTCGTGGATATTGCATGTCGACACCATAGTGATTATTAGGATGCTATCTTGGTTCCAGTTTGGAGTACAAACTGCCATCAAATTTGAAAAAGGCATGCCTCTCTAGCCTGATCCTTTTAGTGGGTAGATTGGTGCTCCTCTGATCGATTGGAATTAATATATTCTGAGTGTGATACGGACCATAACTCAAACAGTTCAATCCTCGATGTTTATTGAATATATATGACCAAATGTATTGTTGATTCAAACTCCCTCTAAATAAAAACAGGTCATAAGGCAATTGTTCACAATTGCTTCAAATGTGTCAATGTGATTGATTCAGTTGCAATGGATGTAAAGATGGAATAAGAGTACAATCAAGTCTACCTGATGAGGTTTATAATGTCATCATTAGCTCTATAAAGATGATAAAGGCAATGCGTTTCAAAGCGACACTGTCAAGATGCAAAAACAAAACCAGTTATTGATCTTGGAAACATGTTTTTTTGGTTATCGTTGTTTGGACAGCAAGGGCAGTTTGAGCATAGCTTCTGCTTGCATTTGAAATCGGTTCTGTTCCTTTTGACATTGGTTGAAAATAGTTGTCATTGAAAAAGGAATGAAGTCAGCTCTAGTCAAATCGCTTTGTGGAGTTCGTTCACCCAAAACTCACAATCACAAGGATTCACAGTTTTTCTACCACATCTCTTGATCACATAGCAATAACCCATCAGATTTCATTGCATCAATCCAAAAAAGGTCATATTGGTACCCAGACACTTCAAAGAAAATCTTGTTTTTCGACAAATACCATCTCATATATTCTAAGAAACCAGGACAGAGGGAACACCACAGCAATATTATACGATTGTGGATTCGGCCATGATGAATCCGGCATATGGTATCGTATGTTCTCCAGGCTGCACAAACAAGTCATGATAGCATTTGTGTGCTGATTGACGACACAGATGTTTTTGTTTTCCTAGTGTATTGGGTGTATAAGCAAGAGAACAATGTGATGTACAGATGGAGTAATAGGATAGACGTTTTTGAACATCAATGCAACTAACTATGGTCTTGATTTGAGATGTCTTGAACTGTCAGACATGCATGCTGTAAGTGCCACGGTCTTGGTCTGAGATATCTTGAACTGCCAGGCATGCATGCTCTCAGTGCCATGGTCTTGGTTCGAGATATCTTGACCTGCCAGGCATGCATATTGAAAGTGCCACGATCTTGGTTTGGGATGTCTTGAACTGCCAAGCATGCATTCTATCAGTGTCATGGTCTTGGTTCGAGATGTCTTGAACTGTCGGGCATGCACACTGTAAGTGTCATGGTCTTGGTTCGAGATGTCTTGAACTGCTAGGCATGCACACTGTAAGTGTCATGGTCTTGGTTTGAGATGTCTTGAACTGCCAGGCATGCATGCTCTCAGTGTCATGGTCTTGGTTCGAGATATCTTGAACTGCCAGGCATGCATATTGAAAGTGCCACGATCTTGGTTTGGGATGTCTTGAACTGCCAAGCATGCATTCTATCAGTGTCATGGTCTTGGTTCGAGATGTCTTGAACTGTCGGGCATGCACACTGTAAGTGTCATGGTCTTGGTTCGAGATGTCTTGAACTGCTAGGCATGCACACTATAAGTGTGATAGTCTTGGATCGAGATGTCTTGAACTACCAGGCATGTATGCTCTTAGGGACATGATCTTCGGTCGAGATATCTTGAGCTGTTATGTATGCATGTTCTTAGTGGTTGTGATACAGCATCATAATTACAAACTCTTATTCTCCCCACTTAGCTGATGTTCTTGATTAACAAAGATCACAAATAACTTTATGGGATCTGAACCATTCTTTGTTGTTCTGTATTGCCAGCCAGCAGGGAAAACTATGACGTTTCCTCAGGCTCTTCATAAAGAACACCAAAGCCTTATAGTTTTAACTTTGTATCAAACACCATTTTCTGTTGTCGCACCTTTAGTTAATGTTGTGAAAGGGTACCGACAGTCAAGATCCTTCTGAGCAGTATGAGATGATAACCGATTTCGGATTGAAATTCAAAGATCAATTCTCATTACATGTTATAGCGAGAGGATACCCGGCGCCCCAAGAACTTCTTTGTCATGTTATGTGAATGTAAGGCACAAAATCATAAGTGCAACACACAAGGACATGCTTGCCTAAAAAATAATGTTCTGGAGAAAGGGAGTGTTTAAATTTTTACACAAGGGTGAATAGTTATTTGACACATATGGTCGGTCATTATAGACATGATGGTATTTAATGTAAAACTAATGCCAGAATTGAGTTGCCCCTGCCTAAATACCCCTGCAAAGATGTATGACAATATAATATAAATTTGTTTTTGTACAAAATCAATATTTCAAGATGGCGTCCGTAGGTCATCTTGTGTTTATAGCTAATTGTGTGAGTTAAGTGTTCTGTATGTAAAATTTAACACCAGAAATGGGTTTCTCATGCCTGAAAACATCTAAAAGGATATATTACAACCTATTGGAAGATATTTTATATCGCAGTATGTATTTCAATTTGATGTTTGGCGGCCATTTTGGATTTATGTATATTGTGCAAGTTGCCCAAATTTGCCCGAAGGGCAACTAAATTAATTTTGTTCAAGGACCCATAAGGAAAACAAAACAGCAAAAAAACTTCATAGGAATGAACATTTCTAGGTTCATAAAATGCCTACTCGACTATTGAGCCTTTGACCCATTTTTAAATATTTTTTACATTTAACTTTTATAAAAATTACGGCTGATCAGTGTTATTTGGCTGGCTCCAATTATAATCATGATTCATAAGTTAGTGCTATAATAATATGATTTGTCTATAAATTTGATTTATTTGACAGGTAATTCAGAGGAATAAATATTGGTTTACTAATATCCAGTCAGTCTGTTAATATATAAAACAACATTGTGAACTGTTCTGCATTGTGGAATCTGTAATCTTACATTTGTTATATTTAAAAATGATCAGCGTCCATTTAAGTAGTGGAAACTGATACCAAAAATGCAATATGACATTTGTTTATTTATATCGACAGGTTAAATATTCCGACTGAGATATTGTCATTTTTAGATTTTGAAGAATTGTGGTCAATGTTCAATAACACAATTCTCATTTCACTGTATTTTGTCTTTGGATTTAGGAGAACTTTTTTTTCAGAAAACTTCCAAGATATTTTGTTATCATGTTTATATTCTGACTGATCATTTCGCCGCTAATTACTCGGTGACTTGTTTTCATTTACAACTAAACTTAAATATATATATGATTTTTAATGTAAATTTTTGCATTAACATGAAAAGTTCTATTTCATTTATTTTTTTGGCATAAACGTGAAATAAATTAATTTTATTTTTTGCATAGACATAAAAAATTCGGAAAAAAACGTGAAAAATAGAATTTTATTTCATTTTTTGCATAAACATGAAAAATTCTATTTCATTTTATTTTTTGCATAGACATGAAAAATTCAATTTTATTTAATTTTAGTGTCATATTGACACCGTTCTCGTGTAAATACATACAAATCAACAAGTTGCAAACGTTTGACTACATATGTACTTAATTTCATAATAAAATCAACCATTGGCACATTAAAAATTAATGAAATTACTATTTGACATGTCAAAGCATTCGCCTGTGATATCTACATTAAAGCTAGTGAAATATTTACGAACTGTATACTTCTACTTTCCCGGCATTGTATATGGTTAAGAAGAATTCTCAATAACGTATAGATGCTTCAGAGAACGGACATTTCGAAGATCGTCAAGTGTTTAAGTAGACTACTGGGTATTTAAATATTTATTGAAATATTTAATAATTAAACTATATGAAATGACATTCATATGCTGTATAACTGACACATTCCCTTCAAATCAGATCGCTTTCACTAACGTTGTGTGTGTTTCGTCGGTGCCAAAACAATAACGAGTGCATCGTCAGTAGAACAACCAAACAAAAGACGTCTCACGTGTATTCATATGAAAACCATATGAATAAAATAAGTCTCGGGAAAAGTGTTATAGATGATAATCAAAATAAATATAAAATAAAATATATATAGATTTCCTCAATATGAACATATACTAGTATGCGATAGGTATTTCAATTACAATGGTGACCGTCATTCTCGAGTTATTCTTGACTCGGTGCGGATTAATATTTAAATGTTAAATATTGTCAGTGTCAGATTTGTAATTTTTGTATTTTCATGTAAGAGATATGATGTATCGTAAAGAAAGTTTATGAAAAGATTTTTCTTTCATACTGCCATATACCATTTTTAATATATTTATTCCTTTTTATAAAAAAGGGTATGTTACAAATAGTACCAACTTTCAGGCATTCTACAAGGGTGGAGAAATTCATACTTATTTTAGAGTTTTTAGAGATATAATGCGGTATAATCAAATCTTTTAGAATATTTCGGTATAAAATAAGCAATTTAAGCATAACTTAAAGGATAAATGTCACAATACTTGGATCAAATAGAGGTATTGACATACTTAACAAAGTTATCACATCTTTTACCATACATGTAGTCTCTGGATAGCTATTTTTATCATGTCATCAGCTTTAACGTCATTTATCATAATTATGTCACATAACATCATTTTGTTTGAATGGATAGCCGAAAAGGACAGACTTAATGTTATTTAACTTGAGTCCAATCACATTGCGTGCAAGTAACTACAATAGTAATAAGAATAGGCCTATGTTTAAACCTAAGACTATTCTATCAATTTACCGCTAATACCAGAAAACTAATTTCTTTTTATCATCTCAGGAAACTCAAGGACAGTAAACGGGAAATTTTCTTAAAAGAAATCTTTAGTTTTTCTGTCATGATACAAAATGTAACATTAGTGTATTGATCAGGGAGTATACGATGATGAATTGTTTAAAGAACTGATCGTGCAAACAACTATCTAGAGAAGTTATCAAATTTGATCGGTTAGCCATGCCAAGTCACTGTCAGTACGAACTCAGAAGTAACCCATGAATTTAATTACTGTCCGTGATCTGAAAGGCAATGCTAGTTCCTTGTATTAATACGAGCCTATCTTGTATAGCGTATTTGTGATATCAGATTAACAATATATTGTTTATTATTTTTGGATGTCAAAAATAATCAGATATGGGATGACATATGAAGGAATTTGACGTATTAGTAAATAAATCCTGGAAAACTACTCGAATTAATCAATTAAAGCCGCTTTTATATAAACAAAATGTTCACTGATCCATACTTTAAATAAGAAATCTAAACAAGAAATCTGAATCCAGGAAGTCAATGTTTAACAGAGGAAGGTTTTCAGAGAATAGTGGTAAAACAATTTTATATACTGTTTGTTAATATACAACAATCCATAATTAATTTCCACATGTTCATTTATTTGATCTCAAAGAGACTTTATTTGTCTAGTTTCATAAATAAAAATGGGAACTTGAAATCCTGTATAGCTTCTAGATACTAGGAATGTGTTCAATGTGTGTGTGTGAGAGAGAGAGAGAGAGAGAGAGAGAGAGAGAGAGAGAGAGAGAGAGAGAGAGAGAGAGAGAGAATGATGTGTGTGTACAACATTTTGTACATGTCTTGTTTATATTTTGACCTTTTATCTAAACATTGGTTTCTGCAGGCTGTGTATAATTAACATACAGATGTTCTATTGCATAATTATTGTACAAAAACACATTGCTTTAACAATATACTAGTATATGATTGATTTTATTGGCAACATATGAATCTGCGAATGAAGCATTATTTACATGTGTTCATGATAAAATGGTTTTGTCATATACCATTTTTTGAATTTAATCACAAAATACATTCAAAAAATGGTATATGACAATATACCATTTTTTAAATGTATTTTATGATTAAATTAAAAAAATGGTATATGGCAGTTTGAAAAAGCTCCTATATTTAACCATTATTGGAATTCTCTTATTTTCTGAAATTAAAGCATAATAAACGTAATTTATTGACTTATTATAAGTTAGTTTCTTAGATTTTTTAGCTGGTCTTTTAAAAAATTGGCGTTTAAAATTACTCACCTGGCTTTTATGAAGTTTTATAATCGTAATAAATGCAACCAGTTGAACAGAGACAATATCTCTTGTTGCAAAGATGTAACACGGAATTTTACAGTGACAGTTCACCATCAAAGTTTTAGAATATACATGTAAAACAGAGACCAGTTTGAATACAAAGCCATACGAACCCAACAATGCTATCTAAGCTTAATAAGTGTATCAGAGTTTTATGTCCGTCATTACAATATTGTTGACAAGCCATTGTATTCAAAATTAATCTAGATATATTTGACGTCCCATATTTCCACGTTCCTTTCATTTTCAATTTTTATTACACACGTGACGAACAGGGTCTGTTTAACCTTCCGGAGCACTCGGCCTCACTTTCCTGATGGAAGGTCTCATGGTTAACTTAATTTTCCAGTTTTCAATGTTTTTGCTTTGCTTTTTCTGGACATGGTTTGGTATGTTTGCTTCACAGAGATAAAACTGAGTTCGAATGAAAAAGATTCTCTTAATCTGTGTATGTCAACGAATGTCACTGAAAACATTTATTTGTATAAAACTTGAAATAAACAGAATATATCTGACAGTTTGTATTCACAATGTATCGCCTTCGCAGACATCTGATTTTGAACCACAATCTTGTCAGCTTATTATGACGTAATGTTTTCATGCATGTTTGAATCAATTGAACAAATGATATATATAGAATATCTTAAATGTTTACATATAGATAGCTGTTTAGAACACCACTTATTCTTAGACACGGCGATGATTCCATTTTTCTGTCGAAAGTTTAAGAGCGAATTCAAACAGTTTCTGTCGCAATAACTAACACTTCATGTCAAGTGACTCGAGCCTTTAATGGAATTTTTAGAATAAATAACACCTATTTTATAACCACTAAATGGTGATTCGTATTGATTACTTAGAATGTACTTATATAATCCAACTGTCCACCCACCAATCAATCAACCTATTTTAACTATTATTTGTTTTGTAATTTAACATTTATTCTATAACTTTTCTTTTCAAATCAGCAATTTTCCTGGATCTTTTTGTCCATAATATTCGAGAATGGCATAATTGTGATTTTAGTTATCGAAGGTTCAAACGAACTATGGCTGGTAAAGAAAGCAGTTTCTATTACGAACGGCGTAAAACAGACATAGAAATAGTACTTTATGTCTTACAGAAATTCTTGAATGTTTGAAGAAGCCGGAGTTCACGGCGAAATCATCTACTTTTGGCAACGGAATTAGTAACTAACAAACTTTTCACTAGGCTCTGTTAGAGGGGATTCGAAGCTAGATGAACAGAGACACTGTGCTGAGTTATCCGTCGCTTTTAACCACTTGGCTACTGAGGTCCCAAAAGAGAGTAACAGTATATGTTGCCAGAGTTACATTCACGTTGATTACAGCAATATGAACAGACACAAAATCAATAACAATACTAGTATTTTTGGTGCTTTAATAATGCTTAATTTAACGGTCGGTAAGCGATTGTCTGCTCCCCTTATGATACATGCCAATCACTGATAAACAAAATTCTATTTTATTTGTCAATCTCTCTCTCATATGTCTCTGAGGTTAAATATAGATAGATATACAAGAGAATCAATATTTAGTTAGAGCTATGATTTTTTTTTATTTACACAATGACTTGTTTTACAGAACGTAAACAGTTACATTAATATTCTATGAGTTTTGTCTTTCATGTTTCAAAGACATTTGTTTTAGCAGTAAAAACGTAATATTGTCTTTTTGATATCAAACATCAATTATACATACAGACTAATCATTTTTATCATTCAATATATATATTTGCGGTTCCAGCTAGACAGTCGTTAAAATCAGCCTCAGTTCCTTTGGTGTTTGTGATATTAATCATTCCTTTTATTGCAAATCTGACAATTTTCGTAAAATATTGAACAGTTTATACAAAAAGGAAACTGTATATCAAACATAAATTGATGACATAATATTTTTTTTAAAATAAAATACATTTTAAAATATAGATTTGAGTAACATCAAAATAATGCCGCAAAAATATTTCTCTTCATATGAAAGATTACAAAATATCAAAAATCAATTTGTAACTCTATTAATGACATATGGCGTGTTGTTATGAAAGGTAACAAATTGAAAATGTAACCTAGAAGTTCTTATTTAATGCGATCAATATCAAACACAAATAATGTAATATTGTGATAAAATTAATCACATTTCTTGGAATTTACAATTTATTAATGTTTTTGCTTACAATGGTTTATACCTTGATACTAGTTAGGATTGGCAATTTATAGAAACCAGCTGAGACATCGTGATTAATACTACAAGTTAACAAGGGCAGTTACAATTAAACACACGGTATATCATAAACTATATGATTGTTAATAGTTCAAATTAGGTACTTGGCTAATTCAAAAATTAATTAAAACATTCATGCAATGGTTGTTAATAGGAAATTGAACATGTTGTTTTTTATTATTGATATTTAAGTTGATTAAACCCAAAGTATAAGGGTAAATGGAATGATTTGAGAAAAACAGACAGAGTTATAGAAAAAAACAGCTTTTTGTTTTGTATTTGACCTTTCCAATAAAATATAGTAGCATTGTACAAAAAGTTTGTAAGTATCAATCATGTTTATAAAAGAACACTATAGAACTGTTTATTATGGTTTGCGAGTTAATTGCAGAGCACTATGCGTCTTGGTAATTATGTGTAGGCGTTTTGGGGAAGAAATGCATGATTTTGTTTTGTTTTGTCTTATCGGTTGTAGGTCCTTGTTTTTCAGTCACATGTTTTTTTCTTTTGTGGAAAATAGGATTCTCAGTTATCTAATAAACCTCTTGACTGTTAAAGATGTTTTCAGTTTTCCCATTCATGCATCGGTCGGTCTGTCTTTTTCAAATTATGTACATAACTGGCTTGCTTAAATCATTTAAAGCATTTTCCCCCTATATTAAGATACTTAATTCATGACAAATTGTTCAAAAATATTTTTAAAATTTAAAATAAAAATATTTGATGTTTTTGTACATATACATGTATCTTTTTCCTTTTCCGGCTTTATGAATCATTTACCTGTATTGTGGTCTGGCAGGTTCTTGATTGCGTTAGATGATTTTTAACATTCAGACTTTTATGAACTCCAGAAAACGCCAGAAAACAAAAGACCCTCCGGAGCACCCGGCCTCACTTCCCTGGTGGAAGTTCACGTGTCTAACCTAACTTGTCAGTTTCAAAGTTTTTACTTTGCTTCTGGATTGTGATTCGGGCATGGATTATTATGTTTGTTTTTGATTACTTGCAAAACATACATTTAAAACAAGCGTACCAAAACTTGAGTCTTTTTTATATTTTATTTTCAGGTATTTCCAAAATCACTGTTGATTCTCCATGCAGACCGATATAACCAAGGTAAAGCCACAGCCACCTTGATTGGCCGCCATGTTTTACAAACCATGTGTGTCATAATTGAAGATACGTTTTTACATGATGGATTCCTGGAAGGGTTTGAATCGTATTTTGACGATTTTAAATTCAACAAATCTCAGATAATTATTTACAGCCAAAGTGATACATTATCGGAGTTATTTTTAAAATTACAAGACATTCAGGAAAATGGTTACAGACTTATCATTGCACATATGTCTTCCAAACTTCTTGTTGATCTTATTAAGTTATGCAAGCGTCTAGGATACCTTGATGATGGTTTTGCCTGGATCGTGTCTCCTATTGCACACACATTACTGTCATCACATTACAAAGATCTTCCAGAAGGCCTCTTAGCGATTGACGGATACGAAGATGTGGCTATTCTGCTTCAAAGAACTCTTTTATCAACTGTTAACGCTGCTCAAACTCTCGTTCATTCTAATTCATCTGTATTTAAAGAACATGTTTATAGGTAAGTTGTTTTAAGTTTTTACTTCTACTATTATTACAATGGAGCTTGCCAGCGTAACATAAGGTCAGTGCTCTAAAAATATGCTTGGAAGGTAATGAAAAGACGTTTACGTCACAAATTCCACTAACAACACCGTTTTAATTGGAGAACGTCACGTCTTGTAGTTTCACATTTATTGGAAATAACGGATCTGCAAAATTGTTATAGAGTGTCACGTTGTAGGTCGATGAATCCATTTGCGTAATTTATAAACAACACATCTTTTTTATTAATTAAAATGTTTTAATGTTAGCAAACAGCTCTGAAACAACAAAATGTGGTAACTCTTTGGCGGGTTTATTCGCCAAACAATTGTTGATATTAAAATTGTAACTATTCTGATATAAACAGTTGATACAAATGGAATTTAGATTTTTTTTAAATTTTGAAGTAAATAACACCAAAAATTTCTTGTACATAAAAAGCTGTGTAACAAATGTTTTTGATCAGTCGATTGGTTAGATGTTTGTACCAACCAATTGGAAGGGGGGGGGGGGGGGTTGTACAACAAGTGTGTGCTAACAATATTTGCTTTAAACATATTTAATACTAGTCGTGTTTTTATCTTAACTGTTGGTAGTTTACAAATTCTATTTATGGACTATTATTGTCAACGGATGTTGTGTAAGGTAAACCATGCTAACGGATATATATTTTATCAGATGATGCTTGGTGTAGAGATGGGAAAACGTATTTAAAAAATCTTGATAATGTATTAAGAAGTCATACAAGCACGGGCCAGACAAAGGATACTATTTCGCTTCAGATATAGTTACAACTACAGTAGTATAAAAATACATAGGTTCATGATTACTTCAGACACATCTACGACTGTTCAGGTTCATTTTTTCACTTCAGACACAGATACAATTACAAAATCTACAAACATATACTATAAATGTATTAATTTTTGGCGTGTGTTAATTTCACTTCTGACACTTTAATTGTGTTTTATCACTACTGGTTTTCACATACAGTATTATACACGTGTGCATTATTCTTATTTTATTTCAGGTGCGTAATATGATCATTTTCATTATTTCTTTTCTTTATTAAACAGCCAATATACACCGTTTTATTGCAGGGTTTACATCATACATCGGTGATTTATGACGTCATTTTATTTCTTTTTTTCAGAATTATTTCCACTCAACTTTACAACGAAAGCAATAAAGGATTATCCTTTGATTCTGACGGTCGCCGTACAAATATAACTTTCAGATTATTAAACAGGGATGATAGCGCTGATAATAATGGCTGGCGTGTAGTTGGATATTTTAATGAACATTTTATGAACCTAGATACAATATATTGGCCCGGCAACAGCATTTTTGGACCATTTGAAGATTCTAAAAAGATATACAGGATTGTAACTAGAGTAGCAGATCCTTTTGTATACATGAGGAGTCCTATGGAACCAGCTTTGTCGTGTTTTGGTGATGTACAATGCTGGTTGGTCAATGGCGATCCGAAGTATTTACCAAACTATCTTGATTTCCCAACACATCCGCCCGTTAACGAATACCAAATGCCTAACATTACCGTTAAGCGATATTGCTGCGGTGGCATTGTGATAGAAATGCTTAATTCAATTTCATCTGAACTTAAATTTGATTATATAATCTATCTTCAAAACGATACAAATTACGGAAGTAGATCTAACGGCACGTGGAATGGAATGATGGGAGATCTAATCTCTGAAGCAGCTGACATTATTGTAGGAGCTTTCAGTGTGACGTCACGAAGACATCCTCATATTATTTATACAGAACCATTTTATTACACTGGATTTTCTATGGTTATTGCCACACAGAGTACTAAACCTTCTATTAATGCTTTCCTCAATCCGTTCGCTCCGGTAGTTTGGTTTTTGATTTTCTTCAGTGCAACATTAACGGGTATAGCAGCATCGCTTTTAGAATGGAATAGTCCTTTTGGGTTGAATCCATGGGGCCGGAAAAGGAAACGGAATTTCACTTTGGGATCTGGCATGGTCATGGCGTTTTCTATATTGTTTGGTCATACCGTTCAAACAAAATCTCCAAAATGTTGGCCCAGTAAATGGTTACAGAACATCTGGGCAGCTCTTGCCATTTTTATTGTTGCTAGTTATACGGCTAATCTTGCCGCATACCTGGCGGGTAAAACAGAAGAAGAAACAGTCAACAGTATTAATGATCCAAAGGTATAAATAACTAAATAGCTAAATATGAAACCGTCAACAGTATCAATGATCCATAGTTATAAATAATTAAATAGCTTAGTATATCAAAGTACATTTCATTCATTATGTACTTTAATTTGTAATAATTTCGTCCGATTATTAAATTCGTTGAGATCAAAGCTATATTGTTTCATACTGTCTATATGTTGTCTATGATCTTTCCTGTGGCTTTTAGCGTGTTATAAATATATGATTCTGTCGGATTAACAGACAAAAGCTCTTTAAATCAGAAAATAGTCGCCTTTAAAACTAGTCGGATACTTAGACATTAATATTCATCAAAAGATGGTTTACGGTTTATTAACAAATCAATAATTTTCAATCTGATATGTACAGTGCTTTAAGCTCTGTTCTAAGTCCTAAGCTTTGCTAACGAAAATTTTACCTGAAGTGAAATTAAATATTAACATACATGTATTAATTGTTCCATTTACATTAACTTAAGATTGTGGAGACCATTGAAGTACAAATTACGTAACCTCAACCTAAAGATTGTTCATTGTAGACCTTTTGTGTATTTAACTTCTTATCTGTCATTTCGTTTAACATTGATATGCAAAAAGTCAACTGTAATTTGGTTTGGATGACAATCGTTTGGACTCACTATAATGTTTAATCCAGGCCTGTCGCAAGTTTAACGCTGAGCTAAAAAAAAACAGTCCAAGTTCGGCTGCCGAGTGGCCGGCCGAGATATGTATAACCAAAACGCTGACCAAAAAAAGCTGCCAAATTTACCAAAAAAAAAAAAAAAAAAAAAAAAAAAAACAACCTGCGGAGAGATAGTTAGTAGTATCTAAAGAGGAGTAGAGATGAGCTGTCGAGATATGTTAAACTTTCGACGGGTCTGCACTGTATGTCGTATCTTTGATCAGTTATCGATTTGGTCTGTATTGTGTGTTAGTCATTTGTTTAGATCTTTGATAATTACATTTCACGCCACTAAACATCACAAGAACACCGCTACTATCATTACGTACAGACGAAAAAGTAAAGTGAAACATACATGTTTACCTTTCAATTAGCATTGTTGTTATTTGCTGCTTCGCACACTTCTAAGGGATATAAAATATTATATTTCAGTTGAATGATAAAAGAATAGCAGCCCTACCTTCCAGCGCCGTGATAGATTACCTAGGTATAATGAACACACGCCTAAAACAGCGGGCTTTATCATCACACGTGGAAAATGAACAAGACGCCATAAAGAAACTGAGGTAAAAAGGAAATGATTTATTCATGTCAACGTATTTCTTTGTTCCTTAAATAATGATACATATATTAATTTATATATACTCACTTTTTTAATGTTTGGCTGCACTTTGATCAAGTAATTGTTGGTTGTTTGGTATTGGTAATTTGAGCTTTGTATGAACAAGACGCCGTAACAATACTTAAGCGAGAGCGAAATGGCTGATTAATAATTTTCTCAGCAACAAAGTTTTCCCGTGCTCCATAAAATAAATACTCCGTTTCTTTTTAAATGGTTACCTTAAATTTGGTCAAAAAAGCTTGGCATTCGTAATTTGAACTTAGTATTTTGTTAAGTATTTATTGGGTCTAGTGCTATATTGACCTGTCCGCTTGACATTTTATTACAAATATTCATATAGAAGAACCACTTCAAAACATATTTAGTGTTTAAGATTCGCAGTTGAAGGCAAACAGCACGGACCTGTTGGCTTTACCTTTCGTTTGGAATATTCATACAGATAGATTCACCCCATACATGAGTAATGTAAGGATTAGAAGGTTATTATATAACTAGTGTATGTTACAACGCACCTATATAGTGTTTTCATTAGATTATAGACAAAATAAACACACGTGTTCCCTATACATAAATGTAATAAATATTTAAAATAAAGGTCAGGCGGACAGGTCAGTGTTGTTTACCTTTACTAGTGTTTTCCGTGATGTAGACGAAATGAACACCGATGGTCCCTAAACATAAATGTACTGGTATAGCGGGTGTAGCGATGGTCCCTAAACATAAATGTACTGGTATAGCGGGTGTAGCGATGGTCCCTAAACATAAATGTACTGGTATAGCGGGTGTAGCGATGGTCCCTAAACATAAATGTACTGGTATAGCGGGTGTAGCGATGGTCCCTAAACATAAATGTACTGGTATAGCGGGTGTAGCGATGGTCCCTAAACATAAATGTACTGGTATAGCGGGTGTAGCGATGGTCCCTAAACATAAATGTACTGGTATAGCGGGTGTAGCGATGGTCCCTAAACATAAATGTACTGGTATAGCGGGTGTAGCGATGGTCCCTAAACATAAATGTACTGGTATAGCGGGTGTAGCGATGGTCCCTAAACCCTAAATGTACTGGTATAGCGGGTGTAGCGATGGTCCCTAAACATAAATGTACTGGTATAGCGGGTGTAGCTATGGTCCCTAAACCCTAAATGTACTGGTATAACGGGTGTAGCGATGGTCCCTAAACATAAATGTACGGGTATAGCGGGTGTAGCGATGGTCCCTAAACCCTAAATGTACTGGTATAGCGGGTGTAGCGATGGTCCCTAAACATAAATGTACTGGTATAGCGGGTGTAGCGATGGTCCCTAAACATAAATGTACTGGTATAGCGGGTGTAGCGATGGTCCCTAAACATAAATGTACTGCTATAGCGGGTGTAGCGATGGTCCCTAAACCCTAAATGTACTGGTATAGCGGGTGTAGCGATGGTCCCTAAACATAAATGTACTGGTATAGCGGGTGTAGCGATGGTCCCTAAACATAAATGTACTGGTATAGCGGGTGTAGCGATGGTCCCTAAACATAAATGTACTGGTATAGCGGGTGTAGCGATGGTCCCTAAACCCTAAATGTACTGGTATAGCGGGTGTAGCGATGGTCCCTAAACATAAATGTACTGGTATAGCGGGTGTAGCTATGGTCCCTAAACATAAATGTACTGGTATAGCGGGTGTAGCGATGGTCCCTAAACATAAATGTACTGGTATAGCGGGTGTAGCGATGGTCCCTAAACCCTAAATGTACTGGTATAGCGGGTGTAGCGATGGTCCCTAAACATAAATGTACTGGTATAGCGGGTGTAGCGATGGTCCCTAAACATAAATGTACTGGTATAGCGGGTGTAGCGATGGTCCCTAAACATAAATGTACTGGTATAGCGAGTGTAGCGATGGTCCCTAAACCCTAAATGTACTGGTATAGCGGGTGTAGCGATGGTCCCTAAACATAAATGTACTGGTATAGCGGGTGTAGCGATGGTCCCTAAACATAAATGTACTGGTATAGCGGGTGTAGCGATGGTCCCTAAACATAAATGTACTGGTATAGCGGGTGTAGCGATGGTCCCTAAACCCTAAATGTACTGGTATAGCGGGTGTAGCGATGGTCCCTAAACATAAATGTACTGGTATAGCGGGTGTAGCTATGGTCCCTAAACATAAATGTACTGGTATAGCGGGTGTAGCGATGGTCCCTAAACATAAATGTACTGGTATAGCGGGTGTAGCGATGGTCCCTAAACCCTAAATGTACTGGTATAGCGGGTGTAGCGATGGTCCCTAAACATAAATGTACTGGTATAGCGGGTGTAGCGATGGTCCCTAAACATAAATGTACTGGTATAGCGGGTGTAGCGATGGTCCCTAAACATAAATGTACTGGTATAGCGAGTGTAGCGATGGTCCCTAAACCCTAAATGTACTGGTATAGCGGGTGTAGCGATGGTCCCTAAACATAAATGTACTGGTATAGCGGGTGTAGCGATGGTCCCTAAACATAAATGTACTGGTATAGCGGGTGTAGCGATGGTCCCTAAACATAAATGTACTGGTATAGCGGGTGTAGCGATGGTCCCTAAACATAAATGTACTGGTATAGCGGGTGTAGCGATGGTCCCTAAACATAAATGTACTGGTATAGCGGGTGTAGCGATGGTCCCTAAACATAAATGTACTGGTATAGCGGGTGTAGCGATGGTCCCTAAACCCTAAATGTACTGGTATAGCGGGTGTAGCGATGGTCCCTAAACATAAATGTACTGCTATAGCGGGTGTAGCGATGGTCCCTAAACCCTAAATGTACTGGTATAGCGGGTGTAGCGATGGTCCCTAAACATAAATGTACTGGTATAGCGGGTGTAGCGATGGTCCCTAAACATAAATGTACTGGTATAGCGGGTGTAGCGATGGTCCCTAAACATAAATGTACTGGTATAGCGGGTGTAGCGATGGTCCCTAAACATAAATGTACTGGTATAGCGGGTGTAGCGATGGTCCCTAAACATAAATGTACTGGTATAGCGGGTGTAGCGATGGTCCCTAAACATAAATGTACTGGTATAGCGGGTGTAGCGATGGTCCCTAAACCCTAAATGTACTGGTATAGCGGGTGTAGCGATGGTCCCTAAACATAAATGTACTGCTATAGCGGGTGTAGCGATGGTCCCTAAACCCTAAATGTACTGGTATAGCGGGTGTAGCGATGGTCCCTAAACATAAATGTACTGGTATAGCGGGTGTAGCGATGGTCCCTAAACATAAATGTACTGGTATAGCGGGTGTAGCGATGGTCCCTAAACATAAATGTACTGGTATAGCGGGTGTAGCGATGGTCCCTAAACATAAATGTACTGGTATAGCGGGTGTAGCGATGGTCCCTAAACATAAATGTACTGGTATAGCGGGTGTAGTTGCAACACTTTTTACTATGATATAAAGCAATCAGTTGGATATATTGAGTTGGTTATTTTATTTTGCTTATAGGAATGGTGATATTGACGTATTTCTAGATGACACCCCGATTCAAGAATTTACCTTATCAAATTATGATGTCAATTGTTCAACAAAATTAACAGGAAGACAGTTTGGAGAAAACTTTTACGCCTTCGGATTAAGAAAAGAAGATGTTTGGTTAAGGGTAAGAACGTCTCTTAATAAACAGCGTTGTGTAAGGAGCATAACTCTTATGTCCAATACAGTACAAAATCGACAAAGCACAAACTGTTTTTGTCATATAATTAAATATAGAGGATGTAGTGCCAAATTGAAGAGGTGGTCTTTTTTAGATTTTTGTGAACAGTGTAATTAATTTTTCTATGCCCACCATTTTGGTTGCAAGCGATATGTACAGTACTTTTCAATGCATATAACATATAACCTCAATAAAACGATAACATAGCACACAAAATAAACACATTGAAAACCAGGTAAATTGATTTTGGCAACAATTTTATAAAATGACAAAGTTGCAAAGAGGTCAAACATTTTAGGTTTTAATGAGGGTCTAACAACATTTATTTGGTGTCATAATTCAATATTACGTTGATTTCTAATTTGTTTTTGAACAGGATAAACTTTCATCCGTGATAATGAATTACGTAGAAGGTGGTTACATTGAAATTCTCCATGGTAAATACATTGCTAAAAGATCCTGTGAACGGTATGAGATTAACACTACCAAGTACGCATTGGACCATACAGGAGGACTGTTTATAATGTTGCTTTCTGCTTTAGTAATATCCATGCTGTTGATGTTAGTGGAGCACGCCATTTATAAATACTTGATACCGTACATCAGAAAGAAACCGTCAAACAGCCGATGGAAGAACAGGAAGATGGAGTTCATTAGTCAGGTATAAATGTTTATCATTTCAAATAAAAAACAAACATACTGTTCCATGTCCGAATCACAACCAAGAAGCAAAACTAAAATTTAGAAACTGACAAATTATGTTAAACATGCGAACTTCCACCAGGAAAGTGAGTTGGGTATTATTACTGCGCGGTTATCCCTGACTCTTATCATGCTTATGGTTCATTTCTGGAATACATGTTCTGGAATTTTTGTAAGGGAACTCATAAGCGTCTTAAACAAGACTTGTGACAGATGATAAACATATCCGAGACATTGCAATGATTGCTTTATATCAACTGATATTTTTCTGTCTTTTAGAACCCCTCTTACCACATTTCAGATCAGTTATTTATTTCTTTGTGTCAATAAAGAAGTGTAAGAAATACAGCAAGAATTCCAACAGAATAAATAGAGTATCGCTGACATTTGCAGATCCGTAACAGTCAGCAGAACTGCTTAATGTTTTCAGTATAAAATAAAACCATTTACACCAGACTAGGGAGTGTCTAGTTGTTATATACCTGTGACGCTGTAGATGAATATTTCACACAATAAACAGTGGGTTGTTAGCTCTTGTACATATGATTAAGAAGATTGAACTACTCATTTCCTTCTTTTCTTCTGCATATGATAACATTTGTTTTGCGCTGAGAATTTATTTGTATCTGTTTATTTTAGAGAGTATTTAGGTCAATTATGAGCGAGAGGTTGGTAAATCCAAAACAAACAGCAAGAGAAATGGTCAAATTAATGAAAGACAGGAATTTTAGTCGGTTATTCTTGAAGAATGAGTTAAAAGCGCAGGTAAATGAAACACAATTATGTCTTAGTATAATGATAATTAAAGCATTAATGCGTTTAAGTTACCACTTGTTGTATGTAAAATGGGGGGGGGGGGTGTGTGATTTTGGTCTATTAGCATACAATTCAACAGTGACTGTCAACAGCTGTCTCGGTATATTGTATCATAGACAATATATAGGCGATATGAAACAATATAGCTTTGATCTCAATGGGTTTAATAATGGGGCGAAAAATAATTTGAACAAGCCTTATTTTCTTACTGCATCATCATTCCATAGCTGTTATGAGGAGTTGTGGGACCCCTATATGTAGTAACTACCACAAATGTAGTAACGGTCACAAATGTAATAAAATTGTGTCACATATGTAGTAACGAACCACAAATGTAGTAAGGTTTGTCACATATGTAGTAAATGTTGGTCACAAATGTAGCAAAATTTTACCACAAATGTAGCAACAAAATTTTACCACAAATGTAGTAAAATTTAAAAAATGATAAAATATTTTTTTTTCAAAATGGGTAATATCTAGGCTAGTGTTAATTAATGACAAGCACTGTGGTTTCTCGGCCAGGTAATTTAAGGTATATCTGTCGGGTAATTTAAGTAATGAAACGCCAAACCCATATTATTCCTCGGTTTCAACCATGTTTAGCCAGAGTCAAATGCAAGTCGATTTTTCAGTTCTAAGCTACTCATAACGATGTGGAATATCACGGTTCATGTTCATGTTAACAGTCATTTTCACCTCTGACAAGGCTACTACAAGGAAGTCCCGAGATGAATTTCACGTCCCCAGTACATTTATTAGTCGCCGCTTCGAAGAGATTTTTTTTTGGTCACACCCCATCTTTGACGGGTTGAGTTCTATTTATTTGTTATGGTTTGTTTATTATTCCACTTCCAGGAAGGTTCGTGGGTTCGCAACCCGGGCAGGGTCTGACCAAGACTTAAAAATGGTAGTTTAAAATGAAAGCCATTAGGGTAATTTGGAAAAGACCCTAAAACCAGGTGTGACGCGTTAAAGAACCCTAGCGCATTCCATTGCACTCCATGGGTAAAACTTTCTGCCACTTTGCATATAGCTGAAGAAGCCTTGATATAAGTGGAACATTCATTCAATTAACTCCTGCAAATTACATGACGTCGGATCGACATTGAGATTTGTATTTTTATCAAAAAGTCTTAAAAATGTGTAACCTTTGTACAAATCAAATTAGACAGTTTGTAGTGCTTCAATTAATACAGAGTGATCAGATGACTTCGTGTGGGTGGGGTGAAATGGGGGGGGGGGGTAGATGCGTACATAACTAGACAAAACAAAATACAACACCATCACTTAAAACTTAGAAAACGCCAAATTACTTATTTTCTCAGGTTTTGTTTTTTGTTTTTTTTGGGGGGGGGGGAGGTGCATTGTTCATCTAGTTGGTCAAATTGCAATATTCAGCAGGCAACTGGACACCCACCCATAGCAATGCAAATTAAAAATAATAAGCTAAGAATTTAGTAACAAAATAAAACAATCTGATTTTTTTTTAACACTTAGGTGCATTGTTCATCTAGTTGGTCAAATTGCAATATTCAGCAGGCAACTGGACACCCACCCATAGCAATGCAAATTAAAATAATAAGCTAAGAATTTAGTAACAAAATAAAACAATCTGATTTTTTTTAACACTTCCGTTTAATTTAAACCGCAGACAAAAGAGAAAACCTTAAAGAAGTACCACACTATGATCTGTTTCTAGCGGACTGGGTACGCAACTAGCCTGTGAGAAGTGCACTTAAACACTAAGCAGGGTACAAGAGTTTAGAGTTGAGTAATGGTGTTTAACGTCCCGGTCAAAATATTTTACTTATATCGAGACGTCGCCAGCTATAGGCGAAGGTGCAGAAATTTTGCATGTGGGTTGCGCTGATGGCATTATACAGCAGGGTTCTTTAGCGTGCCAAGCCCACCGTCACACGGGACCTCGTTTGTTTTTAAGTTCCCATCCGAAAGAACCGTGACTTTCATTCGTAATGCCCAGTGCTTGGCGAAAGAACAAGATACACCATATATGATTACAGACGTTCTTTTTTACAGACTAACACATCTTATAAAATGCAGTTCATATACTTCAATAACGATATTTACGAAGTATTGTAAATGCAACAGAGAGAGAGAGAGAGAGAGAGAGAGAGAGAGAGAGAGAGAGAGAGAGAGATCATAAAAATCAGCAAATATTACAAAAACCTTTGTGAGATTGCTCCCACATATTGGACCAAATCAAGTGTAGTCATCGTAAAAACATAAATTTCAGCGAAGCAAAATGAAACGTGAACTTGATGGTAGACCTATATGCCAAATCAGTTCAATATGTGCAAGCTATTACGAAAAAAACTGCTGAAAACTGTTACTAGTATTTCAATAAAATTATCAAAGACAATTGCAAGGATCGGATTCGTAGTAAAACAAAACGTTAACTTGATCTGCAACTCATTGTGGTTGACTCCCATTCAAAAACTCTATCTGAAAGTGTTTAGGAAACAATGCGGAAAACTTATAATTGACTGATGGACGGACGGAGGGACCGACCAACAGCATTATACTTCCTACATCTTAAGTGCCGTGGAGTATAATAATCAATACATGTACCCTACTTAAATCTGCAAAAATACAGAAAACCCAGAAACTTAAATTTAAAAACTGAATTTTACATGTACTTTACAAACCGAAGTATATATAATGAAAATAGAGGCCAATTGGCATTATCGCTCATCGCATAATACATAACATAGGTACAGGGGTATCACCCTTACAAGGATTATCAGATACTAGTAGTTATTATTATTATTTATTTATTACATTTATATCTGAATTACTATTACATGTTACATAGGCGTAGGAGCAGGGGGGCCAGCGGGGGCCGGGCCCCAGCAATGTCAGAGAAGGGGGGGCCAGGCCCCCGCAATATATTGTGTGAAATTTTGTATCATAGTTTATGTTTATAGTGTAAGTGCTAAAAAAGAAAACAAAAAAAACCCAAGAGCTTTAACAGGAAATGTTCATCTGGTAAACAATTAATTATCAATTTCATCATTATACTTGTAAAAGTGCGTCTAAAATTTTCCGGGGTACCCACCCCCCCCCATATCCAGTGGCGGATTCAGCGGGGGCCCCCCTTTATGTCGCTAATAATACATATTGTTCAGCTCAGATTGCACCAGAATGCAGGATTTTTTTGCCACATTTTCAAAATTTTCCGGGGGAGCATGCCCCCGAACCCCCCTAGAAGGTTCGAGCCTTCGGCTCTCACATTATACGCCCCCCCCCCTTTCTAAAATTCTGGGTCAGCCTCTGATATCCATCTCAAATGAGAGGGTTGGTTATGGAACTTGTGTCATACAGTTATTTCTTGCCTTGATATCACAGTATTTTACCTATCAAAAACGATGCGCAATACATTGAAAATGCGTCTACACAAGACTTAGTTTGAAAAAATTTTCGGGGGAGACCCCCCGGACCCCACCTATGCGAGGGGTTTGGCACCCCTCTCATACTCTCCCCGCCTCGTGCCATAGACATAGACATAGTTTCGGTTTGCCCCCCCCCCCAATATAAAAACACTCCTACGCCTATGCTGTTATGCTAATCATTTTGTAATGTGCCGCTTTATGTGACACTAATTGTTTTCAAGTAAATAGATAAAAACCCAGCAAAATTAACAATTTATACATATATTTTTTTGGGTATTTAATAAAGTCACTTATATCGGAATCAGAGCCACTTCTATCGGGATAGAATTCTATTCTATCGAGTTAAAAGTCACTTCTAACACGTTTAAAGTCACTTCTATCGGAACAACAGTCGCTTCTATCGGGTTAGAACGCACCTTAAATGTTGGTTTCTAACGTTCAGATTTCGAAATTTTCGTTACTACATATAGCGGTTTTCATTTACTACATTTGTGGTAACAAAAATTGTTACTACATTTGTGGTAACGGTCGTTCCTACATTTGTGGTTCGTTACTACATATGTGACACAATTTTATTACATTTGTGACCGTTACTACATTTGTGGTAGTTACTACATATAGGGGTCCCACAGGAGTACATGATTTTCATTTACAAGTTACTATTTCCATTTCAAGTCTTGTTTCATGAATTGTTAGTAGAATATGGCGCGTTTTTTTCTTTGTTAATCCGTTCACAAACAACTGCATGTAATAGAAGTTGAACACTTTAGGCTTAACAATAAAACTAAACATCTGGACGGACGTAATTGTATGTCAGGAGTTCCATAACCAGTATTGCCCCAATATGTGTATATTTTGTCTTATTTTATTTGTAGTGTTCTATCTATTCTGTATAGCATAGCCATGTAAATGTACATAGTACTGTTATAAATTTTAAAATTGAATATTGACGAAACATTTTAAAAATCAGTGACCCAAAAAAGTTGTAATATTGTAATCACTCTATTATTGATAGGTAAAACGTGTTTGATGACTGATATTCCTTTTCATATATTTATTTCAAATACATATACATGGTATATAAATGTAAGTTTGTTCTGAAGTTGATGTAGTACAATTATTTGAAAAAACATCAATTATATACTGCATAAATATTGGCTATAACAACTACCGGGTAATTAATACATTGGCAAAGAAAATAAATTAAGTATATCTTTGCAACGAAATAACGTATCTCTACTTGTTCACAAAACTAAATTATTAACTTCATATTATTAAAGTTTCACTTACTTTTACAGCCAAAACCAACCGATAAACAAGAGGATAAAGGACTACGATTGATGAACCTTACTGAGAACTTAATGAAGTAACGTATAGTTATATATAATACTGTGATATACACTGTAACTAGTGATCTCAGCATTTCAATAGTCATGTCATGTGCTACTTTTGAATTTTTATGAAATAATATAATTCAAAAGTAGCACATGACAATTAATTGAAAAATAATATAATTCAAAAGTAGCACATGACAATTAATTGTCATGTGCTACTTTTGAATTATATTATTTCATAAAAATTCAAAAGTAGCACATGACAGTCATACAAACTTACAATTTCTGAATAGATAGACGTTGATACACCCAATGCGTTCAATGCAGATAGATCTGTTCTATGTAGTATATGGTCAAGTATTGCTACTAATAATCTAATTCACTAGATGAACATCTCCAATCAAACTGGATGTGACATAGACGTTGATTGATATGTTTGTTCTACGCTATGCTACTCATTTTTCAGAACCTTTTTACCATGTAAAAGTTACATATTATACCAGTTTTGATTTTACAGCACTAGATCTAGACGACCGTTTCGGAATACAATTCATGATCAGTAGTGCTTGGATCAAAATAGTAAAACCAACCTTCCTTTTTTCAAATGATTATAAGCACATTGTTATCATTCCAATGCTTAAAATAGATTCGCCAGATAATTGATTATATTTTACCTGTACCTAATGGCATCAATCTGTCTTATCTATGCTATCCTTACTGTTGATTTCCTATTATGAGCATGATTTGGACGTCACATTGGATTATCTTAATAATCGCATCTGTAACAATGTTTTATCTTCTTCTTTTTGAATAGAATGCACAAAACAAAAAGTGAGACCAGCCTGGTGGATACGAATGATAACAATTATAAGGTGTTTTCAACAAAGACTTCAGCAGATGTGTATAGACTATCTAATGGGGATGTTCAGTGTCATGTTGAGGTAGAGAGTGATCATGAAGCCGAGAAGCCTGTGTTTGATAATTACTCTGATAGTTCAGAGGACGATAACAAAACATTTGAAACAGAGTTATCTACCCCTTGTAGACGTCAGAGGGACGTTATAGAGGAGGAAATAAATTATAATCAACAAAACAATCATACGGAGATTAGTGACACAAGTGTAGTGAAAAGTAAAATCCGTCCACATAATAGTATTACTATAAATAGACTTTGGCATCGCCACAGGCAGAGGTATCCGTGTGGTGATGATAAAACCAGCTTGGAAAATGGAGATTCAAACTGTATGCAGTGTAAACCTAAAGACTCATTTCCAAGAGCTAGATTTGGAACATGGCCTGTTTTGACACCTCATAAGCATTTTAAATATAGATCTTTAGATAATTCGTGTAGCAAAAGAAACAAGAGTTCATCGCATTTGCAGTCGCAGGCGACTGCTGCAAACCCTTGCCACTGTCATCAGTTAGTAGACAGACAATCTGCTCCGTTACTTACACGTTTTACGGTTCCGGAGGATAGTCCTGATTACTATAGAAGTGCACTTAAAATGAAAGACAACCGCGTGAAATCTACAATCAGACGACACGCTATAGCAAAATACAGACGACATTCATCCTCCATGTTTGATGGATGCGCCATAGACGCTCTTAATAAAGAAGACTTGCTCGTTATGTGGAAGAAGTCAGAGATTGAACTGCAAACAAAATTGAACAGAGTAACCTTACAAAATGCTCATCTTAAACGTTTATTAAGGATAGTTAAAGATTCAGAGTCTTCGGATAAAAGTAAAGACGCGACGATCACGTGTACAAAACTCTGATGTCATCATATGTACAAAACTCTGATGCATCAGCTATTTGTGATCACGTGTACCAAACTCTGATGTCATCAGTTTTTTTGTGATCACGTGTACAAAACTCTGATGTCATCAGCTTTTTTTGATCACGTGTACAAAACCCTGATGTTATCAGATATTTGTGATATAAATATTATTAATCCATGTATTCATTTTTCTCATGTTACTCATCTTTTAGATGTCTTTTTACATTTCAATTTTTATTACATGATTCAAAGTGATACAGTTTTTCTTGTGAGATGGAGATTCGTGAATTAATTGGGTCCAGGTAAACCGAAACTTAGTTAACTTACCATTCAGGGTAATGATAACTTTTTCTGTAACAATATTATTTATGTTCGTCATAATAATTTTAGACTTGTTGTCCATGGTTTTCACTATAAATTTGATTCCTCTTTATGTTTTCTTTGACAGGAGCTACACACCTTTGAACATTTGATTTGTTAGTTTCTGTAAGTTATCGTTAAATTAAAAAGTTATTGGGTGTGCAAAAGCAAGAGAAATAATTACTGTTTCAACGAAAAAGATTTCATGTTCTTGTGTTTTTTTTTCAAATATTTAAACTTTTATAAAAAGCAAATGTGAATTTTTAGTACCAAGAGACTTGTAGAGCGTTACCATGGCGACAGACCTATTTTTAATAAACATAAGTTGGTCAACAAAGATTTGGAGTTTCAAATTTGGTATAATCTTAGCTCTAAAATATAACTGTACTTACAGTAGTACATTGCCTTTGTGTCATTATCTGAAGTAACATTGTTTTGGAATTTTAAAAATACTTTCTGCTTTTGACACTATTGGAGCAGGATGGAGCGATAACATCATTGACATGCGTATTTAACCCGTACCTGATTATAGAAAACGTACATGTAATTATTCTTTAAATACTGATTTTACTTTTTTATGATAACATATTTGGATGACCGATCAGATCAACATCTAAGCTTTTGTAATCCTTCATTATGTATATGAAGCTTGTGTGTTTCAGGACAGCTTTATGATTTGGCATCATTAAGCAACCCGAGTAGATACGCCTTTGTCTGTATGTATGTATGTAGTTAAAATCTCAGGGAGATGTGTTCATGCTAATAAAATAAGATGTATGCAAACATTTATGCACGGAAACTGTTACACTACTAAATACTTTATCATTATTTAAATAAAATTATACATAATTTTTTCATATTTATATTTACTAGTATTGCCGGTAATAACCTCGTGTTTTGACGAACTCTAAGACAAAAATTTCAAAACATGCTGAAAAAACGTTGTCTGTAACATTAATTGACAATTTTCTTATTAATTGTAAAGGGCAATATAACATTGGCAGCTTTCCACTCAATTTTTGACTGGTGTAACTCAATTTGCCTTAGTAACGGACGTATGGGCATTTTTGCTTTTATTACAAAACCTTAATCTGTCTACATTCTATTTATACACACTAGATTATGTTTCCTTGCATATTGCTTGCAAGTGTATGGTTAAAGATTTTGATGAACATTTTTAGCCAAAGGCTCAGATGAGCTATTGCAATCTATCACCGTCCGTCGTCCGTCGTGTGTAAACTTTACATTTTAATCTTCTCCAAAATTACTGGGCCAAATTTGATGAAACTTGGTGATTATCATGCCTGGGTAACAGCCTTTCAAAATTGTTTTCGGGGTTTGGCCCTGCCCAACAAGATGGCCGTCGTTACTAAAATAGCAAAAAGACAAATAAAAGCTTCTAGTCTGAAACCAAAGGTGCAGACAAATTTTGATTGGATATTTGGATTCAGCATACCTGGCATCAATAAAATTGTGTTTTTCATGAAAATTGAACGAAAAATAGGTTACGCGTTTTTGCGTAAAATTATGTAATTTTGAAAATGAGAAATTTATTGGTATAACTCAATAACGGCTGAAGATAATTGTATGGAGTTTTCACTGTTGATCTTGTCTTGCTATTTTCTTCTAAAAGATTTCAAGGTCAAAGGTCAAGGTCATGTCCCTGTTTTTGACCTTTGATAAAAATGCTATTTTTTAGAAATTTCAGGTGATAATGGCATGGAATTTTCAGTTAATTGTAGGTATTGACATGACGATCATTTTGATACATAGATCAAGATTATGGGTTCAAAGGTCAAGATCAAAGATGCTCAAATAACCGTTATAGTTGATTATCTGCAAAACTTTTAACTTTTTGTATAGGCATACATATTAGAATATTGTAGGTAATGGCACAATGGTCATTTTGATATATTAATAAAGGTCATGGGTTCAAAGGTCAAGGTCACAGATGCAAACAAGTACTGAAATGGTAAATTATCAAAATAACTATAAACGTTTTGTATAGGCATGTACATATTAGAATAATGTAGGTATTGGCCTAACAGTCATTTTGATATATGAATGAAGGTCATGGGTTCAAAGGTCAAGGTCACAAATGCAAGCAAGTACTAAAATGGTTGATTATCTCAAACGCTATAAACTCCTTGTATAGGCATATATATTAGAATATTGTAGGTATTGGTCTAATGATAATTTTGATATATGAATAAAGGTCATGATCATGAGTTCAAAGGTCAAGGTCACAGGTGCAAATTAATACTGAATTGGTTAATTACCTTGAAAACTATAAATATTTTGTATAGGCATGTATGCTGGAATATTGTTGGTATTGGCCTAATGATCATTTTGATATATGAATGAGGATTATGGGTTGAAAGGTCAGGGTCACAGGTGAGCGTTAAAGTCCATGGGCCTCTTGTTTAAAAAATATGGGCTGGTATACTAGCATATGGTGTTTTGTCTTGTGTAGATGTTTAAATTAAAAACGCAAAACAGGATAATTTTCAAGATTTTCTCTTTTTTAAACGTATATAACGTGTATTTATTTACTAGGAAATATTCTTTTAATTTTTTTCGATTCTGTTTTTAATACTTTATCTATGCAATAGATTAAACAGTTTGTTTAACTTTAAAGTTCTTTAATTCTGCTCCTAGATACATGTATCTGTTTGTATCTGCAATTCAAGCATTCAGGGTAGTATCTTTTATAATATATCTTACAACTTGTAGAATGGGTTTTATTTGACGATATGCCTTTATATTTACATTGAAATTTTACGGAATGAATTATTTTCACGATATCTGTGATTTACCTAAGAATATTGTCATATACCATTTTTTTAATTTAATGGTATATGACAATATGTATTTTATGCTTAAATTCAGATAATGGTACATGTATATGACAATAGCGAAAAAATCCATCGTGTGATAAGTTATATGTGATAATTCATTTATTGTGTATAAATTATAAAATTATATTGTATCATCGGATTGGGCATCGCAAAATTATCCATGTCGCCTAATTATATATAATTAAAGCGACATAAATAAAATTTTAATTAGTGTAGAAATTTAATTATGCACAAATAGGTTATGTTATGAACTATGAAAATAATAGAAATGTTTTAATGGAGATTTTAAAATATAAAGACATTAATAATAAGGATGATTGTTTTAAAATAAATGATACTATTGGTTTTCGTACATTTTATTGTTAAGCATTTTGAATAAAAATTTAAAATAAAATAAACTCTTTGTTATGAGCATTTAAAAAATAAAAGTGGTATTGACTAAAAAAAAACTGCTTGCATTTATTTGGTCGTTTTAGAGTTCCCATAGATCCAGGTTCCATGTTCCTTTGATTTCACGCGTGGAGAATTCAGCTAGCTAGACAGGATATTTTTACCCTTCCGGGGCACCCGACCTCCTTTACCCGATGAAAGTGTACGTGTTAAACTTAACTTGTCAGTTTTAAGTTTTTACTTTTTTAGCATTGTGATTCGGCAGAGACCTGTATAACGGGTGAATATACAGGTATGCGGTACTAGTGTTGAAGCAATCAAAATTGTAACCACAAGCTTTTGGCGCAATCCTTATTTCACTAACATTTATATATCTATGTGAATCGCCACCAACATATATTTACGGAAAAAGTAGATGTTCCGAAAAGCTACATTACATTTCACTCCTAGACCTATTTGTACAAACAAAAAATTAACTTAATGTATTATCTATTTCACGGTCTAATGGAAAAAATGAATTGTTGTTTTTTTTTTTAAAATAAATAAAATGTTGTAGCCGTTTAATAAATACTCCGGCTAAAGCCAAAATGATCGAAGATACCATAGGATTATTGTACATCTTTAACGTTTTGTGCATGGTCACCTATTTGCAATGTGGCAAGAGCGCAAACACAACATACAAAATACAGGAATACCGTTGCCATTGTCAAACGAAAATAATGGAATTCGAAAAGAGTTATCTACCATTGGTCACAACAACAATATGATATAAGCACTTTTTTTAAGGATAACAAATTAATCTTATTTTGTAGCAACCTTAATCAGCCCAACTAAAATAATCATTTACCAGGAAGTCATACTTTTTCGAAGCATCCGTCTTCACTTCACTTCTCTAGTGGATGTGTTGAAATGTAATTTCCAGGGTTTAAAGGGCTTGTATTTGGATTGTGATTTGAACATGAACTGGGGTTAGCAAACAAAAATGACCTGTCCGCTTGACCTTTGATTTAAATATTTACGAGTGCAATGATGTACATATATAAGGAATACAAATGTTTAATGGGAGCACTATGTTAATCGTAAACACATAACTTATGTATGTATTAACTGCGAACCCTTTATACCTATTTATTGTGTGGATCGTCATATATGTATATTTCTGATAAAAGGTCAAGCGGACAGTTCAATGTTGTTTGCCTATACGTTTGTTGTTTATTATTAAAACATGAATTATGGTTTATTTAAAATATAACATTTGTACATATGGGTCCAGGACTGTCGGCGATAAAGTAAAATATCTCTTATATTTTCGAAACATCTCCGTATACTGATCATTAACTGGAGGCAAAACCAAAAATTAAAGCTCAGTCTTATGCACTATAAAACCTATTTTTTAACGTTCTTCTGTTGGCTATAAAAGTGGTCGCTTTAAATATTTTCTTAACAATTAAAATTCAATGCCACCAGCAAACTCCGTTATCAATTGTATATCAGACAGATCTGAGTTTATTTCATAGTTTATGTTACAATTGACTCGATGTCTGAAAATGATGGCAAAATTATATTATATTTTTTGTTTTTCGTTCATGATATTCAAACTAACAGACGGACATGGAAGATTAGCAGAACCGCCTGGTAGATCTTCTTTATGGCGGATAGGTTACAATGTTAAGTACCCAAATTATAACGACAATGAATTGAATTGTGGCGGATATTATGTGAGTATTAAACAATGAAACGAAAGTGTAAAAAGTTTATAATTTTTCATAAAATACATTAAAAAGGACAATTTTTAATATATCTTATAATTAAATTAAAAAAATGGTATGAGACATTATTATTATTTTTTGTAGTAAGTAAACGTATTCAAAATAAAATATACAAAAATAAGCTAGAAATCATGTACATACCTCATTAATACAACAGAATAAGAAACAATTCACATAAAAGGACATATGTTAACACCATTGAGCGTGCAAAATTAAAACAAGTATCAAGTGACATTCATGACAAAAAATCATTCTGTATGTAACGCCCGTTTTTATTGGCTGATGTAAAAACTTTGCTATAATATATTCGTCGATATACTGTCGCAAATACCGACAGTATAATCACAATATACTGTTTCCAATTTTCCGGGTACTTGCACGTGCATATATATTGAAAATATTGATTTTCTCTCTTCACTTGACTAAATAAAGTTCATATTTTTTAATATCCTCTTTATGCGTGTATTTACAGAGGCAGCATTTCCTTCTTGGAGGCAAATGTGGCATTTGCGGCGATCCATGGGATGCTAAACCTCGGAAAAACGAACCACCTGATGGTATTTATACCAAAGAAAAAGTAATATCCAGAACTTATAGACAAGGCCAGGAGATAGAAACCATTGTTGAGATAGCTGCAGCACATAAAGGGTTCTTTGAATTCCAGTTATGTCCTCACAATAACTTTAACGTACCTGTCACCAAGGAATGTCTGGACCGGTATAAACTTCTAATTAAAGGTCCTGACAATGAGTATAAATTAAAGTACGATTTTACTAATGGTAAACGTGGGGATCATTCCATTATGGTTAAACTACCCGATCACGTGACATGCGACCAATGTGTTTTTCGGTGGCGATATAAAACGGGTATGATATACTTATTTTTTGTATTACCTATCATCAACTTAAAGTACAGACGTGCCGGAAGTTTAACACTGAGCTAACAAAAATGAGCCTAAGCTAAGCTCGGCTACCGAGTGGACAAGATATGATTAGCTACTACTTCCGAGAGATGTATAGAAACTGCGGGAGAAATATGAGTAACTAAGGGCAGATATATTGAGCTGTCGGTTTACACTAATTCGTTAACTTAGTGTTAAACTTTCGACAGGCCTGTACTGTATTAATTAATTATAATTTTAAACAAAGAAAACAGTAACACAAAAATATCTAGACGAGTCTAGCAACCAGGTTGAATTCAAAGCTTTATATGCATGTAAACCTACTGTACATAGTAAAACATTTACTTTATCCGATTGTTGATTCTTAAAATGAGATCAAAATTCGGATATGGATTGGTTTGTATGTTATTGATTAATGTATTATTTTGGAAACTCTTTGAAACATGACCCATGCGTTTGAAACTAAACATGTTCTTATGTTTATATATATATATATATATATATATATATATATATATATATATATTATATATATATATATATATACAATGTATATATTTCCCGATAAAAACAAAAGCTCTAAATACATGTATATTATTTACAACAAAGTTCTTTATCTTGGCGAAAATGACTTTGCTATGTAATTATTATCTTATTAATCACTATTATCATAATAAGTTGATATACCTGTTATCACTTTTGAATTAAATCATAAAATCAATTCAAAATGTTGTATATAACATACCTGGAAACACAAATCATGTTTTACGCCAAACATCTTACATATTTAATTTTTTATATCACGATTGTAACTAAAGGTAATAAAGATAAGTTTTATAGATAACATCTACAGGTGTTATAAGTATGTCACTCAGTTGAATAAATTATAACTTGGCTTAAGGGGAAGCATTACATTTTTTTGTTAAAGTAAAAAGAACAATCCTTTATGCATATTGTTTTTTCTGAATCATACACTGATTTTTTTAAAATAATTAATATTAATATATTGTCTACCTCGTAGTTATAAATCAAGTTCATCAAAATGTGAAATTCTGATGGATTATAACAATTCTCCATTCATTTATGATACGTACGTACACAGGTCAAATTAAAAGCAAACATATCAATCCATGTCCAAATTACAATCCCAAAAGTTATGTTAAAACTACCCCATAAACTATCACAAAAGAAGTGAGACCGGATGCTCATGAAAGGTGAGTACATTCTGTTTAGCTAGCTAAACCAAGATAAACAGATGTCCTAATGATGGTTTCTAATAATTTACCATTTTTGTTTGCAACTTATCCACTTTATTATTTTATCTTTTCATTCTATTATTTTAGGAAACTCTTGGGGCTGTGAAAGAGGGGAAATGTCAGATAACTGCGGAATGGGACTTGGGAGACAAGAGGAATTCTATTCATGTGCAGACATAAGAATCGTACCTAAAGATGGAAATTCTCCAATTGTTACCACTTCAACTTCCGAAAGCACATCCACAACGACACCTTTGATTGAGAACACAAGCACGAAAAACATAAACGGTGGCATATTCCAAAATAGAGGTCTCTGTGTATCCACTGATTTCTGGAAACAACATAATGTTGACTTAGACATGTGGTGTGCTCGTAATTGCGCTGTCGATTATTGCCCTGAGACTCATTGTATATGTGGTAATGTTGCATACTTGGGATACGATCTGAGGCCTCAAGAGGACCTTAATAAAGTATCTACATTCAAGTCATATACGGAATTAACAGAGAACCACCAGTGGTGTGACTTTAGTTGTCGACTTGGTCTTTGTCCCACAGAGATGTGCTTTCCAGTATATAAATCTTGAAGAATCGATAGATACAGTATCAGATTTTATAATCAATCAACCAATTGGAAGACAAAATCTAGTATTATGAGTAAAAATCGAAATCCAATATGGATTATATACTGCAAATGTTTGGATAATGCGATTCCAAATAAGATTTATTTCCCCTTCCTCATGTCTGACAATTTTAGCTCTGCTTCTGTTGCATTGTAACTATCACGTATTAGCCCGCTTAAAATATTTGTAAGTTTTGTTGTGGTTGTACTGGAATGGTAGCATGTTAGCAGATATTATAAACACATTTACAACACCCGAATCTCTTTGTCATATTATAATGACATTTGCCAATTACTAAACTATCTTAAATAAGTCAGATAGACTGGCCCCGGTTTCACAATCATTCTTTAGCTAAGATTTTCCTTAACTTAAATCTTGCAAATTTTCATATCTTTATAATTTTATTAATTTTAAAGATATTAAGGAATTTAAGGTGTCATTTTTAAGATCACTTCTATATTAAAACATATGCATTTAGTTTTGACAAAAATATTCATCAGTAGTTTCAAAAAGAGATTACAAAAATTTGCTAAATTTAAGTTAAGGAAAATCTTAGCTAAGGAACGATTGTGAAACTTGGGCCTGGTATAATAACCATAATTGTGTCATGTTTTATGCTTCGATTTTACGAAAGTTTTTTCGTGAAATCGGGAGAGAAGGCAAAATCAAGTTCACATGTTCAATGACCTGTAACGAACTAATTGTAAATTATAAGATGTCAAGATGTTTAGGTATATATATTATTAAGTTTTGTCAGCATTTAGAATATATATTGTTTCTGTTTGAAACTGAGAAACGTATTGACATACAAGAGGTTGAGTTTTAAAAATCTATATACATTTTCACTTGAAATCATTGTCCTCGTGCATGTGATTTTTAGATTGGAACACTTACAACTAATGTCTTATGATGATTTACCGGAAATATACACATAATTCAATCATTCGAGTATCATTTTTCGTTTTCTCCAATTAAAAAAAAGAACTCGACCATTCTTGTACATGGTTAATGTTAATTGTTGACAAGTTAAAATATCTCCATTTTGATACGGTATTTGGTTTATTAATTTTACGTGTTATCGATATCTAAGCACTAGCTGAAGTGTTAGATTTCGTATCGTGTTCTGATACTGTTGTACTAGAATATTAGCCTATGTTGTACACATATTATTATAGTAATACATGTATATATCCACGAACTCTTTGCTCTTTGAATTCAATAAATTGTCAACTATTCTGAGATTTGTCAATTTTCACGAAATCGAATATTAAAAAAACATGCAGCTATGGTTTTAATTTATAGTTTTATGAAATAAAGTAAATGTATTCAAATTATTTGTCACATGCTAATGTTTATACATTCTAGAATTCATAATTAGCAAAAACAAATGGTAAAAATCCTTGGCGTTTCAATGTCTTTACAACTAAGATGAAACGCAACTGGAACTTTATAAAATACAGTCCATCCTGCTTAAAGGCCAACTTTAAATACGGACCACCTGCTTTGAAAGGCCAGTACAATTGTATTCCCATTGTTCTTTATTCATATTTTTAACCTGTATATAAAGACCACCTGCCTATATAGGCCAATTTTACTAGTTCCCTTGGGTGGTTTTTATAGACAGGGTTGACTGTATGCTAGAAAATATATCTGATTATTTTTTTCATTAAAAATGTGACAGCATAACAATTACATCATTATCCTTAACGAAACTACCATCTTTATTCATCTATTTATTTATTCATTCATTGAACTGACTGTAATAGTACAAACAATATTTTAACGTCTTGGACGTGTTATTTCTTTCAGATTTAAGACACAACAGAATAGTAATTTGAATCATGCTGTGAATACCGCTAGAGAAATCAACTTAGTTTCATTATCGTTGAACTATTAAGCATGTCGAAGAAGGAAAGCTTGTGTTGATTTCATTATCCTGTAATTCTGTTTCAAGAAGTGTTATGAAAAGTGACAACTTTTTCTCTACCGAGAATTCCATGATTAAAATCAGAATCCATTTATCGTAAATAACAATATCAGCTAGAATCTTAACTCAAGGTGATTGTCTTAGTAAAATGGTGACACGTTTATAACATTTTATAGTAATTAGGTTACTTGTGTATCTTCGGCTTTATTGTTGTCAATTTTAGAATTCAAAATCAAATGTTTTTGACCTATTTTTACATATTTGTCTGTAGGTTTAGAGGACAAGTGTTTTGAGCGTATAGATAATCTTTTCTCACTACGTCCAAAGCACCTATTCTTCATGGATAAGTATGTTTGTTTTTTATCATTAAAGCTTTTGGAGTACGTATTTAACATGGAAGTCTTTAAATCCATAAGAATGTTTTTACATTGTACATATGTGTATTTGAACTAAACAAAAATCCAAAGACACCAATCCGTGCCCAAAGCAAAGTAAATCCTTTTGCAACTGACACATTAAGAAAAACACGTGAACTTCCAACAGGGAAGTGAGACCGGGTGCTCCGGAAAGAAAACACCTTTTTTATAGCTAGCTATATAACACCTGGCAAACGTTAAATTATTAATTGTTTTCAAAGTTTATGAATTAACGATATTTTAATACAAATAATTAAGAAAGCAGTTCTAAAAATGTTTGGTTTACAGTATCGCAACTTAAAATGAAAACCGAATAGCTTACCATCTCGCGTTTTATTGGAGATGATTATCTAGACCGTCCCTACCATGATATCTTCAAAACACCCGTAACAAACGACTAGATGGTCAAGTGTTGTAAGTAGAGAAAGTATGAAACATATACAATGTACATGTTTATAATGGAGGTTTTCTGGACACTTCCTTACAGTCAAATACAGGCGAGAAAGAAATGGTTCAGAGAAAATAATTATGATATCGCCTGTTAAAATGTATTACTCTTTCGTATGATTGAGATGTAAGTGTGACCAATGGAACTATTAAATAAGGTTTAGCAAAAACTGATGTTAAAATATATATTCTCTTGCAGCATAAACCTGATTCCTTCTTACCCTTCCATTCTTTTCAAATTATTTGTTGACACAATCTGAAGTAATATATCAAAATACACCACAAAATATACTCATTTATATCTCACTGATAGATAAACTCGGCTCCATGATTTGAAGAAATATTATCAGAGATGTAATTTTTTCTTGTAAACTGTAAACATTTATACATATCAATCATTTAGAGTATCAGTGTCATAATTCAATTAGCAGTCCTAATGAAGGCATATTTATCGATCAAGAAAAAAGATACAAGGCTCAAAATGAATATATCATCTTCCTTCATGCCGATCTGTCTATTGGAATCAAACAGATGCAAATCAACTAGGGGATTTAAAAAAGTGGGTGTTACTGATTAGGTTTTTGCTAGATTGCTTTAAGGAATGCAAATATTACCTAAAATCTATAATACATACATTATACACAGTAGTTTGTTGTGAGAAAGAACCTACGTGAAAGGCCCAGCAACACTACAAGAAAAAAACAGTTACACTTCAAAAACAACTATTGACATTGCGAAAAAGGACCAGTAAGACTGCAAGAAAGGATCTTCGGCACTTCCATAATGAATCGCCTGTTCCATTTGGCAATACTTTATATCAACGAAAAATAAAAGTAAAAAAATATTTGGTCCACTTTTAATCTTGCATGTGATATACGTATCTTAATTGATAAACTATTTGTACCGGATTAAAGGAATGGAATTCCAATCAGCTGATATCTAGTAAAATCTTTAGTTATCTGCATTATAAATATTGCTGTTGTGTACATTATGTTGACTCTGTTGTTGCGCTTATAGGGATGTAGATCGATAAACCACGAGGTCCACTTATGCTTAAAAACTATTGACAACTGTTGTATAATTATATTTGGAGGTTTATTGAATTTAACAATACAGCGTGTAAAAGCGAGCCTCATACACCGTTATAGTAATGACAGTAGAATGATTAATCGTGTATATTACGTATTATAATATCCACAGTATAACCAGGAAGTAACTAACCAAAAGGTCTGCAAGTCGGTCGTATCTAACCAATATGGCGGCTCAAAATGGCGCGCAATAGATAGAGCAGACGATTTCCGGTTCGTGCAATCTACGTTCATTTACCTTCTTCATAACAGACCTGTTAAAAGTTAAACACTTAGCCATCGAATTTGAAGCTCGTTATCTATATCCCTACACTTTTTCGGCAGCTGATATCTTTTTGCCAATAGCTATTCACATCTTGAGCACTCGTCAGCAGAACTCCAGCTCATTTTCATTAGCTCTTAGTCAAACTTTTGACAGGTCTGCACTGTACATAACGGACATGTAAGTAACATCGATCGCCTTGCAATAATTTGGTAATACAAACTAATTTTAATTTAGATGATTGTGAGTACATAGGATCTGAATGTTTAACATGGGAGCGAGAGAATTCATGAAACCTGAAAAGATTGTACAATTAGAAAAGAACATAATAAAAAGTAAAGGTTTTATGATTAGTGTAGAGAACAATCGAAAATCTATCTACGTAGTATTTTGTACCGATATATCAGAAATTTGTTAATGGCAAATTGTTTTTAGGTATATTGCAACAACGTGGCTACAAACTCGTTTCGCCATACATAATGCATGGACCGTGTAAACTATATTTACAGAGTGTTTATAAAATCGCGATAGTTTTTGTACGGTAATTAGGATTTGCAAAAACTTTTAATTCAGGCGATTCTGAGTGATTTGAAGCTTTTCACTTACATGTTTAACTAAGAGAATTCATCAGGTGTGAAAATATCGCGGAATGTTTAAGGAAGAACATAGTAAAAACCAGATAAGTTTATGATTGGTATAGAAAACAACCATAATCTTTGTTTACGTCTGTATCGATTTTATAAGTAATTTTTCCATCACAGATTTGAGTTTGTGATATTTCTCGAACGAGACTACAAACGTTTCGTCATACATAATTTCTGTACGCTACAAAATATATTTGCAGAGTGTAAACATAATCGCGATAATTTACGCAAGTAATTAGAGTTTGTACAAACCAAACAACGGGCCAAAACATTTGATTGTCGACTTCGTCAATGTACTAGTATCTAGTAAAGGGCAAATGTATATGACAGAGGTAAGTGAGGTCGTTCCAATCAAGATTTTCCTCTTTCTTTCATTTCATAGCGAGATAGTCACTTCGGGATGGTGGAGGAAAAGAATGTATCAAAAAAAAAAAAAAAAAAATTATAAAATATTAAATTTTAAGGACACAGCCTTTTGGTAAAAGAACTGACTAATTTTCTACCGAAAGTATTTTCCCTAGATTATCATTAAATCTGTTGGCTTTTCGTCAAAGTTGCTTATTTTATCACAGCCAGTCCTTTAACTTCATTTGACCGTACGTTTCGTGAATTTTTCTGGCAATAAATTTACAGCCAGCTATCGGTTAATACTTGTACAACCAGCCTGTGATTGCAAACTTTATCTTCTTGAAGATTGTCTTGCTAGCAGTTTTTATACGGTGTCCATAAAACATGAGAAACATTTGTACTCTTATTTATAATACTGTTTAAAGTGTAGAGGTAGGGGACATCACTAAAAGTTGTCACACGTTCTTTGTTGTTGTTACTATTGATATGCAGTCAACAAACTGTTTTTTCAGCTGCCTTTTTTTAAAAATGACTAACTCAACCATTCACATTTATCTTTTGCAAGAAAGAACGTGTTTTAAAAGGTATAATCAAAAACAAACATACTAATCCATATCCGAATCACAATCCAGAAGCAAAGTAAAAACTTTGGAACTGACAAGTTAGGTTATACATGCGAACTTCCACCAGGGAAGTGAGGCCGGGTGCTTCGGAGGGGTAAGCACCTCCTGTTTAGCTAGCTACTCCCGCCACGTGTGTAATCAAAATTATGTGAAAGGAACATGGAACTATGAGACGTCAAAAATATCCAGGGCAATCCTGGACACAGAGACATCTAACTTATCATCCATACTATGATGACGGCCATAAAACTTTTTGAGGGCCTTGATAAGCCTTGGCTTGCAATATCCCTGAGTAATTAATTCCTTTTGATTGAAATAGAAAAATCATGCTTTAATAATTTTAATTGGGTTTTAAACAGTGTTAGGCCTAAACTTTATGTAATTACCAGTATATCTTATTGGCTGCGATGAAAATCTTCCAGACTTACCAACTAATTAAAAATGTATATAAGGACTTAACATATATATTTCATTAATGAAATATAGCTGTTTATGGTAATATTATTGATTTTTAAAGTCTCTATTACTTAACATTTATCTAAATACGTAACTCAATTCATTGGAATAATGTAAATAGTTGGGATGTCAATAAGAAGTTTGTCTTCCACCCTGAGATATCACTGACGTATTTATCCTATGTAAATAAAGAAAAAGGAGCAATAATATGAAATCTTTACCAGACTCATAAAATCAAACAGAAACATACCGGTCCATATCCCAATCACAATCCCAAAAGCAAAGTAGACTTTGGAAACTTGCAAATAATTTTTCTATCAGGGAAATGAGACCGAGTGGCCCGGTAGGTTAAGCACCGTAAGTATTCTTATACTTTGTATATTACTACATTGAATTATACTGAATACAATACTATATAAAAACAAAACATGAGAAATTTATTCAATCAGGATAAAATTAACATTATTTGTCATTCAACTCATATTTTCATCATCATGCATCTAACATAAAACACGTGTATCGTAAATATTACATAATTACAATCCATGCATTATCACGTGAACACAGAGTTATATTAAGTAAAATGTGAAAACAGATTATATTAAAACACTTTGAAATAAAGTGTTCCAACTAACAAAATGTTTCCTTTCGAAATAATTTTATTTGCACCGTCATTGAAACTTCGACCGAAATTGGCCGAATAAATCCACTTTGAACATTTCTGTGAAAATTATTATTACATGGAAACACGTGGTGGTACACAGGGAACTATCTCCATTCCTCTTGGAAAACAAAACTTTTATCAGTTTGGCTATCTTGTGGTTAATTTTCTAGTGAGGAGTTATCTGAAAGCATGAAGAGGAAAATGCTTTAACAATAAAACAATAAATTTCCTCTCCGAGTACCTCTGATAAGAATTTGATAAAAAACAAATTGTGTCACGAAAATCACAAATTGAACATACTGTACACAATTCATGTTATACCCATTATGATGTATGATAATACGGAATATGCTCCAAATTGATTTAAAATGCATACACTATACAGTTTATGTATGAAAAAACCCTAAACACAAGGAATAACAATTCTGTCCATGCCTTTAAGCAGCTGAAGGTTGATTGTTTGAACTCATTTTAAAATCCATCGTGTGAATTGTCCCCATAAAGTGATGATATCGTGTTAGAGTTTTGGTTAAAATATCTTCCAATCGATCAATTATAATATATTTAAATATTTCATAATAACGCTAATATGAATTACACGTGCATTGCAACTTTTCCACCCAAACTAGAACTACCCACTAGAACAGACTGAAAAGAAGGCTTTTGCCTTTTATCACAAATGTTTTTCATTATCTAAAAGCAAGCATGTAACAGTAAATCCAAAAGAAGCATCCAATACACCAGTGATACACTGGGATTAGAATACGAATGATTGTCACTTTAAGATTCCTTGCATCATATTTATATTTTTGTCTTAAAAACAGGATTAAAATGAAATTGGCATTACTCTTTGAATATACTGTATGAAATATAATAATGTTATGGTTTAATAAACTCTCAGTAAATCCTCCTGTTGATTCAATTGCTTTTATGTGAACGATAAATATTCCAAATGATTACCTGTCAGGTGTGTGGCTAAGTTTACATGATTCTTGCATCGTTAATACATATTGAAAGGCAGTATAAAGATCACACTGTAATTGTAACAATCAGCTGTAGATCAAACACTCGTATGCTGATTAACATCTAAAAGGGCCAATTTCTTCTCTAACAAAGATTTTTCTCGGAGCGCCTTATCTAGCCGTACATTTAACTCCTCTTCAGAAGCTTTCCACATGGCTAACAAATCGTCTTTTGTTATTTCATCGTATGTAATGTCTGGCATATCGTCGTTAAAACTAGTTTCTTGCCATGAGTGTCGTTTTCTAGTCCTAGATTTCATTCTATTTGAAGGCAACGATGGTGTTTTATGAAAAGAAGATAGAAAAGGTTTTTGTTCCTCTATAGTATTGTCATATATACCCGGGGAGTCTGGCCTAACTATAACGTCTGGTATATGCGATGATTTATTCTCATGACACATCACGTGACCGTTAGGTAAGTGACCGCGCGTTAAAGAGTTTGATGGGAGTTTTTGCATAAACTCTGTGTTTTCATTAAGTTCATTTTCATTATCTATACAATTTTGAGCATAATCAGATAATACATTTTCGTCTTCCAATTTGGAATTTAAATTTTCCAATGAAATATCTACTTTATTGTTGCTTGGATTTTTTTCGCAGCTCGTTTCTGTTTCCGGTAAATACCATCCAGAAAATGTTTCATTACAACCGCCCTCCGTTGAGAAATCATCATCAATCACACAAGAACTTTCTACTTCGTGTGTCTGACTTTTTAATGCATCAAAATCGATCTGTGTACATAAATCCTTTAACGATATTTCAGTAATGCAAGGTATTTCGTTTGTTGGAGAGTCATCACCAAATAAATTGTTATCTCTCATGTCTTGCATCCTACAACAACAAAAAACATGTAACATGATAAAAAGAAAATCTAAATTGTGATAATTCGTCGTTCGCCTTTGAAATCCATATACCTTTCTGACATACATTTTAAAAAAGAAAATTGTGTAACCCGATGCTTTTGTCATATTAAATCCATAAAAATGGGTCTACTTTTGCGCCATGAAACATTTCAACACACAATTTGTAATTCACATTTACTTCATTACATCGCCAAAAAACCATAAAATGGTTTACAATTTTCAATAAAAGTTAGTCACAGCCCCATTTCTCTCTCTGATATTGGTTTATATTTAATCACATTGGACACTTTTAAAATCTTAAATATAAAGTTTTAAAACAATTGTACCATTCTATAATCCATTGCAATGGGAAAACATATTACCTATGTGAACTGGTACATATATATGGTGTGCCATTATTTATATCGATAGATAGTGTTCATTATACATCTAGTTCGAATATATTTTGGTTTTATAATTTATGCTGGAAGGATACCGCGTCACTAGTGCGACATGCTTGTTGACCTAATTACAATACCTACAATAAAACCTGACCATAACAACTACAATAAAAGTTTGGATTGTATGTGATCGACAAAATTGACATCGTCAATAAAACCTTGGTTGTTCAAGCTAAACAAGTTTAGTTTTTACTTGTTCATCAAAAATTTTAAGAATAAATCTACCATTTCCACAATATTGTTGTAAACTTACCATTTTGCTTTTTCAACTATATCCAAAAAATTTCTGTTTAATCTCTTAGTCTTAGCCATATCAGCCAACTTGTTTTTCTGCAATAAATGAATATACGTAGGTTAAACAAGTAATGGCATACAGTTGTGTCATAGTGCAATAAGTCAATAAGTACAAAAGTCAGTTGACATGTAATAGAATACTTTATTTCTCAACGATTCAAATATTAGTGCTTTAGAAGCATTCAATTTAAAAATTACCAAACTCTTCAGCATATACTGAGAACATGTATATGCTATTTAGATGCAAATTAGATAAATAAAATATATTAGTTTAAATTTAATTCTAATTTTATGTAAAGAAAAAGGTGATAAAAACGATAGTCATTTGCCAAAATTAAAATTAAATAATACAGAAATTGTTGTATATTATATTATCCCCAAATATAGTACGTATATATATATATATATATATATATATATATATATATATATAAACCGTTATAATGAACATTGATATTTTCTTTTGCGTTTGTATGCACTTGACACTTATACGTGTGTATAATCTGGTGTTAATATAACAACAATTTGTTAAAAACTATCGGTTTTCAGATTTGAAACGAGGATGTGAGGTTTCGTTTTGGTAATGTTTGGTATTTTAAATTCATTTATCTAGAACAAAATAGCATAATTCCCCTAAAATACACGGTCTCTGTGTAAATGGTACCTAGGTGTTGAAAATGGGGCCCAAATCAACATTTTAGTTTATTTTTTGTTTATTATATAGCAATATATGCATCGCATATAAATTAAACGATAAATTCCGAGGTGTTAGCGTGCAATATATATCGAAATTTACACGCAAACTTTGTTCCGGTCCGAGGTCTCTCGAATCAATTTTTCATATTGCACACTTTGTCATGTGACACATCCGTCTGCATCATGGCTGAAAAAGACATCGAGTTGTTGTTGTCTGGTGCACAGACAGTGCAAGTGACTGATGGTGCACAATTGCAAGAGCTAAATAGTCTTGCCGATAAAACGGATATTCAGGAGTTTATCGATGGACAGAAGAAGTTAAATAAGGTAAACTGTACGAAAAGAGATCTGGAAATCGTGTATGAATATTTTGTAAACAAGCGGGGGAGCTTCGGAATATTGAAAACATACCCCCAAATGAACTGGACATTCTTATTAGTCGTTTTTATATAGAAGTCAGGAAGCGGGATGGGACTGAATACGAGCCAGGTTCAATAAATTCTATGGAATCTAGTATCGATATGTATTTAAAAGATTATGAATATGGTTACACACTGAGGGACAAGGGATTTAATTTATCAAACAAAACACTCGCAGCCAAATTGGTTGATCTTAGGAAAACGGGAAAAGGTCAGAAACCAAATGCTTCCCGTGCAGTATCAGTCCCAGAGGAAGAAATTATGTGGGGAAAAGGGACAGTTAGGAGAGTCATGTCCCAGAGTTCTTTTATTTTCTGTTTGGTACTATTTCACTAAATGTTTTGGTTTGAGGGGTCGTCAAGAACATAGACAGTTAAAAGTGGGTGATTTGCAATTGAAGTTTGACACTGCCAGTGGCAGGGAGTACATTGAATTTAGCGAAAGAATGACAAAAACCAGAGATGGAAGAGGTAAAGAAAACACAAGAAAAGTTAAACCAAGTGTTTATGCAGCAAGAAACGAAAAAGGTCCGGTAGAACTTATAAAATGTATTAAGAGAAAAGATCAGAAGAGTCGAAATAACTAGACTTTCCATTTTATTTGACATGTATTCCCCAAGAACGAATTGATTCCAATTTGTGGTATTATCCCAGGCCCATGGGTGAGAATTATTTAGCAAAACTTATGCCCATGGCTGCAAAAGAATGTTGTTTTGAACATAAAACTAATCACAGTGTTAGAAAGACATGTGTACAGACTTTAAGGAAAGCGGGTGTAGCAAGGGATAAAATAAACATATAACATGGCATAAAAACACAAATAGTATCGAGTCATATTATGATAGGCTTTCGGATGACGAACAGATTGAGTTTTCAGATATATTGACACGTAATCAAGCAAACAGTGCAAATAATACTAGTAGTGTTCAAAATCCCCCTTTTAAGTGTAATAATGTGTTAAATGTCTCAAATGCCGACAAATCGCAATGTGCAAGTGACAAAATTGCTAGTTTTCCTTCAACTTCCGATGCAAACCTAGGTAGTGGATCTTTATCAAATGTGTTTGGTTCTGGAACTGTTTTGCAGAATTGTACATTTAATATTAATGTGAACATGACACAGTCTGTTTCAACTGGACCTCAACCCAAAAGGAAATTCCGCCGGATAATTTATTCTGACTCTGAAAGTTCTCAAGATTGAATTTGTGATATTTTTTAAAATCTTGGAATTTTATGCCATAAAACTGTAACTTTGTATGTAACTTCTTAAGGTAACATCTTATATTTTGTGAATTTTGATGATTACTGCTTGTTACTGATGCCAAACTGGTTATTGTTACATAAAGTTTATTGAAAATAAAATCTTATATTTTTTCCTAAAATTATATTGCACTAATTCTTATATCAGTATATAAGAACTAGTGCAATATTTGTGTATTTTGAGAATAAACTGTATTTTTAGACAAAATACAAGTGGAAAACAAATGAAGTGTATATTGCTATATAATAAAAGGGTTATTGAACTGATATTGTGAATTATGTTCCTCGTTGACTCGACATTTGCACGAGCTTGCGAGTGCAAATGTCGAGTCAACGAGGGACAGTATTTTACAATATCAGTTAAATAACCCTATATTATTAGTGACATGACATGACCAGTACAGAGGGCATGCATTTAATAGTACAAGCCTTATTAAAAGAGATTTAACAAAATGAGCCGATTTAGTGCACCTGTGTCAATTCCTAGTAAGTAAAATATGGGTTCATATTCATTAGGATATAAATATTGGAAGTTAATAGATTCAATCAATACGAATCTGCTGTCTGTTCAAACAGCCAAGAATATCGTTTGTCAATTCTTCCTTTTAAGATTTTATAATCATTAAAGCTTTGTTATCTTATACAGAAAAATTACCCCTGCACATAACAGATAATGACTTCCGTGTACATTTTTCTGCTATTATTTCTGGTTGTCCGCCGAAAAAATTATTTGTTATATAAGCCTCATTGGAAGATTATCAAAAGGCTTTCAAAGCTTTATCAATATTGTTAAAGTTTATCACGTAAATTAAAAGACGCTGGTTGTATAAACATAGTCCTAGTTTCTCTCAACCTCTCCGATTCATCAAATCTTTTAAAAACTTTTTGTTGGGGGATATAGCATGTGGATAAAGTTGGTTATACCTTGTAAAGTCATATGTTACTGCCTTAACAAACATGACCACATATCCTTTATATTTTGCAAATGTGAAGCCATATGCATGTTTTAGACAAAAGTATATTTTTAAAAAATAAAATTTTGAAAAAGAACAATGTCAAATTTGGTTCGATCTTTCAGAAAGCAAATATCGGTATATTTCAGCAATGAATCGTGATGATGCAACTTTCAATAACATTAAGTAAGGGCACGTTTGCAATAGTGTTTATTACATTCTTTATCTGTACAATATAACAGATGTCGCTCTCTTGCTTGGAGATATTTTTTCATCCAATTATGAAAATTGGGTTTCCTGGCATCTATTTTATGCATTTTGAACTTGGTATTCATCTTCATTTTCCTTACGTTATCTGCTCCAAACAGCATAAACTGACTTGAGTAATGGATGTTGTTATTAATGCTGACTTTTTGTTTCTTTAACAAGTTCAATGCAATTCGTTTACACATTTTTATTGCATCCTTGTTTTCACCTCGACCTCAATTCAATAATCGAATAATAAAACAAAACACTTTTTCCCAATCCTATTTTGTTGACAATTTTAGATTGCTTGCAAAGTTTTATACAAACAACGTTCTATATCATATTTCTTTTTTAATGATACAATGTATTTGATGTTTTACAATTATACACGTGCTTTTTAACTAGTAGATATGCTAGGTTAATACACCGAATTGATTGCAATAACTTGCAACACATCGACTTAATGATCTAAAGAAAACAGGACTTCTGAGGGGGCCATGAAACAGTTTTACATACTTATATCTTAAGCTGGTGTATATTAATTAATGTTTTAGATGTTAATTAGTAAAACTGTTAGACGAATGCAGACGCATGGGTCTAGATCCAAGAATGATGATAAATAGAATATTGAGCTTATAACTCTCAATTTGCGACTATTTATGGTATTAAATGTTAGATACATTAAAATTACGCTTGACAATAACAGGTGTATTGGATGACAAGTAATTACATCTGCATAAAACTGTGAATATTTGCTGTTTTAGATTTTATGCAAGAAAATTGCTTTTGAAACATATACCACAAACTAAAGCCTATATCTCAAACCAGTGAGTGATTTACAGTCTAACTATGCTGTACATTAATGTAAAAGAATAAACTTTATATTGACAGGATGTGTATTAGAGATATTAAGAACACTATATAATCAGGGTGATCTATTAGGACAGGGCATATGCACTAGCTGTCATTACCATAGTAATGATCTAAAGAAGAGGAAATGAATCTTCGTCCATCTGTATGAGATAAAAAGCTATATTAATAGTGTCATTCATTGTGGAGTTATAGAGAAGTTAGAAGAGATAATACTGACTGTCTAATATTTTCCAGTTTAATGAAGTAAGACACATCAATCATCTCTTAGTTTCTTATTTTACAATTATATTGGTTTTCCTGACTTCCATTTTATGGCATTCCAATATGAAACAGCTTTACCGGAGAAGGTTGTAGATTTTTTATATTAATTTTCAATTATATATAGAGCTAATAAACACCATAAGCATGCCCATTTTTTTTATTTTTTATTTTAACTGGAAGACGTTTAAAGTTTATGTTAAATTAATAAGGAATATCAGAGAAGATGTTAAAAATAATACACTCCTCCACTACAGATAAATTAAGGAGATTGTCATCTTCAATGACAAAAGATGCATTTATTGTGAATATTTTCCATATGTTTAGCTTTGAGACTAACCGGAAAATTGGCATTTGTAAGAGATCAATATCAATCAAAATTGTATAATTTGCTGTCTATTGTTTGTAATGTCAAAATCAATCATATATTACCCTTATTGTACTCTTCTGAAACAACTTGCAAAGTCTCTGTTCTTTACAATACCAATCATCTCTCTGGCAGAATCCTGTGCTGATACAAGTTCTATACTTGTTATTATTCTGTGTAATCTCTGAAAATGGCAAAAAAATTTATAAACCATAAACGCGTATAGAATTATATGCTTTATACAGAAAAAAATATATGTTTACATAATACAATTTTAAAACATGAGAATGATCTGGAAATCCAAATACCCTGTTTGGAAGTGAGATTACCTTTATTCCAATAGTCTCAGTACTTTGGATAATATCTAATATTTAAGCAAGTAATTTTTCTTTACTAAGAAAAATGCTTAGTTGAGAACGATTTGTGCTAACACAAATAAAACTTACTTGGCTAAGAAAAAGGACATTCGTTCCTTTCCATCTACTGCTGCTTGGTTGAGAACGACAAAATGGAACGACCCATCTAAACACTGCATATTCCAGAAATAAAATACAAATTCCAACCAGTATTCCTACTGAAAGCATTACAAATAATCCTGCATGGTGCTGGACTTCTAATCTAGATTCCTCTTGTGTAATTCTCTGATTTAAACAAATGGCGTCAGCAAAATGGACATCTATAAGATCCTCTATAAAACCATTCTCGTGGTATTTTTGAATCTGTTCTGATAATGGTTTCTGTATAAATAGATATTAAATATTGCTTAAAGGGCGGTCCAAAGAATTTCAAAATTCAAAATAATGTTTCTATTCGACAACATTTCGTCCTTTAATGATATTCTTGCAATGTTTATGTGGTGTTTAAGAACTATTTTTGATTTAATGAAAAAGTCGGTAAATATTAAAAAAAATTGACAATTGTCATTAACGTTTATTGTCACTAATATTAGTGGTATCAAAATAAAAAAGAAACCTAAAAGTCCATGAAATATCACAATTTCAAAGTAAAATTGTTGAAACTAACACGTGATCTTTCACCAGGGAAGTGAGGCAGACTGTTTCGAAAGAATAAGTGCCCCCTGTTTAGATAGCTAAACGCGTTACGTATGTAATTAAAACTGAGAATAAAAAGGAAAGAAACAAGAAATTATCAGACGTAAAATATATTTAGGGTAATCCTGAACACATTTAAATTATAAAACGAAATGTTTACCCTACAAAACACATAAAATCAGCTCAAGAGATAGGTAATTATATATATTTTTTTTTTTATGTTTACAGCAATTTTTGTATGTAAGGTTGAATGCGTGTATTCCTTAAAGCTTTTCTTAGCTATATTTATCACATTACATTTTCAGTTCTCGTAAAGACTTCAAACCTGATTGTTTATAGCACCAATAATAATGAATAAAGTACGACCTGAATATCAAGAGATTATTCCAATGTAAGGTACATTAGATAAATCGAATACTGCCGTAAATATGATTGATGACCGTTCAATGTTTCAGGACGTTGAAAAATTATACCATCATATATATGTGTATAAAGGTTCCAGTGTTGTATCAAATGTTATTTCAACATTAATATCTCCGCTTTGGCCTTTAACTTGCATCCATTTACAAATACACGATATATAAGAAGAATGATTGGTTATCAGACACTTGTTTCTACAATGTCCAAAATATACTCTACAAACCTGTAGTACAGATTAAAAAACATACACATCATGTTTCTATGGGGTCAGGCATTAGTATTGGTGGCAAGTTTAAGGTTTTGTCTAACAACAAGGCGACAAGACATGTATAAACCTCAAACCATTTTCTTAGCTTTCACTCTATTTATTACAAAACATGTTTCAATATTGCAGGACTAGACGACCGTTTGGTAAATATTTTCCCCATTAGTAGTGCTCGGACAGAAAGTGTGGAAATCAATATATATTTAAAATGTTGGAGTTGAAAATTAGAATTGCCAAAGTATATTTTACAAAACCGCCTAAGACAATATTTGAAAGATAAAACCTAGCTTAGTTTTTTAGGAAGCAGGAAGAAGACATTTTTATGAACAATCATTATCTGGCAATAATTCAATTCTCTTTCGCTTCAAGTATTTTGATTTGTCATATTTTTCTATTACGTTTGCATGAATGGATTGACTCTCAGTTACGTCATCTTATCATGGATGACTCAAAGAGGCATTTGAATCCCTACGGCAAAGCGATGCTATTTTTACTTGCTACGGCAATATTGTTTTTTAAATTGTTGATTTGTCGTTGAAAACATTTCTATAATTGGATTATAAGAAATGAAGTGATTTTTTCTTTTTGTTATGGGAGTATAAAAGAGTTGGACGTTGCACACGTAACATAATGTGCTATGCGAATTATTCGGTGTGCAAAATGTCCAATATATGTTGAATCAGAAATGAAGGTCGAAATGCGCTATTTTCTTCCCATGAATTATACTGTGAACTTATACCATTTTTTTCATATTATGATTAAAATTATTAGTGTTATATCATTTGCGAATTTCGTTAATTAACATGAATGCATTGTTGATGACATGGTTTACGAACTAGCATTACATCACTTACTTTTAACGGTGATGATCTTGGTAGGCCTATACCATAACCATCTTCACCAAATAATTGTGACAACAATCGCAGACGACATTTTGGATCTAATTTAGCTCTTGCATAGTCTAAGATTGGGTAATCACCGAGGTAGGCATCTAAGGTACCATTACTGAAATATGTAAAAATAGATAATATTTATATATACGTTTCCAAATTACCAATTAGATCTATAACTGCATTGTTTCTCAGGAAAATCATGAGAGCATATTTGCTAATGGCAGGTTTAAAATATCAAAAACGAATCTTTTTTTGTAAATAACGTGGACTATGACTATTACCTTTTATGACAGATATGTTTTGTTTTTATAAATATGTCTTTTATTAAATTCCCAGACTAGCATCATACACTTTATATTTCCAATGCTTAAAGATTAGCATAAATAAAAATATTTTGTAAATAGGAATTGTATATTGTATTTATTTAGACCGATGGTTTGAAATACCTAAAACTCGAAACCGCATGCTCACCAAAAAGATGATTTTAAATCGTTACCTTTCCCTCTCTACAAAATCAACAGATAATAATTGTGCATGCATGTCAAAAGGATTCCAGATATGATTTAAAGACGTGTTTCTACAGATGTTTCTCTATTCAGGGCCTCAAAAATTGAAACGTGTGTCAGTTAAATGTTGTCACGTTGAACCATTGTAATAACCGTCTCTGTTTTGGTTCAGAAGAACCAAAATTTTTAATAGATTTTAAATATATTAAACAACTTACATTAACATTTCTATACCAGTGTCTGTATTTGGGACCTTATGATGTTGACTTGTGAGGTACAGACGATGGTTTATTTTCCTTAATAAAGCCTCTACTGCGCTACCACCTAAAACACCAATCCGTATATCCAACATCTGAAAAGGAAAAGTAACAGTTATACAATCATAACATAAAGATGTCACAAACTGTGCTCGTCAAGGTGATTCATTTTTTTCTTTTAAAATGTTAATATTACCTCTCTTTCCTTCGCGTGTTTAACTTATTTTGTCAGATTCAAAGATTTTGGCTTTCCTCTGTGATTGTGATTTGGACATTGGTTAGTGCATTAGGTTTTGATAGGGTTCACTCAATTAGATGGTCTGGAATCAACCAGATTTTAGATTCTCAAAAATTCTACAGAATTACTTGAACATCTTGCTTCTAATACTTTTTCTCATGTAAAAAGTATTAAGATATTTGATTTTTCTACACTATACACCACTATCCCTCATTCTAAATTAAAAGAACGTCTTAAAGAAATTATTCACTTATTGTCTTTCTTTTACAAAAACGGTAAGCCAAGATACAAGTTCTGGTGCTGAACAGGGATTCTGGTTATTTTGTCAAGCACCATACGGATTTCAAACAAAAATATACTGAAGATACCATCAACAAAATGTTGGAGTTTTTGATAGATAACATATTTGTTGTGTTTGGTAATATAGTTTTTCAGCAAACAATCGGTATACCAATGGGTACAAACTGTGCACCATTGCTTGCTGATTTGTTTCTTTATTCTTATATAGCAGAATAGAATTTATGCAGAACCTTGTTAAATCTGGAGAGAAAACTGTCGCCAAATCATTCAACTCAACAAACAGATATATAGATGACGTTCTGTCTCTTAACAATCCTAAATTTGGAGACTATGTAAATGTCATCTACCTTTGTGAGCTTGAAATAAAAGACACGACTGATTCCTCAAGTTCTGCTTCATATTAAGACTTATACCTGAATTATGACGCACACGAAAGGCTACATTTGAAACTTTATGACAAACGTGATGACTTCAATTTTTCTATTGTCAACTTTCTTTATTTATGCAGCAATATACCTGCTTCTCCTGCTTATAGTGTATTTGTTTTCCAATTAATACGCTAAAATAGAGCTTGTTTTTACTACGGGGACTTTGTACAACCAAGCACGCTGCTTACAAATAAATTGTTGACTCGGGGCTATTGCAAGCCTAGGCTTATCAAGGCTTTCAAAAAGTTTTATGGACGTTATCACAGTATTGTTGATAAGTTTGATGTCTCTGTGTCCAGGATTGCCCTGGATATATTTGACGTCTCCTAGTTCCATGTTCCTTTCACACAATTTTGATTACACACGTGGCGGATGTAGCTAGCTAAACAGGAAGTGCTTACCATTCCGGAGCACCCGGCCTATCTTTCCTGGTGGAAGTTCACGAGTCTAACCTAACTTGTCAGTTCCAAAGTTTTTACTTTGCTTCTGGATTGTGATTCGTGTTTGTTTTTGATTAGCATCGCTGGTCATCATGCTATAGGTATGATTTAACTTTTTTGGGTCAAGAATTTAAAACGGATGGTTCGTTTTTGCAATACAGAACATTTTTATGTATCATGTGATTTCAAGACACAATGCCAATAAATAAAACACCACACGTTCATTCGATAACACTTATGTAATTATGAAGATGGAATATCGATATGATTTCTAGAAAATATTTGTCTAGGAGATTAGTTGATTCCGTGACATGATGAACCGTATCAATGTACTGGGTATCTGTATAACTCAACAAACATAATATCTTAAAATACTACCCTTTAAACACGTCATAGTATGACAATATATATATATATATATATATATATATATTATATCATTTATGTTATACATTATTACAACATAACAAAGCCATTATTGAATGAATAAAAAATATCAAATACAAATATTATAAGCCACATAGTTTTATTGACACCAACTCCAACTTTCTGTTACCAGAAATGCGGAATAACCACGAAAGCAATAATGTCATCTAAAAGGCTTGGCATTTCCGGTTTTATCGCAAAATTGGATTTTTTGTCAAAATATATTTTGGTTTTTTGGGTAGCTCTTCAACATCTTCAAAATAATTTTGGTTTCATAATTTTGGTCCAAGCACTACTGATGAGGAATTGTATTCCGACACGGCCGTCTTGTGCTGTAAAATCAAAACTGGTATAACATGTAATTATTATTATGGGACTTATAACTCGATAATACCAATACCCTTAGATAAACACGATACGAGATAAACATACTAAACAGAGTGGTCACAAATTATGAACTTCTGATGAGCATTGGGAATCTAGCAAACGTGAAAAAACAATACCAATTCTTTGGGCAATTTAACTGTTTTATCAGAAAAATTATGGGTTTGGTTTTGTAGATATTGTTCATTTTATAACTTGAATAGTATAATGACATGAAATGCGAATTTCACTTAGATAGAAATCAATCGACTAATTTCATCCACTGTACATTTTTTATGTAGAATGTTATACAATGTTTTAACACATGAGCTGGTAGATAAACGTAAACAATATAGGCTATAACCTACAAAAATGACTGAAAACTTATAACATCAAACTATTGGAATTGTAGGTTTCATTCTGACAAGATGGCAAAAACAATTCTATAGAATGCACAATGATGTGTGTCATACGTATACCAGACATTTCAAAGAAAAATAACAATAATATAATAATACACGCTATTCTCAGAGGCCATTGGATAGACAGTGATTAACGGAAAAAGATATACTTCTAAATATTTCATCGTGCATGTACAGTAATTCAGTGGTGATGGATATGTTTGAGTGAAAGAAAGCGTGCAGCAATTTATATAACCTCTTTTGTTTACGTTCAATTGTATCCAATACGTTTGAACAAGGGAATTCGCGAATAACATGTACCTTACGGAACGATACCTATACTTAATATAAAAAGACAACGGGGACTCTGTGGCAAGTGCATGCCAAAAGAAATAGAAGATGAAGAATATCACTTTCAATTAAATTCTCCTATTCTGACTGAACAGAAAAATATATCAAAAAATATTGTGAAAAAAGCCATCCGTCATCAAGCTCAAAAGTAGATATATCCAAAAGAAGAAACAAACAGTTTCTTAGGTATAATTGACAGACAGATACCGAAGTGTAAAGTTAATAGATAGAGCAGCAATACGCTTAACAGCAGTTTACTTTTTGAAAAGTAAAGTTATTTATTCTTATGAAACAATAAGGAAACAAATCATATTATTTGAAACAAGACAAGCGATGATCATACCGTTATACCATTAATACAGCCAGTGATGACGTCAAACGAATATAATTAATGCCTTTAGCAGTTTAAAAGAAATAGTTCTTACAGAAATGTCTGTTGTTCGAAATAAAACTATTCATTGTAATTGAGTTGTCATTACTAGTGACATACATAAATTCACACATACTCTTTTAACCTTGTTACTGAAAATAAACACAGAAGATAGCATTTGTTTTAACGGTTTAAAAAGGGAAAGAATAGACGGGATTGCTTTTGGCACTCGCTTTATATACCAAAATTGGTGAATGAGATTGATTCTGGTATTATTTACAAAAATGTGACAGTTCTCATAAAGACAAACAATTCTATGGCAATCAATTGTGTCGCCGTCATTTCCAAATGAAAGCAACGCGATATAGAAGTGTTCCGACTTAAAACTGCTGGCATTGAATTCAATCAGTGAAGTGTCAAACTACCGCTTCATATTGGTAACTTTACTTCATCTGTTGACAACAAAATGAAGGCCGAGGCAGTTAATTATTTTCATTGTTATTTAAAATTGATCCAACGAGACTTGGAATAAGCAGACTCCGGGAATTGTCGTGTCACAGGAATTAAGTGACGTGCCAATTATTTGTCAAATTGAATTCTCTTATTGAGACAAAAGTGCTCGTATTTACAGTTACTTGATTAAGGTACGCCATTCTGCTGACTGACGTAAGACATCTCTTTATTTGATGTTATATTTAATTGAATCAAAGAAAAATACATTTCAGAATTCAGATTGAACTACAAATCTTAAGCAGACTGGTTTACCTAATGATTGACGCAAGGAAGATGTTTAATATAGAAAGCTTTTATTAGCTTCAAACTTAGTGGTATATAAACTTATTGTCAAAACCTGATTTCTGTTACAGACGAACCTTCATCGATTTTTCGCCAACCCTTCATAACAGAGGACTCGAGAATTGTGCTAAGAATTTAATTATTTTAAATGGTGCTTTTAAGCCTACTGAAGTAAATATTCAACCTTTTAAAAGTGTGTCTTTAAACTGTAATTTTAGGCTAATCTATGGGCTAGTTTAAGTGGTTAATTTTATTCGTGTACCGGCAGCTATCTGGTTATCATGGTTTTGCTGAAATATAACATTTTTGTACTTCAAAAACTGATCCTAATAATTGTTTTACCACTGACAATCGTGTAAATAATACTTCCAGTTACACATAATCCTTTTTTGTTTTGCTTTCTTGTGTCTCTTTACATTTTGAAACAAGCACAAACATTTTGCTTCATATTTCAATATTACATATGCAAAAAATTAGTGTCGTCTTTAATGCATTGTAGTTAATCAAAGTACACTTAGCAATTAAATTTTATTTTTTATTTTTCCTTCTCTCTCTCTCGCTCTCTCCTCTCTCTCTCTCTCTCTCTCTCTCTCTCTCTCTCTCTCTCTCTGTCTCTCTCGATCTCTGTGTAATAAACATATAATCAACAAAAAAGTTAAGATCCACATCAAAAACATAATTTAACATATCCTTTCATATCATATCTTCGTACTTCTCTCGCAATTGTTTTAGTTTAAGTTGAATTTTGATTTCATGAACAACAGATTTCTTCATTACATCATTTGAAACAAAAAGAGAACGAGAACAAAATACAGATGAATTATATATTTTTCAGTTCCTGGATTGTTATCTCAAATCTTACATTGGTCCTTATTTATTTAGTCATTTGCTTGCAAATAAATTGTTGACTCAGGAATATTGCAAGCCTAGGCTTATCAAGGCCCTCAAAAAGTTTACTGGCCGTCATCACACTATTGTTGATAAGTTTAATGTTTCTGTGTCCAGGATTGCCCTGGATATATTTGACGTCTCATAGTTCCATTTTCCTTTCACACAATTTTGATTACACACGTGGCGGGTGTAGCTAGCTAAACAGGAGGTGCTTACCCTTCCGGAGCACCCGGCCTCACTTTCCTGGTGGAAGTTCACGAGTCTAACCTAACTTGTCAGTACCAAAGTTTTTACTTTGCTTCTGGATTGTTATTCGGACATGGATTAGTATGCTTGTTTTTGATTAGACCTTAAATGAAAATAATTTCTTTAGTTAATCGGTAACACAAACCCACCCCTAATTAAAAACACATTTACACATGTTTGATACTGTCTTATTAACTTTTGACATCCTTGACGCAACTTTGCAATGGTTGTCTCAGTTCTAATGATCAAGTTGTAGAAATCAACTGGCAACTACGCTATTTTGAGTTGCCATTTAAAATAAATATTTTAATAAAACTGCAATGCACTTGGTAATTAATGACATTTATATAATTTAACTGATAGTTTGTCACTTTAGGTTATGTAAAACGATGCTTCTATAATCAGCATTTAAACACCACTTTTCTCACCCAGACAGTCATTATATTACTAGGTAGCAGATAATTTATTTGCATTATGTACATTATTACACCCTCCTTACACCTAGATGTGACCCCAGTGATTGTTTGAAATTTGATGGTGAACCGATAAAGGTTGTCACAGAGGCTCAATTTGAGAACTGAAACGAACACCTATACTGCAAAGTTACAGGCAGTCAGAAATAAAAGTGGGCTAAGTGCATTAAGGTAGGAGGAGTAATAAACCTTGTATGGTCTGCTGTTGCAATATATGCCTCATCTTTCTTATTTCCCTGAGCATAGTCCTTTGTTTACCATTATAGTTATTTTTCATAGACTATCAACTTTTTTGCACAATTTAGAGTGTTTTATGCATGATAATTAAAAAGACAATTACACAAGTGATATGGTTGACGTCTGAGAAAGAAGAATACACAAATCGTTGTAGGTCCAAAACATCCACTTAGAAGGTGAATACATGTATTCTATGATAATAAAAATCATCTGAAATCAGTCCATGTGCACTGTTGTCATTTCAGGATGGTCCAAGGACGATTGATATTAATGGAAAATATAACTAAAGTATCTGAATAACGTGACCAGAGTGTAAACACTCTAATAGTGTTGTGTTTATCCATTCGTTTACAAACATCAATGTCCCCGGCATGGTATTCTGTTTAATTACAGAACACACAGTCAGACAAGTCAGTTACACAACATCTGGCCTTAGTTTAATTTTCAATTCCATTTTTTCATAGTTTGATGCAACTTAAATATGAATTATATCATTTTTACGCGGAACTAATTAACTGGAGTTATTGCAACATATTTTATCTACAGTCCGTTTACTCTGCTGGAGAGAAAAAGAACAACGCAAATATTTCAAAGATTTGAATAACACAGTTAAAAATCAATTAATCATTTACTTACTTGAGCCGAGTCGTAGCTAACAATCCTAATTTCGATCTAGTCCATACATTTTAACTCCTTAAATACACCAAAACGTATTTTGGGTGGGTGTTTACAATGGTAAAAATTTTGACAAAATGGCGGTGTCTTTCGTGTGACGTAATGATGACGGAAGAATTTATTCTTTACGTAGGTGCGCAAGGGGTACAATGAAGGGAAGCTGAAAGGTCGAGATGAGTTTAAAAGTTTGAATTTATGTCAGTTTTAAAAAAATTTGAAAATGCAGAAAGGTAGTTGACTTTATTACTTTATTTAATCAATTTTGGTCATCCCAGTTACGCAAAAATCAATCCGTTCTTGAACTGCACTAACCTACGTAAATAGTCAACTCTTTCGTCATGACTACGTAACATAAAAACCCCGCCATTTTGTAAAACAAATTACCATTGTAAACACCCACCCAGGTTATATTTTGTCGCATTAAATGATATATGAAGCAAGGATGGAGCCGAAACAGGAATTTTTAGTAAGACTCGGCTCATGTAAGTAAAAGAATAATTGATTTGTACATGTCATATTGAAATTCATAAAATATTTTGCGATCTTGCGTTCCCCGAAATAGGCTAAATAAATAGTAGCTCATATGCTGGAATTTGCGCGCACAGAAACAAAGTTTGGGAGGAAACCCGGTTAAAAAAGCATCGTTTTTTAAGCAAGTGGTGAGATGTCCTATTACATAAGACACTTGAAATAGATAGTTTTGGTGATAGTGGAGTCCTAACCACTGCCACATATATAAGCACCCTAAACTTGTCAGTGTTAATAAATTTTAACAAAGAGTTATGTCAAGTAGTAAATTTGAAGACTGTTTAAATAATGTTTAATAGGATTTTAAAGAGTTGCCAAATTTCAGCTATCTGCTATCTTCCTTGTTATTCTAGAAAAATGATCTAAAACGCTAAAAACATAAACACATATTTAGGACTCATAGAAAGATAGATACTTGCCTTTAATTGTGTTTAATAGTTATCGTACTCATAAAAAGTAAATCAAACGGTTCAATTAAATTTTCAATTGATAAATATTTCACGGAAATTATCAGCACAACCATGATTGAATGAAACCTTGGTCATAAAGTAGTTATATCATCACATGTTACGTATAATTCATTTATTGCAGTTTTCATTGATCCCACCGAGTGTCTGATAAACATTATAGTTATTTTAAAACAGTTAACAAATAATTCATTTTTATTATTTGCATTTAACTGAAAATGTCATTTAACAGAATTTAGCTTCATGAGATATTTAACTATCTGACATATTTAATTCATGTTTCCACGGTAACAATCGCAAATACAGATACAGACATAGTCTTTTTCTAGACGATCAATTTATCATAGTAAATTATTTTGCATTTTACAGTGGAATAATTTCCAAGAATTTTATTTTGTAAAAGTTTTTTATAATCCATATTTTTATTTTTTATGTAAACTAACGAAGTTTTTATATTCTCAATCAGTTTTATGAATTGCAAAGTCGAATGTACGGCAAACGGTACAGTGCTAACAAAAAACTTACATTGACGCTTAGTTTGTAAAGCACTAAGACATTAACCTATGTGAACTTATTATAGCCAAAATAACGACATTGTTTCCAAATGAAATCACAGTTAAAACAAAAATGGCGTTGTGCAACTATATATTTTACCGTTTTTCGACAACAGTCGCAAATTTTTAAAAAGCCTAAATGAATGCATGTACGAATACGATGGATGAGCCTTTATATAAAGATACGTAAGTCAAGGGAGTGTTTTAAAAGACACAATAGATGGAAATATCATAGCTTATAAAATCACCGATTGTGAAATTCTAGTTTTAAAGGATCACTGATGGAATTGACCACGGTCATGGTTGTAGTTCTGTTAAAAAAAATTCACCATAGCTATTTATATTTTAAAATCTCTTATTCTCTAAAATAACAGATGGTATAATATTTTCCAGAAATCTAGTAGTATGGGTAATACTTGGAAGAACGTTTTGTTTTAATAATGGTGAAATTAACAACTTCTTACATTTTAATGGCAGGCAAAATGGTTTATGTTGTCAAAAGTTTAAGTCTTTAGTAACAATTAATTTGATTGGATAGTTAGAATGAAAGCGGCATTTCTATTGATTGTATTTTGAGGTTGAGATTGGTAGACCTTCCATATCTTGATGTGATGTGTTTTCGAAATTTATATTTTTGAAATGGGCAATGTTTTTTATTTTTAATGGCAGGCCAAATGGTTTATGTTGTCACAATTTTTAGTCTTAAGTAACAATTAATTTGATTGGATAGTTAGAATGAAAGCGGCATTTCTATTGATTGTATTCTGAGGTTGAGATTGTAAGACCTTCCATATCTTGATGTGATGTGTATTCGTATTTTATATCATTACTCTATATAGAAAGACCATGATCGCCAAATTAGCAAGTCGGTGAATTGTTTCTTTATCTAAAATCGATAAGACATCTAGAAGAGATATAGCATTATTGAATGACAAATAGATCTCTAGAAAATGGGCTTGACTATTAACTTTGGATACGTATCAATTCACTCTATAACAAGTTTCATGCGAAATAAACGACAATTGTATTTCTCTTTGGAATAAATTTCAAGTTGGTGGATATAAGACCCCATAGGACGCTTCAATTAATTTTAAATTTCAAATTAAAAGTAGAAATATAGAAAGTTACAGTCAAAGGAAAAACAATTTTTTTTATTGAAATGCATGTAACTTGGCAACAGTGAATGCAACCAAGAATACCACATAATACAATAAAAACATACATACAATCATCCATGTTTAAATCACAATCTCAACGAAAAGTAAAGGTTTTTAAGCTGGCAAATCAGTTTTAACACATGGACTTTCAACATGGAAGCGAGACGGGTGCTCGGGAAGGATAAGTACTTCCTGTTTAATTAGATACACCCGCTATGTGTTTAATCAAAATTGGGAATTGTGGGACGTCAAATATATCCAGGGTAATTTTGGATACATAGACGTAATATATATCAACACTATTTTGATGACGACCATAAACTTGATTAGGGCCTTAATAAGGCCAGGATTGCAATTTATTCATAAGCAGCTGGCTGCTAAAACGTATTAATTGTTAAACAAATACAACATAAGCAGGAAAAGCAGGTGTATTGCTGCTTAAAAAAGTAAAGGTGACAATAAATTAACAAAATTGAAGCCATCACGTTTGCCATACAAATGTATACTTTTGTTGGCGTCATAGTTGAGGTATAAGTCTTAATAACTTATAGAACCAGTAGTATCTTTTATTTTATGCATACTATGATAGATGACATTAGTATGTTTGTTTTTGATTATTAGAAAAAATGTGCTGCTGATAAAATTCTGCAAAGATGTACTACCCAAGGAATCTAGCTAAGGCTTTCTGTGAAAAAGTCCACCTGATACAAAGAAGTAGTAGTGCCCACCCAACTTCCTAGAGCCGTTTTTTGTTAAGCCTGTCATTGATTCTTTTCAGCGTTATCAGTCAGTAGCGAAAAAAGTCTAGATCTACTACGTTTATGTTTGAAGATTGCACAGGTCTTCGTATATAGTTATTTTGATAGGTTTCCTATATGAGCCATGAGGAATTGTTATGGACAATGTTGCAAGTTTGAGAAAAAGATCGGCATGTTATAGATTTGAAAATTTCATCAGAAATCCTGTAAACTTTAGGGAACAATACCAAAAATTTTCATCAGTATTGAAAAAAGCACGAGCAAATCGCGCTTGTTGACATATAAAGATACCATTAGAAAGGAAATATTAGTTTAATCAAGAGCAAATCATAACAATCTGGAAAAATGTTTGGTTTAAGGTTCTGCTCTGTGACATATTATCTTTTATGGACAGACGGTCCGTTTCTCATAATTTATCTTTACTTTGTTTTCCTTTCTGCCTTTTTATTGAGTTGTTTCCTTTGATGTTTAATCGGAATCTTGGAATCGTTTGTGTTTTTGTTCATGAAATTGCTGGCTGAAACAGTTATCAAAGTGTCCTTTGTAAATTGTCGAAGAGTTGTTTAGTTTAACTGAATTCCGGCATTCACACAACACAAAAAATGCAACTAAGTATGCTGTGGTTCGGGAAAAATGCATGCCTAATAACTTTTTTAACATTTTTTTCAAAATGAAATTGATGCACGATTGAGTTCGTTTATGTGGAAATAACAAGGACTAATTTTTAAATGAATTCCAGCATTCACACAACACAAAAAATGCAACTAAGTATGCTGTGGTTTGAAAAAAATGCTTGCCTAATAACTTCTTTTTAGCATTTTTTTCAAAATCTGAAATTAATGCACGATCGAGTTCTTCTATGCGGAAATAACAAGGACTAAATGTGAAATGTATAAACCTACGTTGTTTGTTGCAATTTACAGTGGTCTGTTAGGTCATTTACTAAATATAATTCATATAGCATAACAATAACCTTGAATTTAAATCGCCATATGATATATGTAGAATAATCTTACAAAAAAGGAAAACGCAAAGTTTATCACAAGAATACAGTAGAACGAGCTGACATCAAGAAACTTCTAACAATTCTTACGTTTCAATGTTAACACAACTGTTCGTCTGTTAAAAGATGTATTTTATGTTATGTACGCTTTGTTAAAACAGGTAGAGGAAAATTGAGCAACTTGACGCCTTCAATGTTTACCGTGAAAATTGATCATACGGGTATGAGATATGCTTGCCAGCTGAGAACTGAAATTTCTAAAAACCATCAAGATTTTATATCAACCAAAAGCCACGATAAAGAGTTAGAAAATATGAAACACAGACTGATCTTCATCTCATCAGCATTTACTTTAAATGCCTGTTTAATGGAAATCCAAAATGTGATACTCTGTCCCAAACATCCTGTGAACCATTATAGATGACATAAAGCAATGGTTTAAAAACAGAATTCTTGGAAGGCACAAATTTGAAAGCATGATGGCAACCATTTCAAAACGTGCTCAGCTCTTCCATATCTACACATTCCTTTGCAGTCAAGCCACCATCATAACTGGATTAAGGTATGCTGGGTTTTAGAACGTCAAAAAATAACCATTTCGGAACATAGAAATGTAATTTCCGTAAAGAGTTACCATAGGGACACTACGTCAGAACAAAACACGACAAATATCGGAAACAATTAGTAAATCAGTTGATCATCAACATGATTCTAATGTGTCTAAAATAGAAACTCTGGCATTGGTGAGACCAATTTTGATTTTTCTGATGATATAGGTGATATTTTGTGTTTGTCAGCAGATTGAACGTTTATAACAAGTTATTACCGAAAACCACATGGAAGAAAGGAGAAATCAACAACTTGCAAACAAGGTAGTGGTTACAAACAATTGCCTCAGTTCTAATTCACAGAATGCTGTCAGCTTAAAGAATATCAGGAGAGGCACAAATGAGCCAACGATTTCATTCCATTGGTATTCAGTTGATATTTAAGACGGCCAACATAAAACATTATTAGTATTTGTATATCAATATTATTACAACTTGATAATAACTGCACTTATGAAGATATTGAGTATCAAGAAAAGTAGAATGTTTTCATGTTGAAATATACACGTTAACATTGTTTACGTATTAAATATTATTATTTTTATTTTAAAGATTTAGTTTAATAAATAATTTTTTTGATGGCAGATTCGGTATAATATAACAAATATTCAATGTATTGAGCCTACATTTAACCTTGTTAAATCTGGAGAGAAGACTCTTGCCAAATCATTCAACTCAACATACAGTTATATAGATGACGTTCTGTCTCTTAACAATCCTAAATTTGGAGACTACGTGAATGTAATATATCCTATTATTATATGTCACGACAAATTCCTCAAGTTCTACTTCATATTTAGACTTATACCTGAATTATGACGCCCACGAAAGGCTACATTTGAAACTTTATGTGATGGCTTCAATTTTTCTATTGTCAATTTTCCTTTTCTATGCAGCAATATACCTGCTTCTCCTGCTTATGGTGTATTTGTTTCCCAATTAATACGCTATGGTGGAGCTTGTTCCCACGACAGACAGGGACTTTGTACAACGACACAGGCTGCTTGCAAATAAATTGGCCCTAAAAAAGTTTTATGGTCGTCATCACAGTATTGTTAATATAATTGATGTCTCTGTGTCCAGGATTGCCCTGGATATATTTGACGTTCTATAGTTCCCTGCTCCTTTCACAAACTTTTGATTACACACATGGCGGGTGTAGCTAGTTAAACAGAAGGTACTTACCCTTCCGGAGCACCCGACCTCACTTCTCTAGTGGAAGTTCACGTGTCTAACCTAACTTGACAGTTTCAAAGATTTTACTTTGCTTCTGGACTGTGACTCGGACAAGTATAAGTATGTTTGTTTTTGATTGATGGAATTTAAAAGAGTGGAAAACAGCTGCTCTACCATGCAGTATTTATTGGGGACCAATATATTATAAGCTGAGATTTTGAGATGGGTTAAAATAAGCACCTAGCTTGTTCCCGAATCCTATTTTCTACATTTGTATGTTATCTATTTATTTATGTATTTATGAATTAAATAAATTATTGTTTAATCTAAAGCAGGTTTAATCCTGCATAAAAGTTGGCAATAGCAATATTAATAAACTCTCAACTTTGAACGAATTTTGGAAATTATTGTTAAGTTGGTATCCAGAACTTACGTTTACCTGCCGCGACCCTAACCATACCATTGTGTGATGCTTATATACATATAGAATTGAAATGTGAAACTATCTTTAAATTCAATGAGTAAATGACCATATGACCACATATTGTAAATCTATTGTAAATCGTACAGATACTTAGATACTTTACTTACGCATTGATACGATTTTAGATTTTTTTGCTGATCAGTTACGGTTTATGTATGGTGTTCATTTTTTAAAGCAAACTTACACACAATCTCCTGTAGTAATAGACAATTATTTTAAGACATTTGATTTCCCAAATGTAACAGATTGTTTGTCTTCTAGGGTAACTTCATCTTTTATTCAAACTTAATTTAAATACATTTTAAAAACCTAGTTTTCTGTTCAATCCTTAGTTGAATTGACTGTGCAAGATTAAATCAAAGCCGTTTTACTAGTATGAACTTGTAGAATAAGTGCTCTAAGGTGAATTGGTTTTCGGAAATTTGTTCGCTATATAAAAGACGGATCAAAGCACCTTGGCCTCAACAATTAATTATATTATATGCATGTATCATGGTAGTGAAGACGTAATATTTATTTAATTCTGTTGTTTCCCTCCAATCAATTAATAATTTATTCCGCCATTTCCTTCACTTTAGTTAAATGAAGGAGTGGTTGTGTTCTATATTGTGAATTTCTTCCTATCAATTAAATGTGGAAACGATTGTGTTAATTTTATTTTGTAATCACGTTTCCATGACAAATCTTAACTCGTAAAAAATAAATGATATTGATTTAATCAAAATGAATGTAATCGTATTATGAATAACAAATAAAGCTTTTCAATTTTAAGTTTGTGATTATAAAAGACTTTGGGCTCCTGCTTTAAGTTATTTCGACGTAACACATGTATACGGAGATAGCCTAAAAAATAAACACAATTTGTAATGTAGGATCGTCATATGTAATCTTGACATTCACATTGGGGTATAAATGTGTTTAATCTATTGTTTCGGCTTGAGTATACAGTCAAACCTGTCAAAAAGGGGTACCCAAAGATTCAGTTGATTCGCCTTTATGCCAGGACATTTGTAAAGAGTTTCAAATAACATGAATAAAGAGCAATTGGGATAAGATTCTATTGATCTTGAAAAGCAAAAGTCTCTTATAAAGAGGTGGTCCTTAAGACAGGCTCGACTGTACTATGGAAAAGCAGAAATTGGAGCGGGGAAATTTTTAGAAAAGAGAAATTTTATTCCCAAATCAAGATTCTTTTATATGGAAGCAGTCAGCTCAGTGATGGCAGAAGGAACCAGAATGAATAGACAAAATACTGACCTGTTGCAATGGGATTGACAAAAAGATTCACATTTGGTTTTGTCTGAAGGTTTGAGAAACAATGTGATCTGTAAGCGCACGCTTTAAGACACACGGTCGCGCAGTAGAGAGAACGAGCAAGATGGTGTCAAAATTAATCCATCTTATTATCATTTATATCTGTGCTTAATAATTTGACTAAGCTTTATGTTTATTGTCGGCCCATAATTATACAAAGTTTGCGTTTAGTAATAATATTATTCGGCATATAAGTCAATCGCGTTTGGGTCTTCAACATACAACCTGCATGCACTCGTCGTCAGTACCTACATGTAAGGTTACAAACAACTAACAATCGTTAATTAATGTGTAAAATTTCTTTTGTACAAAATTAACAAAGAAAAACATATTGTGTATAAATAATGTTATTTTTTCAACTACACTACAAAATGACATTATTCATAACATTTTACTAGAAAACTAATATACTGTAATTATGTTAAATATGTTTTGGCTTAAAATCAAAAACAAGTTATTTCCTATAAATCTCTTTTTTATCTGCATTAGTCGATAATAGAGGTTTTATAGGTTTTTTTTCGTAATAGCATAATGAAACAAATTATGTAAGAGACAATATGTATGTTTCTCCCAGCAACATGGTTATATCTCTCTACGTTATTAGTATTGGAAATATTACGCGCTCATAATTATGTACATCTTTTATTACTTGGTAACTAACAGTTTCAATATTTCAAACATAATTTTTTTTCATAATTTTCTCTCTTTCGTTTTGTTGGTGCGCGGTGATTTGTAGAACAATCACCAGTATTCTCTGCCTTTATCATGATAGATTTTTTTTCGTAATTTGATAAAAGGGTCTGCTACTATGATCATGATTAAAAAAATTCACTTTCTGTATATTAATAGATTATGTTAGCTTATGTTATTACGTTTGGTCGAAAAAAGTTTTTAAAATGAAAAATAGCACGTTTGAACAAGGCAATCACGTTGGGTTTAATTACAATACAATTCTAACTGTTTTTAAATAAAGTAACGAAATAACGTCATAACGAGTGATATTTTGGCGTTTTAAAACACTTTGTCAATCGAGAGTGACTTAAAAGAAAAACATAAAATTTATTTTTGAAACAAACTGTAGTTTGAAGCGAGATGGCAAAATAATTGATGGTCATTATAACGCAAGTTCGTTGTTCTTTTATTAAGTACTTTCAGAATTGCATATAAAACCTTTACCACTTGATGGAATTCTGTCTGCTCCAATTAAGCAGTTAGCTCCAATATCAATGTAAAGGTGTCAACATTGACGCTAGCGATCCTAGCTCGGTCTAACATACTGTGAATATATACAAGCACCGCTGCCAGGATAATCAATAATATTTTTCTTGTAATTAGATTGCCTTTATATAAAATTTTAGAATCAATCTGGTAGTGAAGTATGACATTGTGGATTGTTTTGATCTCGTCTGAACCTTCAGTTATCTTCCTATATTATTCTATTAATTTTCTTTTTGAAATGAGTTGTTATCTTTTACAGTACAGTTAGACCGTAGACTTCAACACACTATGACAGTGACTTTGAGGGTTGACAATAACTATAGTGTCAATCCATATTTTTGGCGTTTTGCGAATTTGATATTACAAATCTCCATGCAGAACTTTGAATATGCTGTTCTAATTCATTGTACAACGTAACGTTCTATTGAGTGACAATTACTTTTTCCCGTGAATTTATGAATTTCAAATCATTAAAATTTTATTCATAATAATTATTACAAATAGAATGTTCAAGGATGGATATGATTGTATCTTGTTATGCGGTTCCCTAGACTTAAATCAAATAAATGTTTCAGTATATAAATGCTTCAATATTAACGCAAAGTATATCATGCACGCAGTTTTATTCATATTTTAGTAAGCTGTGATCATGGCAGATGATATATGCATAGTACCAATATTATTTCTTTCACCAATCTAAATAGACCTTTAATAGCAGTGCTCTTGACCTAGCAGTCTGTAAATAAGTTCATTTATAATAAAATAATTCAAAATTTATTTTTTAATTAAAGAACTAAAAACTTACACAAGACTGAAAAATAAGCTTCGTAAATTGTTTAATGTAGTTTGCCAAATCGTTTTTTCCCATTTGTTCTGATTGAGCCCTAATATTTTGCATTTGATTCCATAACCAATTCACACAGAAGTGTTTTCTGTGATTTATTTATCCAGTATTTTAATATAACATTATTCTATGACCATTGTTTTGCTACTCATACTGTCACCTATCAGCATAGAAAATGCGTTTGTACTTCCTCTAAGGACTAACATCATTTACAGCTAATGTAGGAATAATAAGAACGGTTTTCATGAAAGCAACTTAGCTTTATTGTATACTTTAGCCTCAGTATTTATAACGTGTCAATGACCGGTATTGTGTTTACATTATGTGTTAACAGGAAATCAAAAAGTCGCTAGAAGATAGAACTTGTCTGACAAATAAAATTCCTTTAAGACAATAACTAGCGTGGAAGATATAGCGTTAAAAATTGTCCTCGGTATGATTCTAAAAATTGAACATCACGTGGTAGATGTGTCTGGGCTGAACTGAGTGTGCGTTTTGTGGAGGGGGGGGACCCGGGATCAATTTTTTTTTTTTTTTTTTTTAGTTTTTTTAAGTTTTTTTTTTATACTTTTTTTTTAGTTTTAATTTGCTTTTGGTTTCGTGCATTTGGTGGAAGTCTTCATGTCTCGTCTTATCAAATATTATACAATTATTGACTGGTGGTGCGGGCAATAGCAATTTTGTTGGCACCCGAGGTCCTGAATATTGCCCGACGCGAAGCGGAGGACAATAGTCAGGACCGAGGTTGCCAACAAAATTGCTATTGCCCGCACCACCAGTCAATAATTGTTTTGTTATATGAAAACAATTTAAATATACCAAGAAATTTCAACAAAAATTTAATTTAAAAATGTATTCAGTTCATCATCCGACATTTCGATAAACTTTTCTGAAGTCAAATTGTGATTTACGTTATCCGCGTACTCTTGTAATATTTTTGTAGCCACACCGATCACATTGGACGTGTTTTTACTGTCCCTGTCGTTCAGTATGTTAATTAATTCCTCATCGTCGTAGTTGCCGACGGCCGACATTGTTTACAGTTGACAGAAAGCGACGTTAAGGGGTCAAGGTGAAGGTTAACGCAAATAGAACAACAGCATGTTACGTCACGGTCGCCAACCAATCAAATCGCCGATGACATTGACATTGATGGAAAATTCAAAACGTTGTCTTGACAATCACGCGCAGTCCAACAGCAAAAACTATTTGACCGGTCCGAAAAGACTATAATTTCCTGGCTAGGTCGAATAGTAATTTTGATGAGGTTTTTTCTTTTTAAATATATGTATAAGAAATTTTATATGAATATAACAATTGATTTTGTATCAAGAGATGATGCAAGATATGTAAATACATAATAGGAAAATGAACGCGATTTGTATACAAATAGTTGCATAAAATGTTCCGTTTTCATGCTACCATCCGTGCCTTCTGAAAATGGCGTCATCGAATTTTGTTGACGTTCTTGCGTAAAGTTTGGTTATGATGTCATCAATTTAGTGCCCGTAAGTAATCATGTCTCATCCGGAATGTCCTTCATTTTTATAGCCGGTGAAATGGCTAGATTTCTTTGTCACATGTGTGAGAATACCACCTGTGAACTATCTCTTTCCTTTAAATATTTATCAATATAATGTACACCAACTTAAAATTGAAAGACACATATTTTAAAAAAGTATATGATAAAAAGATTATGATATGGCTCTTGTCATATCAAACCCCACATCAGCCCGAGACCCACATATCAGCCCTCAAGCCGTTATGCCCGAAGGCTGATACGTTGATCGAAGGCCGATATAGGTTATGCTACGAAAAGAGTCATATAATTTATATGCAAAAGAAAAACAACATTAACCCGCCGGCTTGACCTTTCGTTGGGATTATTCATAATTATACGAATACATAGGTAATGTTAGAATTCGAAGTTAATATATAACAATACATTATCATAGACCTATAACTTTTTAATTTAGATAAATACATTATTTCCCTTACTGTCCTTACCATTTCATCATTGCGTCTACGTAGATTATTAGTGTTTTAAATAAGTGTTCCCCAATGATGTAGGCAAGGCATACCCTATACATGAATGTACAGGTCCTTGATGCATATTAAATCAATGGTCAAGTCGACTGATTAGTGTTGTTATACTATACAGTTATAGTCCCTTTATGTATTTAGTATATACAGGTAACAAACCCTCTCTCCTAATACATCACTTAATATTGCTCACAAATCGCTTGATTGCATTGACGATCGAAGAACCGTTTTCAGGGCATACCTAGGGACGGGTTGTCATTACAGAAATCATTCCACTTCATGCATAATTCATACATGTTTGATGAGAAATGTTTAAATCAAAATTACCCATGTTTACAACACATTAGTAAATGGTATTGTATAATGATTTGTTTTCCTAGATACACATAAGAGATTAAAAGGTCCTACCATAAAGAACAAAGACTTGATCAATTGATCAGCGTGAAACGGTGAAATATATATATATATATATATATATATATATATATATATATATATATATATATATATATATATATATATTAATTAGTTATAACATGTGCTACTTTTGATTTTATTTGTGATAAGTCAGTTGTTAACATTTTGATTTATGAAATTATGTATATTACTTACAATTAATTATTATCTATTTAACAGACTCATAATGGCACAGAAACATATAGGCCCACGTTCAAATTACAATCCAAACTTCAAGACCTTTGAACATTGTCAAATAAAGTTAAACACTGAGGTAGACTGGGTTCTCCGGAAGGGAAAGCGAATGTTGTCAAAACCTGACTTAATATTAACAGAAGAAATATTTCCCTTATTTCAACGAACATTTACAACTTTCTTGTTTATTATTATTATTATTATTATTTGGAAATATGCACGTGACAATAGTTTGCATAATTTAAGCTTTCAAATTAAGCACACGGCAGATGTACAAAAAGTTGGAACTGAATGTTTGATGATTTCGTGACTAAACTTTAAAGATACAAATTGTTTGCCTACTGGTGGTGTTGTTTTCATCAACACCGTGCAATAATAGCGAGGGGTTGAAATTAAATGAGATGCGTCAATTAAAAGTGAAAATTTTCATTTGAAGTGGCATAATCAGTACAAAATAACAAAAAAGTATTGATTATGTTTATGTGGATGAGTACTTTATTTTTACTCTCAGACTAAACGTCATATAAGTAAAAGTCAACCAGTCAGCTAATATACAAAGTATTTATCACATATACCTACTTGATACTAAGAGCTAAATAGAGCAATGAATCTATAAACAAGCTTATTTTCAGTATATAAATTACTTCTATATCAGCAGGTGTTATATACATAAGAAGAAAGTGGATTTAATATACACATGGGATATAGTGCCGGAAAATAACATTATTTAGGCCACGTTGTATAGAGAACAGTGAAGAAGTGCGATTCTATTATGTAAATAATAGCCATATATCCGATCACGCTTATGTTGAAGTTTCACAAGGGAATTGATTAAGTGGAACGAGAAGACAGATTAATCAATCACGGAAAGTATTTTTTGTCCAGAAAAGCAATCTCGAGGGTAATTTCTAAATTAAATATTGCAAAATAACTTCAAAAATTATAAATCATACGAAGATAATGAAACTAAGCTATAAATGGCCTTCTGAAACGTAAAAGCTTGGAATTAGTCAGTTTGAAAAATATACAATACGCACTATGAATGAAGAGAATTAAATTTACAATTTGCTTCAGTTTGTGCACTTTGTGGTATGATATATAAAACTTGGAACATGTCCATCTTCACAATTCATTCACGCTATTGGTTCCCAAAGTTCTTGTCAACCACAGAGGAGTGCTCGCGAGACTTTCGTATTTGCTTTACCTTCCTTACTTGTATTGGATTCCTTTACTCTACAAAATTCCTTAAAAGGAAATATATATAGCAGGTTCCTCTAAATGCACTAATAAATCATTATCAGTAATTTTAACGCAAATTTTGATATATGTGAAAGATGGTCTTCAGTCTTATTTTCTACCTCTAGCACCAACCAAATGTGAATTTTAAAATAATCATAAGAATAACGTCGAACATCATGGTTTTTTATCTCGTAAAAAAGTATAAAAGCTTTTGGATTTTCTACACTTTACAACACTATTCCTGATTCTAAATTTTTTTAAAAAGTGTCTAACATAAGCTTTTCACTTAAACTTGCCACTCTCTCGCAACAACGGTAAGTCAATATACAAATATTTAGTGCTGAAAAAGCATTCTTGTGATTATGTCAAGCATGATACTGCCGGCAAACAATAATATACTAATAAGAGCAAATAAGAAAATGTTAATTTTTTTGATCGACAAGATGCTTCTTCTGTTTTTGCAATGCAATTTTCTAACAAAGAATCGCTTACCAATGATCACAAGCTCTGCAATCATTGCTACATGGTTTATTATTTTATTTACATTAAGCAATATTTATGCAAAAACTGGTTAAATCTGGAGAGAATACTTTCACTAAATCATTTAACTCAACATCCAGGTACGTTGCACCTCTTAATAACCCAAATTTAGAGTTTATGATATTGTCAATTATCCTAGTGAACTTGCAATAAAGAGTTTTGACACCCATCAAAGAGAAACGTGTGAAACTACTTTCTTTTTCTATTGTCAACTTTCATTATCTATGCAGCAATATACTTATTTATCCTGCTTATGGTGTGTTGTTTACGATATTATTGACAGGACACGAAATGATATTTTTGGTTTTATTAATACCAAATGGTAGAGTTCGTTAATGCTGAAACGAAGCAAACTGCCTACAAATGAATTGTTGACACGGGAATATCCCTAGCCTAGGTTCATAAAGGCCCTCAAAAATTGTATTTGGTCGTCATCCAAAAATATATTCTGTATATATTCGACATATTCGACTTCCCATAGTCTAATATTCCTTTCTTTCTTCATTTAGTTTTCACATGTGGTAGAAGAGGCTACATAAACATGCGGTTCTTACCCTGGCGAAACACCGCCCGCTTGTGTAACTTAATTATTTGCCAGTTGTTAAAGTTTTAACTTTTGCTTTTGGGATTGTGATTTGTACATGTGCTAGTATGTTTGTTTTTGATTTGTAAATTTCGCGTGTGCATCCATTTAAGTATGCCTCTAGCACTAGTTTTCAAGATAAAATCATATTTATCAGCCATGCCCTCTGTTCAATTTTGTACAACGCCAAGTTTGACATAAATGAAAATATATCAGATACTCCCTCGCTCTAGCTTTCTAGAACGTTAGGTATTGTATAAATGAAAATATATGATGTCGATGGCGCCCCGTTGTTTTAAAACATATATCTAAGTAAAAATATACAGGTCGATAGTATGATATACATGGTTTTTATTTTAAAAAAACGCATTATGACTGTGTCCGAAAATTAGGGTTTAAACAAAGCTAGTGGAACTCATAAATAAGGTGAACAAATCATGCAGGTTACGTGAAGGATGGTCGTGCTTTGTTTAGATAGAATACTGGAAGCGTCTTAACAAATACTCTGATGACCTATAAAATGATGATGAAATTTCCCTGAAAGATCATAAAACACATAATGATGACCTGATTAGGTATAAAGTGTTCCTATTAGGACGTCTTACATCTGAATTAGATATACTGGTAGACATTTACGTCTTTAATCAATATTTTAGTCTCAAGTTTTATGATGATCAGCAGTCTCAATATGTCTTTATTGAGTGTCTTGTTTTTTCATCCCGAAGGTTTTGTTGAGGAGCGGCTGCTTTGTACATGTATAAGACATTCAGAAAATTATGTTGACCAGTAGTTTCTTTGTATATAGTGTTCTGAAGGTTTTGTTGATGACTAGTTGCTTTGCATATGATGTTCTGAAGGTTTTGATGATGATTAGTTGCTTTGCATATGGTGTTCTGGAGGTTTTGTTGATAACTAGTTGCTTTATATATGGTGTTCTGAAAGTTTTGTTGATGACTAGTTGCTTTGTTTATGGTGTTCTTAAGGTTTTGTTGATGACTAGTTGCTTTGCATACGGTATTCTGAGGGTATTGTTAACATGTAGTTGCTTTGTATATGGTGTTCTAAAGGATTTTTATGACTAGTTGCCTTGTATGATGTTCTTAAGACTTTGTTAACGAGTGGTTGCTTTGTGTTTAGTTTCCTAAGGGTTTGTTGGGGACTGGTAAGTTTTTATGGGTTCCGAAATGTATTTTTGAGGAGTGATCAATTGGTATATGTTTTCGAAATGTTTTGTTAAGGACTACTTGATTTGAACATGTTATTCAAAGGGTTTTGTTTAGAAGTCGTCTCTTTGTGTATGTTCTCCGAAAGGTTCTGTTGGGGATTGATGGACTTGTATAAGAGATTCTATAGAAGAATTATTAAGGGATAGTTGATTTGATCATGTAATTTCCAAGAGATTTCTTTGCATATGTTATTCCGAAGGTTTTTGAGAGGGGTAATTAATTTGTATATATTATTATCATTCAATTCTCCTTTTTTAAAGCATTTTTATTTGTCAGATCTTTTCTGTTACGTTTTCAGAAATGCATTGGCTCTCTGTGACGGCATTTTATAATGTATGACGCACAGAGACATTTTAATTCCTACGCCATATTTGTACATGCTGCGGGGTTCTTGTCGTTTAGATTGTTGATTTGTTGTTTGGAAAATTTTATATAAATTGAATTATAAGAAATGAAATCAATTTTTTATTATGGCAGTATAAAAGAATTGGACAATTTGCACACCTAATATAATTCGCTACACAAATTATTCAGTGTGCAAAATGTCAAGTTCTTTTACACTTCCATAACAAAAATTATTATTTCATTTCTACATTGAAGGTTTTGTTTGGATTGATTATTTAAATAGTGCGATCTTGAAGGCTTTTGAGGATTGGTTTTTTAAGGATGAGTTGTTTTACATATTGTATTCTGAAGGTTTTGCAGAGGATTATTTATTTTTTTATTTTGCATATGTTATTCTGAATGGTGTTTAGGGAGCGATTGCTTTGCATATGTAATTCAGAAGGTTTTGTTGAGGAGTGGATGCTCTCCATATTTCTTTATTATGCTTTGGTTGTTTCAATTGGTAATAGTTACACATTAACCTTTGTTGTTATAAAATCCATAGTTGATGCACAATATCAATACAATCATGATATATACAATGGAATGTTTCTTTTATTAAAATCCAAACCACATACATATTTATGTACTATGATATTCTATGTTCAATCAAATAGATAAATTAAACCTGACATCAATAGAAATAAGTTTGGTGTCATATTATAAATTTTTGAATATTTTATTTCTAAAATTTAAAAAAATCCATATGACATTGGTAGAACAAATTATTTAAAGCGGTAAAGTAGACTTATCGATCAAAACAAACACACTAATCCATGTCCGAATCGCAATCAAGAAGCAAAGCAATAACTTTGAAACTGACAAGTTAGGTTTGAAACGTAAACTTCAACCAGGAAGCGAAGTCCTGTGCTCCGGAAAGTTAAGCACTGCTTGTTTAGCTAGCTACACCCGCCACATGTGTAATCAAAATTTGGTGAAAGGAACATGAACTTTAAGACGTCAAATATATCCAGGACAATCCTGGCCACAGAGACATTAAACTTATCAACAATACTGTGATGACGGCCATTAAACTTTTTGAGGGCCTTGATAAGCAATACCCCTGGGTCAACAATTTATTTCTAAGCAGCTTGCTTCGTTGTACCTGTAGTGGGAACAAGCTCTACCATAGCATATTAATTAGGAAACAAATACACCATAAGCAGGAGAAGCAGGTATATTTCTGCATAGAAAGTTGACAATAGAAAATTGAAGTCATCACGATTGTCATAAAGTTTCAAATGTAGCCTTTCGTGGGGTCATAATTGAAGTATTAGTCTAAATACGAAGCAGAACTTGAGGAATTAGTCGTATCTTTTATTTCAAGCTAATAAAGTACAAAAGTTAATAAATTCAAGAGTAACTATGTATAATGCATGTGCTTCTTTTGCACTACTTGACAAGTTCATTGTAATCAATTGACTTAATCAAGCTGATACAACGGCTAACTGGATTACAGTGCATAAACCCAGTTTGGTAACTACAATATTACGTGACTTAAGACAGGTTTGGAACTTAATCACAAAACATTTTGATGAATCAAATATTGGCCTAAATTGATTCTATGGGATTGTTTTAATCTCTCGAACATTTACTTTGATATTTTATGAATAATGAAGTCAGAAGGTTAAACAATTCATAGTGAATTCAAACATTTTTATTTCAAGAATAATGTAATAGCCAGGATGTTGGTTCATTGCTAAATAAATAAAGTTTTAAGCAAAAGATTTATTTGCCGCTAGTTGTAAAATAAGTGGGATGATTGCCACCGACCAAAAAATCACATTGCATAACTACAATGCATATCAATTTATCATTTATTGCAAGTCTCGAGTTTTACATTGTTTCTTCTTGTTGGCTTGCTTTTTCATTGCATTTACTGTTGAAGATTATAATCGGTTATTTCTTTATTAGTCAACATGCCTTCTTTGACATTTTCTATATATCTTGGCTTGTATATTGTGTAGTGTTATTTGTTACGTTGGCTGTTTCCAAGTAAATGCATTTCTTTTTTTTAAAAGTGTGGCTTACCTTTTTAAAACACTGGAAAATAAATAGATGGGACCCCGTTTTGATGTGAAATTCAAACTATAACACAACGGTTTTTAAAAATGACTGAAATTAGGCTGCACTTAAAGGAATGGTGATATAATATTTGCAATGCAAATATAATTATGCCGCCCGTATGATGATCTTGTCAACATGATTGATATATCTTTACTTTTACAAAAATATCTCTCGGGGCAGACTTTAATCCCTGAATGTATAGATGTGGGTGGAATTACTAGGCGATCAGATAAGGTTTAGTTTTATCTTCACGATATAGAAATATGCTTGTTAAAATAAAACTTAATTAAGATTTGTGTGATTTTGATCGATAAAACCTGCACTCAGAAGTCAAATTTAGTACAATATCCTATTATTCAAAGATATAATTCGTCAATAGTACAGGAAAACTTTTGATACCTTTACTTTTTACCCAAGTTTGAACAAGCGGCTAGCAGCAACATCTGATCTTAATGTGGTAATCATCAACATTAGCTTCTACACCTCAGAATCACCGTGACAGCAAGCGGTGTATGTAGTGGTAACCTCAAAAGATTTAAACAATAGAAAATAGCGGAGACTTCTAATATTAATCTAACCTCTTTGTCAGGTTATCATAAAAAGTGACTTTAATTTGATACCGGATACAGTTCGTGATTGTATGGTTCCAAATATCAGATAATTTGCTCTAATTATTTGCTGTAAAATGACCGACTGTCACTGACAAATAGTTCAAAGTATATAGTCATTGACCTGAATTTAGCTAAATAACTTTTCTTTTTATTACCTTTTCCGTGGCGAGCGTAAACATTGCAAAGTTTTGCGACTTTGTTGACCAGCTATTTAAACATTTTTAAAAAAGTCAAAATCAAAAGTAAAATCAATACTCAAGGAATTTCTACAAGGTATGCATCGTAAACAACCGGTTTCAACCAAGTTGGTGCTCTTAGTTATGTAGCTTCTATGCAGAGTGAAGTAAAAAATATCATATACATTACTTCAGCGAATTACAGTTTAACTTTCCTGAAATGTCACCTTTAAATAAGGACCACCTGCTTATAAAGGCCAATAGAATTGTATCCCAGTTGTTATTTGTTCATAATGTAAAGGCCACCTACCCATGGTTTCCTTGGGTAGCCTGAATAGACAGGTTTGACTGTATATGTGAAATAATGTTGATTTTTGGGGAAATAGTAGGTAAAAGTAACAAGTTGTACTTACCCTAGCATCATATATATCGTTGTACACAATCCCTGCATGTTTCCCCGCAATAAAAGCAGCTAAATTTGCAGTATAACTAGCAATGATAAAAATAGAGGCGCATGCCCAGAAATTTTGCATAACTTTTCCTGGCCATGATTTTGGCGACTTTGTTCTCACAGTGTGTCCAAATAACACAGAATACACCATTGTTAATCCAGAAGCTAATGAATAATTACTTTTACGTTTTCTACCCCAAGGATTTAAACCAAATGGACTGTTCCATTCAAATAATCCCATGGCAACAGATGCCACAGAAGCACTAGCAAATATAGATAGCCACACATTTATTGAAAAAGGTTCCATAAAAGCATGCATTTGTGTATAACGTTTTCTTTCGGTATATAATACTGAAAATCCTGAGAAAAAATATGGAGATGTAAAATCTATGACTTTTTGTCTACTCCGGGTAATACTCATGGCGGCAACGGCCATATGTGCCGTCCCGATCATAAGGTCATGGACCATGCCATTCCATGTTCCATTTATATCTTTACCATACGTTTCATCTTCAACTATATACAACGTATAATCAAAGTCTAAATCACTAGATAATCTATTTAATAAATCTATAGTTAATCCACGACAGCATCTAATCTCCCATGGATTACTGTGGTTTAAAACACGCCTTTCGTAATCCCTCAAAACATTTATTGTTTCCATTTTGTCTTTTGTGAATATTTTCAAGCACACTGTATCACGGGCGCAGTCATCCACGCCATCCTTGAGTCTTCCTTTCATCACAAATGGTTTTACCGGATTTGTTACTATTCTATATCGTTTCTTTCCATTTATAATATGACTTGTGACGGCTTCACCTGGCCACAGTATACCAAAAGGACTTATATCAGCTCCTTTAACTGATCCTAATCTCCGCCATGTTGGATGGCGGCCATCTTTAACAAGATTTAAAATTTCAAATGTTGAGCTTTTTAAAGATCCATCGTCATCAAATTCAAAACTACCCGTTAATCCAACAAAATTTAAATTTTTGAGCTGCCTGTAAATACAATTTTAAAACATTATTATTCTATTAGCAGACATATATCTTATACTGTATATTTGTTAAACAAACTTTTAGTTGAATATATATTTTAGTTATAGTGAACTAGTACAAGATTGGTCACGGAATACTGAGTGTATTCATCAAATGATTTAAATGTAGGTTTAAGGTTATGATTGAATAACCTACCAAATAAATGTCACCAAGAAAAATCAACAGTACTAGTGTCAAGGGTTGAATAAAATGAAATGGAACTCTATCGAAATATACTCTATTTCCTTTGAGACGAAATAGGGTTTCATGAGACAAGAAACCACATTATGCAAACGGTCAAAAATAAGACGACGTTTTCTGTATGCTTTATTGTGATTTAAACATGGACAACTAAGTTTGATTGTGATTTGAACATGGACAACTAAGTTTGATTGTGATTTGAACATGGACAACTAAGTTTGGTTGTGATTTCAACATGGACAACTAAGTTTGGTTGTGATTTCAACATGGACAACTAAGTTTGATTGTGATTTGAACATGGACAACTAAGTTTGGTTGTGGTTTAAATATAGACCGGTATGTTCGTGTTTGATATAAATTATTTGTCATAATATACAATTATAAAATTTTGAAACACTTTGTACTCACCTGTATAATAAATTCCCTGAGTATTTGTTTGCAGGGGAAATATTTTTACAGTCTCTTTGTAGTTCAGAAATAAAATTTCTACTTTCAACAGTAAGAGTGGCAAATGCTTGTGTAACAAGTGAAACTGTATCTCTTAATAAATCGTCTAAATAGAAGGTTTCTTTCATAAGTAATGCTAAGCTACCAATCGGATAATGTCGCAGCAAAGATAAGTTTCTAGTAAAAGCTTTCTCTGTGAAAAACCAAGCAAAGCTTATATGTGAATAATTAGAAGCCGCTTCAAATATTCGTACAGCTAATTGTGGACTTGTGTGGAGAACAATAATTTTTTCATGAGTCAGAAGTGAAGAGCTGAGAATAGTTTTAATGTTTGTGGCCGAGACGTCGGATTTAATTATTCTTTCTTCATATTTCCAATAATCTTCAGTTGTATTGCCTTTTAATTCTTCGTAGAATCCGTCAAATAGATAATCCTCTTCAATCAAAAGGAGAAAGTCGTGCCAATAATTGGCGGCAAAAAATCGAACAAATCCTCTTCCCATGTATTTCATCGATGGCTCCAGACGTAGATAGAAGTTACTATGGACCTGAAAGATACCGAAATATTATCACTTTGGTTATGAAGAATGTCAAAACCTAATATAATTTCTCAAAACAAGCTGTAATATTTGTTTTGTATGTATACGGACACAATAATCTCTTAAAGAATCCCTCTGAACATCAGTATGTTTAAACAGATATACAAAATAAATTAGAAATTAACACATGGTCACTTTCTTTTAAAATGAAATTAACATCTCAAAAATTCAAAGGAACAATGGATTAAAACTGAAGAAACAATATCGAATTTATTACATGTACTATTTAATCAACTTGTATAGTTTATAACTTTTATTTTGGGTTTAAATGTTTAACGTTTTATTATTTATATGTCATGTTCATCATATCATAAAAGAGTATTATTGACATATTTTCATTTATGGGAAAATGGTTTGATTGCCATCCTTTTCTTTCATTTTTTCAAAAGTAAAAAATAGACTATTTACTGGATCCATGCATTGTAATATTGACCACAAAACAATGGCCGTCTCAACTAAAAAATATAAAAATATTCTTTCAAAATAACAAAAACTGCCGATTTTTTCCATTTTTAGCTGATTTCTTGGTCAGAGGAAGCAAGCACAGGACGTTTATATATTATTTATGATATAATTATGTCTATTTACGCTGGTATATTACATATTGTTAAACTACTACTGTCGGCAATAATAATGCAACAAGAACTGAGGATAATTCATAACTAATGTCTGTGTTACACAGTTGAATTAAGCAATACGGGCAAACCACAAGGGATTACTTGGAAAAAAAGACGGGAATATTGAAATGTGATTGATCGCAAAGCCATAGAGATAGTGCAAAACGAAAGGTATAAACCAGTATTTTGTTAAATGAGAATATATAGACCACAGTATACCAGATACTATCGTCATCTTTGCATTCCTGGAATAAGTGGACGAAAACTTTGAATTTGGATGACATGATGACGTTACAATTCATTCATAGAAAATATAATAGATATTTATATAATCTATATGATAAACCAATTTAATAAATTGAATAAATGAGTGAACAATCTGCATAAAAAATATTGTAAAATATCATTAGAGTGCAAATTGGTTGCAATATTTGCGCTATTTTCTCAAAATTTCAAATATCATAAAAACTGGTATCCTTAGCTATTATCGCAGTGAATACAGTCGGATAATTGAAAAAAGGAATCCCTTTAGAACAGTGATATTGCACATATCTATAAAATTATATTGTATACTTAAATACGGCCTCTGAAATCATTTGCAATTTTTTTTTTCTATTTTATTTTTACAAATAAGATAAGTACCATATACAATCAAACCTGTCTAACAGGCCACCCAAGGGAACCAGTAAAGGTATCCGTTATGGGCAGGTGGCCTTTATATACAGGTTCAAACAATAAGAATAAAGAACAAGTGGGGTACAATTCTACGGGCCTTTGTAAGCAGATGGCCCTTATATAGAGGTGACCTTTAAGGCAGGTTGAACTTTTAGATCGTTTTTTTTTAATAATCCTTTATTGCTTTATTTTTGATTGTATAAGTTGTTTCTTGTGGATATTTTGAATTATATTCAAATTATATATTTTGAAATATTAAAGGTGCAAGAATGAAAAAAAGATATAATATAATGCAGCACATATGAAACCCCTTGGTGTTAAATAGTTTAGATCTTTCAAGTTGATGAACCAGTACATGTAAACGATCAATGTTAGTAAAATACAGAAATCAAAACTTATACCATTCATTGTTATAACATTCTTATTTTTTCAAAATTATTTGTTAGTTTGGGGTATTGGAAATTAACATCGGTTCAACAACATGTCATGCTATCATATTTTAAATGTCTAACTATTTTTAAGGATTAAAAGTGCAAGAACATGCATCATATCGAGCAATGCAAACATTTATATTTGTATATTAGATTTTTCATGCAGTATATCTATACAAAACTGTCCGTCGTTAGAACAGCTTCATTTTGCCTTTTTTTTAAGTTTCATCTCTTATATTTCATAGAAATAATGTCTTATTACTGTCATATAGACATCGGTTGTTAAGGAAAAATTTTAACATGTTATGATATCCCTCGTATCATGAATTATGTCCCTTACTATTATTGGAAAAGAAGTCCCCGTTGTAATGTGATACCCTACACGTAATCATGCGGGGTGCGATATGGAAAATATCGTACCACCTATCCCATGAGATTAATCTGTTACATATGCTAGAAATCTCTGTCTTATCCCGTGTAAGATATCATTAATTCAACAAGATGTCATATGCACTAGGCCAGATAATGTTTCAACGCGTTTTGTTAAATTTCAAATTGTTCTATCTTAACATTGTAGAAACATCCGTTTTTCACAAAAAGAATATTAACATTGCAATTTACGATTTTATACCCTTCACCAATAGTATCCACATAGAGCCCCAGACATCAGCTTGTATTTGGAATAGGAAAGGCAAAAATCAAGGAATGACAGTAATAAATGATACTCATGATGCAAACAACAAAATATAGAATAATGTTTCCATCACCAAGGATTCATGTAATCACTCCATTACCACACCATGCTATAAATTATAAAATAAGTAAGAAAATATTATTTATCATGCATGCACACCACTGTACTGACAAAACATTACCATATAGACATTCTATCATGCATTCAAACATTACTGACAAAAAGTTTATTTATCTGAAAAAGTCAAGTTAAATATATTAAACTATGTGCAAGTATTAAATGCATAATCGTAGTAAGGTCTGAGAGATATAGTTTGTCTTTGATAGACAAAGTGCAGGAAGATAGTGCAAGGGGAGAATGACTGATATTACATGAAAAATAAGCGATAGTGCAAGTAATATATCCAAATCAGCCAACATCCTTGAATAAAGACCTCACCTACCAAATAATTATTGACCTGTTCTCTCACCAAACAATATGAATCCCATCTTCCAGGCTAAATAAAAAGTCAACATTTGTTTAAATATCATACCAAAGATTTAAATATTGAGTTTTTACTATTTTCTGCTATCTGCTATGTAAATACTAACTACCGTTACCACAACACTGGGCGTTATTACGATACTATACTAACCACCTGTTAAAAGTCGTTATTCGAGTCTCGTATGTAAAGCTGACGAAATACGTTTGTCTACGCGCATTTACGTTTCTTTGTACAAATATTGTGTTATTGCACGTGATTAATTTTGACAAATGGTGCAACTAGTTTAGGTTTTATCATTGACACATGACTCGAGATACAAAAAATACAAAATAATAAACTAAATGTCTAAAACAATTTTTTTTAACCCTGAATAATTAACAAATTTTTATGAAATTCATGAAATCCATTCTAAGGATATACTAAGGATATAATCATACACAGATATGTATATTTAAGGAATAATTGAATGTCGTCTGTCCCAGTGAGCTTGAATTAAAGATACGACTAATTCCTCAGATTCTACTTCATAGTTAGACTTATGTCACTATACACCCATGAAAGGTTACATTTGAATCTATATGACAAAAGTCAACTATTTCTATTGTCAACTTTTCTTTTCTATACAGCAAAACATTCTTCTCCTGCTCATGGTTTATTTTTCCGCATTTAAAACGTTTTGGTATAGCTTGTTCACACTAATTTTAAACAACGAGGCAAGTTTCTTTCACATAAATTGTTTGAGTTGGGGATATTGCAAGTCCAAGCTTATGGAGGTTTTTATAGCCGTTTACTGTATAGTGTAGATAAGTACAATGTCTGTGTATCCAAAACTACCATGAGTATAGTTGACATCCTTTAGTTCCTTTTTCCTTTCGTTCTCAAGTCAGATTTCACACGTGGTGGGTGTAGATGGCTAGACATGAGGTTCTTCCAACCCATGCGGATCACCCGGTCTCACTTTCCTGGTGAAAGTTTACGAATTTTACTTAACTTGCCAGTTTCAAAGGTTTTTATTTTGCTTTTGGGGTTTGTGATATTGATCCGTATGTATTTGTTTGAATAATTTAAACCAATATGATTGTCGACTTTGGTTGTATTTCAGATGATCATCTATTCGGTCACTAAATGTGCTTTTACACAATTGATGGCAAGAAACTAGAAGCCGTGGTACTTACCGCAGTACTGTAACTGAACAAATAGAATATTTATACTAAAAACCAAACATACCATTCCATTTCCTTACCAAAATCACAATACAAGCAAAAACTTTGAAGCCAGCAAATTAGGTTAAACTTTCACCAGGAAAATGAGGCCAGGTGCTCCTGAAGAGTAAGCTAGTAAGGTAATACACAAGTGTTTTATGAACAATTGGGGTTACTTAATTTGTATGAAAATGGCGACATGCTGTTTTAAATTGGAAATTTAACTTTTACTACTACCTATACCAGTGTTTTTATGATGGCTAACTTTCACACATGTATAGTAAATGCAACCTTTATTACCATAAACTACATCTGTAGAGATATGTTATCTTTAAAGGAATTTTATATCTGACAAACGGACAACGATGCAAAATGTCATCAACGACATCCAGTTTTAACGTGTAAAATTCTTACAATGGCAACATAATGCATAATAATTCATTGAAATTAAGCAGAATTTACCAATCGACCCTACGTTTGGACATTGACCAATATGTTTGTGTTTGATTTAATGCTCACAAATACTATGATCTTGTGAGTTCTGAGAACATAAATGTATATTAAAATATCACAAATTAAAAGAATTTATTTTATAAAACATAAAGAAACAATATTGGTTATTAATTTTTTACACGAAATCGTTTATATCTGAATGTACAACCAAATTAAAATATGAAATTCGTTATTTTTAAGTTTCACCATCAAATACTCATTTCGGTGTTATGCTTCAATCAAGACAATATCATTTCTGGTGATAACAGTTATATAACTTGCTTCAAGTTGAGAGATTAAAATACAAGATGCCTTACTGAAAACTTAATGAATAGGATTGTGTGGGGATTACGGTTGACAAACTAGTCACAATGATTAAAGAGAAGTAGAATAGAAATAATAATACATGTACGTAAACATAACGTAAATCAATTGTTTTATCTCAACAAAAACCGTACAAACATGTTCTTTTTGTTGAAATTTTTATTAAGATTGGTTTTCAAGCAAACAGTGTTCTTATAGTGTTATTATGTTATTGCACACCCAGGCTTATCAAAACTCTCAAAGTTTATGGCCGTCATCACAGTATTGTTGATAAGTACGATGTTTCTGTATCTACAATCACCTTATATACATTTTGCGTCCCTTAGACCCATGTTCATTTGGTTCTCAATTATGATTACACACGTGGCGGGCATAACTATCTAAACAGGAAGTGTTTAACCTTCTGGGTCACCCGGCCTCACTTCCCTATTGGAAGTTAACGTGTTTAACTCAATTTTCCAGTTTTCTTTTGCTTTGTGATTTTGAAATGGATTAGTATGTTTGTTTTTGAGTATTTATCTATATTTTTAAAGATGTTTACAAAACCTAAAAACTAATATTTATGTTCTTCATTTACAATACAAATTAACATTCAAGACTAGAGTGACTTGCTATGAAATACAACTAGGTATCATAATTATCCACTAGATGACCGTTTTCATCATGTAGGAATAGTAAACATTTTGTTTACCATGTTCTGCTTGGGTCTGTCCATGATATATTAAAGGACCGATATACTTTTCCATATTCTTTGCAATACAGTCAAACCTATCTATAAAGGCCATCCAAAGGAAACAAGTAAAAATGACCTTGATAAGCACGTGGCCTTTATATACAGGGTCAAATAATATAAATAAATTACAGAGCAATTGGGATACAATTCTTCTGGCCTATATAAGCATGTGACCCTTATATACTAATGGAGGTGGCCTTTAAAGCAGGCTGGACTGTAGATAACGATGTTACCATCGTTACAAAGTAAAACAATTTCTAGACATTGAATATTTTTATAAAAACATATATTACAATATGAACAAAGGATTAGAACCATGCGAAAATCCTTCTTTATTTAAAGAAGAGATATGCTTATTGCAGGTTTTAAAGGTCACCTGATATTCATTTTCTCGAACGAATAAATCTGTGCGTGCTTCGGCACTAATCTGATATATTCCTACCACAGAAACTATCACATCGTCCAAATATAATTTGAATAATTGTTTCTTTGGTAAATTGTGTTTGTACAGTACATGAATACACCATGGTCTGTGATACAAAAGTGAATTAAATTATCTTTGTAAAATTGATCCCGCGGTACATATTTTATGTAGTGGATTTTTACCAATCTGTATCGATCTCCGTCTATATAATACGTTTTGTATTCTGTGTTGTGACAGACTTAAATAAACATTGTAAATATCACAAACAACACCATTGCAGGATCAGAATTGACATGGATTCCTGATTTATATCTACCCTGAGATTTCACAATTAATATTCCACTCTGCTTAAAAGAATACCGTTAATGAGTCTGCATATTACGCTTTAAATCTCATTACAAGCATTAACAACACATTTGCCATACAGAATACGAGAGACCTGGTGTTATATTTGTCTAATAACAGCTGAAGTGTTTCCCCATGGACTGTAGAGAGGTGTGCACTGGTAGCAATATTTTCTTTGATCTAAATATGTAGTTTGCTAATGGCTGTATAAAGTAAAAAGTCCATTCTTTATAATATTGTCTATTTAAGAAACAATAACATTCTACAATATATATAGACAGAAACCATTATTTTATATTTTAAATTAATGTACTCTAAAGGGCAAATTTTTCGCGTGGGTAAAATTTTCACTTATTTCGCCCTAAAGAGATTACTGAGAATATTTTACCCACACGAAAACGACTACCCTACAGGCATATAGAATGTAAATCCAATTACAAGGGGAAGTCAGAAAGTTCATAAAACAGCGTATTCAGCCAAGCGTAACACACATTTTTTTAAACTTATTTAGACAACACAACATTCCGCTATTTTAAACATATCAATTTTATTTGTCACAACATATTTGTATAATTCTCAAAAGCATTCAAAGTTGGTGACCATCAAGCAATGATGGGAAATCAAAATGTTGAGTTTAGGGCAGTAAGAAAGTTCCTCACAGTAGAGGGATCAAATGCCAAAGAAATTTACTGGCGAATGACCGAGATGTACGGTGACAGTGGTCCTGCCTATTCCACAGTGGCAAAAATGGTCAGCTGCATTTAAACGTGGGCGCACCTCACTGAAGGATGACCCAAGGTCAGGTCAGATGCCATCACAAAGAAAATTGTCACGTCTGTGGAGACCCTCCTCATGGATGATCGTCGAATTAAGATTGATGACATAGCTAGGGAGTGTGACATTTCACATGAAAGTGTATACACGGTTATGCACGAGCATCTTGGGATGTCAAAAGTATCCGGAAGATGGGTCCCCAGAAACCTTAATGTGCAGGATCGCTTCCAAAGACTCCAGTCAAGTTGGGAGCTTCCATTTACGTTTAGTGACTGGTGATAAAACATGGATTCATCATTGGGACCCAGAAACCAAACAAGAGTCCATGCAAGGAAGCACACTGGCTCACCCTCACCAAAGAAATTCAAAACCCAACCATCAGCTGACAAAGTCATGGCCACTGTGTTTTGAGATTCTAAGGGTGTTCTGTTAATCAATTATAAACCTGCTAGAATCTCTATCACTGAGACTTACTATGCTGATCTAATGAAGCAGCTGAAAGCTGCTATTAAATTAAAAAAAAAGGGGAAAGTTGAGCCCAGGGGTATTGCTTATTCACGACAATACTCCCGTGCACAAGTCAAGGATTGCACAAGAAGCGATTCGTGAATGCAAGTTCGAACAAATTAATCACCCTACAGTCCCGATTTGGCACCAAGTGATTATTTCCTATTTAGAAATTTGAAATTCCATTTACGGGGATTTAGATAGGACCAAACCGAAGACTTCTATTTCAAAGGTATAGACAGTCTGAAAGAAAAGTGGGCTAAGTGCATTGGGGTAAATGGGGACTATATTGAAAAATAATAATAAAATGTATGGTTTATTGCGGCAATATATACCCCGTTCTATGAACTTTTTGACCTCCCCTCGTATATTGGTAACGCGAAAATTACACCCACGCGAAATTCCAGATTTCAGAAAGCGCACAATTATCACTCTGCGAAAAAAATCTTTTACAGTATATGAAATTTACATAGGTTTAACTGTTTAATTGATTATTTTAAATACAGGAGTTGTGTTACAATTTTCTTGTGGCAAGTTGAGCTCTTGTTTGCTAGTTCTTAGCCTTGAAGGTGATATTTACGACGGGTTCTATGTATATAAGGACCAGTGGTTGGAGGCGATGCGTAGTGCTTTACAACAGTGTCAACTTAAAACAAACTGTAAGTGCAAGAAATTGTAAAATCATTTAATGTAACACGCTAAACAAATGAACTTCTACAGCATCATTCTCTGTGCTCATTCTGTCACAATATCGTAAATGTCACTTTTTCTGCGATGATAGCCATCCGTCTCCAATATGGAGTTCTAAAATATGTTTGCCTTAATTTGTCTCATTTTCTTCTATTTACTTCAATTGTGTCATGTTCTTGGTTTCAATGATAGTTACCAAGAAAATGTTTTTCATCTTTTATTTTAAAACTTAATTCTGGAAGAATCTATGATTGCTTTTGGTGCATCCGATTTAAAACTAAATATTGATTTTCAGTAATTACTGTACATAATCCTTTAAACTAATTATTTTGCTTCTTTACATTTAAAACAAACGTGTTATTTTAAAAGAGGTAAGGACAGAAAGACATGTAGTTGAAAATTTGAATTCCAGATCATCCTATAATGAAATAGTTTTGTATTGTCTTTGACATAAACAACGTGTGGTTGCAAGACAAACCAATGATTTAAGGATGCCTGGAAGATTGTTACCTTTGATGTAAACAAAGTCCAAATGTGACCAAACTCTCCCTTATCACTTTCAGAGTCAATTCCATGGCTACCAATTTTTCCGTTTTATCACCGGTTTGGTTGGTTGAAAGTTTTAATTAAACCTGTCAAAAGTATGTTAAAAATAAGAAGCTAGAAGTTGTTGTATTTTCAAATGTTAAAAGCGAAAAAGATTGGGTTTATTTCTATAGACTATTGGTGGTAAAATAAGTGGGATCTGGTAGTAATGAAACCATACCACAAAACATTTACCCAAGAATCCAATACACGCAAGTGTTCTTGTTTGTTGTGCTGTTTCTTTCATTTACTTGTTATTTTGCCTTGTTTTTTTTCACATGAGCTATCTCTAAATATATGTCCTTCAGACAAAGATTCCTCTTCCTATATACCTCCATATAACCAGCTCATATACATGACAGAAGGCGGACATAACCGAATCTGTCTGTCACAGTGCAACTATCGAAGTCAATGGTTGAAAATCAGAATATCGAATTTTCTGTGTTTGATTTCATTTTGGGCCACATTGAAATTGTATTTTTTTTAATCTTTAAGTTGCTTCTCAAAATCGCTGTACCTTTAAAAGAGACCGGCCAAACTGTGGTTTTTATTGGAAACGTTTACAAGCAAAAAGAATAGAACAGCCAGGTAGAAAAAACAAACAACAGAAGATTTAATAATAATTCCTGAATTCATTTTTTCACTGAAACATATTTCCTGTTTCATAATCCATAACGTATAGATTTAAATTTACACCTGTACGAATCAATTATCCAAACAAGATAGAAACGAAAAATCACTCCAAAGTTCTTAATTCTGATTTTTAAAAATAAAAAAAAAGTACTGCCCGTGTTTTTTTAAGCTCTTCCAATAACCCAGCAAATATTGCTCATGTTAACCCTGTACAAAGGGATTTCACTAACTTGTGAATTGATGTCATTCACCGCATATTGCATAAATGGATGATAATAAAAATCGATGATAGTCATTTAGAAGACAGTATTCTCTACGGTCTGTCTCTTGCTATCAGATAGATATTTAACTTGGGGATTGAATTTAGAATATATTTCTATGCCTATTTCGCATAATAGTAAATAACCAAGTCAACGTCAAGAACTGTGACGGACAAATACGTGTGTCCATTGAATGACTGTCTCAGCGAATGAACTATAATGATATTACAAAGTACAATTCACAATCTAAATTGCTTTTTTGCACAATGTATTAATGTAAAGCCTGAAGTATTTTAATTGTTTTTCTACTTATTAAAACAAGGCATGAATTACAATGCCTAATGTACTATTAATGAAACAAAAGAAAAACATACCAGTCCATGTTCAAATCACAATCAATCCAAAATCAAAGTAAAAATTTTGAAAACTGGCAAAAAACTAGCTAAACTTCTACAAGAAATCCAATTATTTAAGAAATTGTTAAATGATAAAAATGTAACGAAACAGTAAATAATTCGGAAATATATAATTAACCATGTAATGAAATAAGCCTGTTTTTGCATAATTAGTTATATACAGCATAAGAACGATCTGAACATACGGAAACCAACTGTCACGCAGTTGAAGTCTGTACATGATATTAAGTCAAACGATTCGCCATTGTAAATTACTAAGACTTGTATTATGCAACAAGGTGGACACTAGGATTTGTCAACCGGAAAATATGATATTTGTATAGGCTGTTGTCCGAGGTAAATATATTTTTTTTCTGAGGTTAATAAATATTTTGTATACCGAATGAAAAGTTAATAACTCCTTTATTACATGACCAATGATTTTAACCCCGGTGTCCGGTCGAATTAGAAAGTTTTATAATCAATGGGCTTATTATTGGTTGGCATTAACCTGCCTTGATAGCTGCCTCTTGTTTCAAATATACTTAACGAGTTTTCGCATTCCCTTAGCATGTCTACTAATTTCGTCCATTAGATGGCAAAAATGTTACAATTTAGCGCAAGAAAGTGGCTATAAAAATATTTATTTGGACAATTAGAATTGTTGCCCTGTAAAATCCGTCATTCGCATGTCGTCCATCAGACGACAACAAAATTACAATTAACACAAAAGAAAGTGCCAACAACAAAAATAACAATATCTATTTGGCTAATAAAATGTGTTGCCCTGTAAAATCTGTCGTTCGCTTGTCGACGTCCATCACACGACAACAAAATTACAATTTACACAAAAGAAAGTGCCAACAAGAAAAATGATATATTTGGACAATTAGAATTGCATTATATGGATACAAGACAAGCCACTTGATCAAGAAGATGATTGTATCACACGTAGAAACAGTATTATGTATATCGTATCAGTAGACTGCCCTGAGTCGTCAAAATTATCATATTGATGAAAACAATATTCCCCAGACGAATCTCATTCATCTGTACGTGTTATTTACTGATAAATATCACAGCAGTCAGAATCCATTACAATTCCATACATCTTTTAGTGTTTATGTTAGCATCAGTGAACAGGTTAATTATCATCAAATGTTGTGTCCTGGTAGTGGTTTAACATTCATTAACTCAGTAAATCTGATCTGATTTAATATTGCAGATACGTTATACTTTCTGGGTTCAAAATGTCCAGTAAACCTCAGCGTGCTAGTATTTACGAACTCAACATCCCTACAAAAGCCTGCAAGCCATGGTCTGCTAACAACTCTACATTCTATATCTTATCAGTGCATTATGTCTCTGTCGACAAGTTGTTGTGCCGTTAGTAATATCATGAAGTCATTCAAAGGATATCAGTTTTTTATAGTTATAAAAATCGAAAAAGAAGTACCCACTCTAACATAATATATGGAAGGTTGTGCTTGAATAGCATAGACTTGTCAAAAGCCACGACTAGCTATAAATTAATTACTAATTAAGAAATCAACCAAATTACTGACAGTACATTTGTTGTGAAAATACATGAATATGTTTTATATACCAATACATTTCAATCATCTAAATATATCTTTCTCTCTCTCATATGTTATAAATTGATGTACATGTATATGTAATTTTATTTGCTATTTGTAACAAAATTCATGTATTAGAATTATAATATCTCATATTGATGACTTCAATGTCTCTATTGTCAGCTTACCAAGGTTATTGCAATCATAGGTGTATCAGGCCCCCAAAACGTTTTTTGGCCGTCATCACAATATTATGATGCTTCTGTGTCCAGGATTACCCTGTGTATATTTTATGTCCCATAGTTCCATGTTTTTTTTACTCTCAATTGTAATTACACACGTGGCGAGTGGTACTAGATAAAAAGGATGCTTACTCTTCCTGAGCACCCGGCCACAGTTCATTGGTGAAAGTTCACGTGTCAATTTGTTAGCTTCGAAGTTTTTATTTTTCTTTGGGATTGTGATTTAAACATGGATTAATATGTTTGTTCTTAAAGCATCGTATTGAAAACAAGCAATCTATTATTCCTGTTTAATACTCCCATTGATGAATGTCTGAATATTGGTATTTTTCTTAGTTATTTCACGAAGACAGTCACTATAAGCTTCGTCTCTGAGCTAATGGTTTTGATTAAGTCAGCAATCCGTATATACATGTATTTATCTTACTCAAATTAGAAATTAGAAACCTAATCAAATGACAATTATACAATGCAAATAATTTCAGAGAAACAGATTTATAATGGTTTAAATATGTCAAGACGTTTTGTTTGGTTATTTGATGTTGTAAAATGAAACATCAAGTATTGCAACTGCATGCGATCTATTTAATAAAAGCCAGAACCAGCAAAACACGTCGAAACAATGATAAATATAATTGAATGGCATAACATACAATGTGTGTTGTTGATACATTTGACGATGACCAGAACCACCAATAACATGTCGAATCAAAACAAACGTACCGTACCATGTCCAAATCTCAATCTGAAAGCAAAGTTTAAAAACTAACGTTTAAAATTAAACATGTGAACTTTCATGAGGCGAGTATGGCCAAGACGCCCTGGAAAGGTAAGCACCTCCTGTTTTTGTAGCCACACCCGCCACGTGAAATATAGAAGTTACAATCACAATTAAATGGTAGAAATTTCACTTATAAGCAACTTGTTTCGTTTTATATAGTTCTTATAGTGTGAACAAGCTCTAACATAGAGGCATGTGATGTGACATCTAAAAAATTAACTGAAAATAAACATTTATGATTATTTTGGCAATGGCTTTATGTCAGATTAGATCAATTTTACCCATTACATACTTATTTATATTACTTTCCGTATTCCTATGTAGTATTTGTGATGTAAAGGACTCATTTATTATCTGATGCCAATTCTTAAAGTTTGTTTAGTAAATATTTTATATATCGACCGTTTAATAAAATACACATTATATATTGCATTTGTATCTAAAGTAGCAAAGAAGAGAAAATTGTCTGTAGATCAATAAAGTTGAATATAAAACTGGACGTATCAAGCATTTTGTCATTTTAATGAAGAACCAAGGGTCATTATCGTCATTTGCCGACAACATTACAAAATCTACTTGGTTTGATTGAGACATTTTAAATGACAATTCGGAGAAAACACGTTCTTGTTAATGTGTAAATGGAAAAATAAGATTTATTCCATGTTATAACATTTGATAAATAACCTGGAATTTCTTTTATATCTTTTTGCTAATGGAATACTTCAGTCATTTACAATACATCATGCCGTAGATTACCCTCAGAATGGCAATGTGTTTATTTGTTATTCATTATGAATCTTATCGTTAAGGTCAAAGATATACATGAACTGAATTCACACACAATATATCAGATCGATTATAATTTAAGTTAATTTCTATATACAGAAGACTGGATATACGTATTTTGACAATAATCATAGAAATAAAGAACATGTCCCAACAAAAGAAACAACATAAAACACACACACAGATAAACAGATACTTAATCATCATACTATAAGGATCATACTCCACGAATTCAATTTTTCCAAACAAAACTACCTCTCTTTCTTTCTCTGTTTTCTCTTTTTATTTATATAATAAAAACAAACATACTTATCCATTTCCGAATCACAATCCAGAAGCAAAGTAAAAACTTTGGAACTGACAAGTTAGGTTAGACACGTGAACTTCCACCAGGGAAGTGAGGCCGGGTGCTCCGGAAGGGTAAGCACCTCCTGTTTAGCTAGCTACACCCGTCACGTGTGTAATCAAAATTGTGTGAAAGGAACATGGAACTATGAGACGTCAAATATATCCAAGGCAATCCTGGACACAGAGACATCAAACTTATCAACAATACTGTGATGACGGCCATAAAACTTTTTGAGAGCCTTGATAAGCCTAATCTATATGTGATTTATACCAGATTGTCCTGTCCTCCTAGTTAATAATCAAACCGACCATGGCGTCAGTTTTAGTTTTAATTCATATGCTTATTGCCTATTAAAGCAAGGAATGCATAAACACATTTTATCATACTGCTAACGTCAGTAGTTTCTATTTTATTAAGCATTAGGGCATTTAAAAGTTTAACAATAGTTTTATCGTGACCAATTAACAAACACTCCGATCAAGCCAGCTACATTTTGGTCCCATATAGGTAGAATACATGAAGGTAAAGTTTGGTTTCCATCATCATCATTTAAGATATTTTTAATTGATTTAAAATTATGAACTATATGGAAAAAACTGGGGGACTTAAATTTAAATTTTCAATATTATAGAAATTAAATTGATTTTTCTTTTTATTATGAAATTCATTTCTTATAATTCAATTTATATGCGCTTTTGCGTAGAAATTCAAATGTCTCAAATGTGCGTCGTCCACAATAAGATCACTGAGAGCCAATCCATTCATGCAAAAGATCAAAGAAGAATTGAATTATTAGGGGCTACGGGAAATGCGTATTTTGTCTGGTTAAGATTCTCTTCATCGTGTTCTCTCTCTATAGGAACAAAATAGGCGACTCCATTTTTAAAGGCAAAAGGGGTAACAGCCTCCTAGCTTATCTTGTTTATAAGGTTTAGATAGGGGTGTTTTATTGTCACCATATTTTCTAAATTCAATCATTATAGGGTTTATAAGTATGTATTTTTCTGTATGGAGGAATTGCATGTATCATGTGTCTCTAATGTGTCAAATAGACAATTTCAGATTTCTAAAGGTTTCAATAAATTAAAACATTTATAAAATAACTTAAAACATAAGGTATCAAAAATTAATACGGCATCTGCAAATTCGGATTAAGTTTATATACTTCAGTTTACAACGGTGTCAAGTTCCCTAAATAGGCAAGCTACATTGTTTTCTGACGACTTTTGTTAAAATAAAAATAAAATAAAAGTTATTAATATTTTTCTGGTCCATCAAACAATTGTGATCATATTCCTTTAAATATCAAAATTAAAAATTTAACACACCGATCCATGTCCAAATCCCAATCCCGAAGCAATTTTTAAATATCAAAAACAAATATACTGATTCATATCCAAATAACATTTTCAAACCAAACTCAAACTGGCAAATTAACTTAAAAATCTGAACTTTAACCACAGAAGTCAGGCTTGGTGCTCCGGAAGGGAAGTATATCTACTATATACACCCGCCACGTATAAATGATTATTAGACATCAAATAAATCTGAGATAATTTTGAATACAGAAACATCATAGTTAAATTGTGGTGACGACCATAAAACATTTGAAGATCTTGATAAAGTTATGTTTGCAATATCCCGGAGTCAACAATTTTATAAGTCCCCTACCGGCGAAATCCGAAGGGGACTTTAGGTTTGCGCTCTGTCCGTCCGTCCGTCTGTCACGCCTCAGTTTTCCACACTTATTTTCTAAAATCTTTTAGATAATGAACTGATTTTTGGTATGTGAGTCTACCATGATGAGTTGCAGATCTAGTTAGCGTTTCATTCTGGTCCACAAATTTTTACATGAGTTATAGCCCTTTGAACTGAAATTTCAGTTTTCCGCTCTTTTTTTTCTAAATGCTTTTAGATAATGAACTGATTTTTGGTATATGAGTCTACCATGATAAGTTACAGATCAAGTTTACGTTTTGTTTCCATCTGCTAATTTTTACGGAGTTATGGCCCTTTGAACTTTGAAAATTCACTGAAATTTCAGTTTTCCGCTCTTTTTTCTACACGCTTGCAGTTAATGAATTGTTTTTGGTATGCAGGTCAACCATGATGAGTTACAGATCACGTTTACGTTTCGTTTCTTTCCGCTAGTTTTTATAGGAGTTGCCCTTTGAACTTTCAAAATTCAATGAAATTTCAGCTTTTTGCACTTTTTTCTACATGCTTGCAAATAATGAATTTTTGAGAACTCCATTGCTGGTTTTTTATTTTACTATGATCAAGTTTTGCTTTACATCTTGAACAACACTTATAACTATAAATCTGTGTACCATATAATAAGGTACATTTTACCTAAAACTTTGGGATTAGTGAAAAATGCGACCGGTGGGGGACTATATATTGTTTTGCAATACTCTCAGAATGCTTGTTTATTCTGTTGTATAAAGTGTCCGTGGTAGGAACAAACGCTGCCACAATGTTTAACAAATACACCATAAGCAGGGGAAGCAGGTAAATTGCTTTATAGATAAGGAAAGTTGACGATAGAAAAATTGAGCCATTACGTTTGTCATACAGCTTAAAATGAAGAATTATTATATTATTAAGCTAGTGTTGTAAACAAAATACCTCTTTGTTTGGAATTGTTCATCTAACTGATTACTGAAAAATCTCTAATACACAAGTACAAAAGTAGTATTAATAACAAGCATATAGATGCTCTCTAGTCTTTCAAACTAAGACATGTTGTAAACTAATTAAACTATTATATGCACACATGCAGACAGAAGTATCACTATAACTGAAGAAGCCTGTTTAATGCAGACATATTAATTGCTTAACATTTATCTTATAAATCCCTTAACTAAAGTTTGACATTTAAAGTAACATATATTTCTAAAACATAATTCCCTTTATACAAGATAGAAGGTATAGTCGAACATCATCATACATAACTGTGCAGTCCATCATTATTATGATATATTTTTATTTATGGATATTGGAACAAATTTAAAAACTGCAAACGAATAAAACTTAAAAATTGTTATTTTTTAGACTTGCCATAATTTCCTCAATACATTTCGTTGGCGTTACACAGGTATAACTATTCAAATTGTTTCAGTGGGTACAATGCTGATCATGTGTATTGACAGGTCCAACCCGAAATTTTATAGGCCCCCAATAAATGTAGTTTACAGTTACATAAGAGTTTGTTAGCTTAAATAAATTTTGACATGTTTTGTCAAAGATTTTCAATAGTTACAGTTGACTTACTACTAGTTTAAACCGAGGTCAATCTTGCGCGAAAAAAATTGCAATAGGGGCAGTTACCCCCTTTTATACATCTCAGACACACAAACTCCTCCTGTTTGGCACAAACAGTTTAGACACTGAGAACAAAACATATCTATCAAAGATAGAAAAAAATGACGTAAAAATAATACAATGAAACGTTTTTTGCAGTAGAAAATGTACATTATACGGAAAATAAATGATATTCAAATAGACTAAAATCAGATTTTGCCCCATTTTAAAAAATAGGTATTTTAGTTTTTGAAATACAGAATGCATTTCAACCGATAAAAAGATATGTATTTCTTTGAGAGTGCTTGGTTATCACATTTACCTACGTTTTATGGTTCTTTTCAGTATTTTCTATCCATTTGGTCCATATTTCAATAAATTGTTTTTCCTCAATCTTTTCATTTGTTTTCCAACTCACAGTTCACCTGAACTAAAATCTAACATTTTATCAATTATGTCATTTGAAAAACATTCTGTATAGATTAACATTGTCGTTTGACAAACATAAGTGTATCAATCACAAAGCACTAAGACTGTCAAAAAGGGGGCTCCAAACTTTCGAGCTTGACAGGTTACTTGTCCAACATTTAATTTGTCACGATTTCATTTTTCAAGTCAATTTTGGGTTAATATATTGCTTTTTATCTTAGAAAACATAATTCTAAGGTAACAAAATATGTTTATTGTTCCCCAGAGGGTATTTGTTGTAACTTGTACCCAGTTCTTTTACCTCTAACCTTAAATGTATGTATGTATATCAATATGCTTCAGTATGTTTAATTGTGGCAAAGTACATGTACCTTCATTGCTTCATCATTGAAGACATCGTCATATTTATCTTAATCAAAACAATCAAACATGCGATTGTAAGTTTTGAAATACAATTAATTAAGCATTTTCCTCTCATCATAAACAAAACGCTTTGATTGACACAAGCTGTTAAATACAAATCAATAATTATTCAATTTAGAGGTACACGTAGATTGTAACTAGCATAATATTAATTGACTGACGACGTTTGAATTTCTCTGCTCAGTGAGCATTGATAAGAACATGTAAAGAAAATTAATTAGCATGCCTTCTGTCCTTTTGTCTCCTCTCATATCTCCATCAATTTCACCTACCTACTTTTTAAATAAATAGCTTTTCTATACACTATTACTTATGTTATCCTACAGGGTAAAAATGTTAGCCAAGATTTTATTTTCTTCAAATTGTGTATTAACTGATACTCGTTTTAACAGTAACAATAAAGGATTTACTTAGTAGTAAATAATGAAGAATTGTCGAGGATAAATACCATTTATCATTGATGTCTTGTTTATTATAATATCATAACATGATATTAAACCGTATGTGTTTTTCAAGTCAAACACAAACATACATGTCCAAACCACAATTCCAAAAGCAAAATTACGTTTATTGACGTTTTCAACTAATAACGATAATGTAAACAATTACATATTACACAAGTGTTAATTTTACAACGCTAGGCGGCCGTTTCAGAATACAATAACTCATCGGTAGTGTTTAGACCAAAAACTGTGAAACCAAATTATGTCAAAGGGTTGAAAAAAATAGCCAAAGAACCAAAATAGATTCACACAATTTATCAAACGAAATACCTTGCATCAGATAGTATACCTTAGTTTTTGAGGATTTTCAAATCTTAGTCAGCAACATATTTCGACAATAGAGTATTTCTGACAATACGAAAGTATTGTCTACTGAGTTTATTATTTCCCCAGGGATGCTTAGTCTTACAACCGTGTAATATGTGTAAATATATCTTCAAAACTGTTACATTTTGAAATTTTTGCCAACTGCTTATATTTGTTCGTATATCAAAAACAAATATACAAATGCATGTCCAAATTACAATTCCAAAGCAACGAAAAAACATTGAAACTGGCAATTTAAGTTATTAAACATGTGTAAATGCGCAAAGGAGGTAAGGCTGAGTGCTCTGGAAGGGTAAGGGTAAGCACTTCCTGTTTAGGTGGTCATGTGCGTTATTAAAATGAATGTGTGCTTATTTATAATAATACTTTTTATGATAATAATACACTCCATAAATTATCATACATGTTTAAAACTTGTCCTATTATAACAAACTAAAATCTTTACAAAATTCAATTGTTGAAAACATTATTATGGTGTTTTTCAGCAAAAATAGTTTATCTTTAAAATATTATTTTCCCAAATTTTTATATTTTCCCCCAAAATTTCAGAATATTCCAAGAAAAGTCATTTCAAAAGAAAAAAAACTATTACATACATTTAGATCATAAAATTTAGATATCACTTTCAAATACAGGAAAAGAAAAACTTTAAATTGTATGAACAAATTTTGATATGATATTTCTAATGTAAATCAACAACAAACACACTAATTCCATGTCCAAATTACAATCCAGAAGCAAATTGAAAACTTTGGAACTGACAAGTCAGATTTGAAACGTTACCTTCCTCCAGGGAAGTAAGGCCGGGTGGTCAAGAAGGATAAACACCTCCTGTTGAGCTACCTACATCCACCACGCGTGTAATCAAAATTGTGTGAAAGGAACATGGGACTTAAAATATATCCAGGGCAATCCTGGACACGGAGACATCAACAATACTGTGATGACGGCCATACGACTTAGGCTTGTAAATCTATGGCAAATATAAAGTTGTTAAGTTATTTATGGAGGGCGGTGTATATCTTAATAGAAACTATATCTCACTGTAACACTGCTGATTGCAAGGAACAGCTGTACATAATTATACCAGAGATAGAGAGAAAGAGAGAGAGAGAGTTATAACTGCAGAAGTTAATTTTTAATTATCTATTAATCACCACTATTTGTCAGTAGCCATCTGTTACACTGCTGATTGCAAGGAATAGCTGTACATAATTATACCAGAGAGAGAGAGAGAGAGAGAGAGAGAGAGAGAGAGAGAGAGAGAGAGAGAGAGTTATAACTGCAGAAGTTAATTTTTAATTATCTATTAATCACCACTATTTGTCAGTAGCCATCTGTTACACTGTTAGACATACATTATTATATATTGTAAAGGTAATTGGATCATTGTCTTGTGAATCAATGTTGTTCATCTCGGATCAACATAGTAATACCTGTAATTAAGACCTACAACACATCCGACGTGAAACATACACATGATTCTGTACATCACCTGGTATTTAAAAACCATTATACACCAACCATTATAATTATAACGACATCGAATTGATTTTACAAAACAAACAACTTATGTTGCATACTGTATATAGATGTAGTGAGTGAATTAATGACTGGATTTTTTAAAACGTATGCCGCATCAAAATAAATATTTTATAAAACCGCACATATTGATGTATTGAGTTTAACCATGTCGTCCTATATCCGTCTCAAATTAAAAAGCTATTATATCCTGTTAAACAATAGTTCGTGTTTAACTTTACTTTACTGAATGACCTGTAAGCGTGAAAGGACTTTAGTTCAGACACTTGAAAAAGAGTAATGAAATTCTAATCCACATTTTATTAAAGAAAATTGTTAATCATTAACCCCAAGAGGTAAAATACTTCAATAGAGTCAGAAACAAGCAAGGCATCTTATCAATATTCAATTAAATTATGACATAATATATATGTATAAGTGAAAAGAATTATAACACACTAAAAATTACAACGGCAGAGAAAACACACGAAAAGCTATTTAACTATCAAGACATTTTTCAGTTAAATGTATTCTTGTCTACCTAATGCGGACTTTTGTAGCAGAGAATATATATACAGAAGTTATCAACTCAAAACTAAACATAACTGTCCATATTTAACAACATAATTAAAACAATCACAACTTGCAAATGTATTTGAATACGTTATCTTCCAGAAGGGAAGTGAGGCCAATTGCTCGTAGAGAGTAAGCACCTACTTTATTACCAGCCATACATGTACCTAACATGTGGAAATTCAAAACTAATAATGAAAGTAACTTGGAACTAAGATACGGCAATTATATCCAGGAAAATTTTGGATAAAAACACATACTTATGAACAATATTGAGATGACGGTCATAAAACTTTTAGAAGTCTGTGATAAGCCTAGTCTTGCTTATTCCTGCGTCAAAGGATTATTTGTAAGCAATTTACTTCGTTTTTAAAGATTCAAAAGCAGGAACAAAGAAACTCTTTCATAGCGTTTTAACTGTGGAACAAATACACCATAGGCAAGAAAAACAGGTATGTCGCTATTTAGAAAAGGAAAGCTGGCAATAGAAAAATTGAAGTAGTTTCGTTTGTCATACAGCTTCAGAAAGTCATTAATTGTTAGAATTAGATACACGTACTTTTAAAACTTGACACATATATACTGTGCTTACATTTGTAACCCTTATATTCGTAATTAAACTTAATATAAAATATTACAGGAGTTAATTACAAATATATTGTTGTCATTATAAATAACTTTATAACAGTAACGTTCATTTATGTGTAACAACATAGATGAAGCTTTAATCTCTCAAGTCATAACTAACCATGCTTGTTCGCCAAAGTTGGCTCCAATCCACAATTACCGATTGTTCATTGATTAAACCTAAAATTCCAATATGTAACTAAAGGTTATCACCTCATTAGAGCGGCTTCGGTATTCTCTCGGATAGTTTGATTATTCAGCTAATAGTCTATTATGTTGAGGTGACTGTCAGGTTTAAAAAAAGATAGAGAAAATAAGAAATCTGATTTTTTTGGCATTTGATTTAGACAATGTAAATATGAGAAGTTGATTGAAATTGTTGTTTTTGTAATCCATTAGCTAAGAATCAATTTTCTATTTTGTCGTTGCTGGCGTCGTCGACATCGATACTAAAGTAGAATGATAAATGTGGTTAATGTGCTGTTGTTATACTCACACAAAAATAACATCATAAAACGTTTGCCTTCCCAACCATCAATTATCCACAAAAGTAGGTTTATACACTTAGGGAGAGCATTATTGGAATTGCTATATATATCGGAGTAAAAAGTAAAATAGGACATATTTAATAGTTACATTTTATGGGATATTGACATTGTCCTGAAATTTATATCTTTTGTCACTTGCTGGATTGCATTCATTGAAAAGAACTACTTTTTTCTATTAATCATTTGTACAGTGTATTCCAGAGAAATTACAGTTTAATAATAACTGTTTGACAGTATATTCTTTATAGTACAAGTAACGAGCCGTTTAGTCCAAATATTTTCGGTTTTTTTTCTTGGGCAATACACAATATCAGAATATAATTTTCAAGTATGATGTAGCTGTATTCAATTTAACCTGGCTATATCTGACGTCCAACAGTTTCTTTCATTTTCAATTTTATAACACACGTTGTGGGTGTAGCTAGGTAAATAGTGTGTGATTACACTTTAAGAGCATCCGGATCACTTTCCTGGTGGAAATTTACGTGTTTAACCTAACTTGTCAGTTTCAAAGTGTCAGCACATTCAAATTCACAGCAAATTTCATATCAGACAATATTAGACGATAGCTGATCCTGAACCCTGATATTAAATCCACTGGTCCTGTAGCAACCATATCAAGTAAGCACTACACCTCTTGTCACTGAGACAAGAGCAATAATGAGAAGATAACATAACTTTCAAATGACTAAATGATTATACATGACAATCAATTATACATCTAATAAACGAGTTTGCCCTGATACACGAACACATCAAACACGTATAAAAATGTTGACATTGCCTAGCTCATTGTCGTTACTTGTTACCGTTACCTTTAATGCTAAAATAAAACGCAAGCTGTTAAGAAATAAATTGTTGACTCGGGAGATATTGCAAGGCTATACTTATCAAGACCCTCAATAGGTCTTATGACCGTCACTCCATTATTTTTAGTTTGATGTCTCTGTATCTAAGGTCCTCCTGGATGTATTGGGCGTCGAATAGTTACATTTTCCATTCATTCTTAATTTTGATTACAAACGTGATGGGTGAAGCTAGCTAAACAGGAGGTGCCACCCTTCTGAAGCTCCCGGGCTCATTTCCCTGGTTTAGGTATTTGACTAAATGTGCAAGTCTTAAAAGCTTTTTTGGGCATAGATGGGGTGTGTTTGTTACTGACTATAAAGAATTAATCTTTCTCGGGGGGAGAAAGTGGTTTTAGGCGTTCCATGTACACGAGCAAGTTAAACCGTGGTGCTGGACAAGTGCTAGTAGTGAATGTCTCGTACTCGTAAATACCCGCGATAATTGATGACACATTTTCCAGTCTTGTATAGTGCTGACGAAAAAAGCGTCTTGTAATATCCCCGAGTTAAGAATTTATTCGTAAGCAGCTTGCAGTTTGTTTAACGTTCCTAGTATGGGAACAAGCTCTTCTGTAGAGTATAAACTCTTCCTAGAACCAAAATCTGATTTACCGATGATGACATTGCCTTGTCTTTTTGCATGATGCAGATATTCAGGAATTGGGCAACAGTTTGATATGTGTAAAGTTTTATAAAACAAGGGTAGTTGTGTAGTTTTATGACGACCACCATAGTGTGTCTCGCTTTTTGCAGACCTAATGCAATACTACAGTGCCAGAGTTTAATCCCCTGTGAATTTACAAGTTTTTACTTTGCGTTTGGGATTGTGATTTCAACATTGATCGTATGTGTGTATTTGGTATAAACGAATGCAATAAAACTAAAACATTTAAATACACGATTTTTGTTCTATTAAATCAGAGGTATAACTCATTATGTTCTCAAGGATAGGAAAAAAACTTTTGTAGTCGACATTCTATTTACGCATTTTACAATAGTTACTTGCTTAGAAATTCAATAATGAAAAATTAAATTTTAAAACTGCATCGAAACATATCACAGCATGTAATCGAGTTTTACTCATTAGAGCATATAATTTTGACGACATGTTATTTCATTATACCGAGCTCTTGCAACGTTCAGAATATCTGTCACGCAAATTACACGTTTTCCTGTCAGGTAATGATGACTTAACTTACAGTCATTAAAAACAATAATAAGGATGTTTTGAAAAAGACGAAATCGATAATATAATAATTTTTCGTACTTTTTATAGTATACATGTATGGCTGCCAAGCCAGAACGCTACTAAGCGCTTGACTGGAACGATTTCTCTCTGCCTAGGTCCGTATCAAACTAGGGGTAAATCATATTGTAAGAGTTTATCATCTCGCTTACCAAAGATTTGTAGTTTTCTCCGGGTTTCTCCGTCATCCCAGAATCGATATTAATGAAAAACATTGACTTGGACGTAAAATATTGCTCCATTGATTTATTAAATATATTACAATGTATTACCGTTAAATTGTTATTGTTTGGAATGGCCTTAGACTTATTCTTTGCTACTTCTGATTCGCGTGACAGAAATCACTACCGGTAATTGCTGGGATCTCGCGGTAAAAACAAAATCTACAGGTTTGTAAAATTAAGATTAATATGTGAAAAAGATTTTTTATTGATTGTTGCCAGAGTAACAAAGAACACGACTAAGAAAACTTTTATAAGACAAAACGAGGTTAAGTAATATATAGACCGCTAATTATAATAAATTTTCAATTGAGGGTAAAGGTCTATGTAAAGTATTAAATTGTCATGTGGTTCATTTGATTTATTTATTTAGTTTTTGTTCTTTATTACCTATAAATGCACTTTGTTTAAGAAACAACATGTAAGCGCCTGGCGACTAAAATGATTTTTTACCATCTAGGTTTGTGCACTGTGCACCATTGCTTGCTGATTTGTTTCTTTTTTCTTATGAAGCAGAATTTATGCAGAATCTTGTTAAATCTAGAGATAAGACTGTCGTCAAATCTTTCAACTTCACATACAGATACATAAATGACGTTCTATCTCTTAACAATTCTAAATTTGGAGACTTATCCAAATGAGCTCGAATGATTCTTTAAGTTCTGCTTCATATTTAGACTTATAAGTTATGACGCCCACGATAGGATACATTTGAAACTCAAAGGAAAAAGTTATGACTTCAATTTTTCTATTTTCAACTTTCCTTTTCTATGCAGCAACATACCTGCTTATGATGCATTTGTTTCTCAATTAATACGCTATGGTAAAGCTTGTTCTCACTACGGTGACTCTGTACAACGAAGCAGGCTACTTGCAAATTAAGTGTTGATCCAGGGATATTGCAAGCCAAGGCTTATCAAGGCCGTCAAAAAGGATTTATGACCGCCATTACAGCATTGTTGATAAGTTTGATGTCTCTGTGGCCAGGATTGCCCTGAATATATTTGACGTCCCATAGTTCCATGTTTCTTGCAAATAGTAGCGGATGTAGCTAGATGAACAGGAAGTGCTTACCCTTCAGGATCACCCTGACTCACTATTCTACTAAAAGTCTAACCTAACTTGTCAGTTCCAAAGTTTTGACTTTGTTTCTGCATTGTAATTCGGACATGGATTAGTATGTTTGTTTTTCATTTATAGTGCCCTTTCTACACAGCTCGAAAGTTATAATCAGTGGTTTCTATATTATTAAACCTTAATTTGTATTATTCAATTTTTTATTTATTTCTAGTTCGTGTTCTTGATTTCACTAGCTACAATCAAGAACGCGTTTTTCAGTAAACTGTTATGAATTATCATAATTCTTTTTCACATGTTAATCTTTATCTATAGATTTTTTTTACAAACCTGTATATTTTGTTTTTACCAAGATCACAACATTTTAATGATTTCTGCCACGCTAATTACACATGCTCTGGAAGGTAACAAATACTTAATCTAAGGTCATTAATTATACCTGCTCTGGAGGTACTAAAGAATAAATCCGGGGTAATTTAAAACAATTATATTTGTTAAGACATTAATACATTGTTTTTCAAATATTTTAAAGCTCTTTTCGCATGCAAAGTCTGAAAGATGCAAATATGGAAATAAGAATAGTTTTTTTATATAGACAGGTTAAAAAATCATAAAATCAGCGATTTACTAGTATAACGTTTCTCCACATTGATGTGCTTAATGAAACTATAGTTACAGAATTATTTAAAGAACTGAATCCATAACAATGTTGTTACGTTGCTATTATCAACCTTTCGTAATACCCAGAGGAAATTACAAATAAATTAAACCTTCTTTTTTGTCGAAGAAAACGTTAGAGTCAGTATTCCGAGCTCAGTATAGTGTGCAATATTTATTAAAACGAATTACATTCATATCACACAAGCCATTGCAACTCTTGTTAAAACGGGAATTAAAGCATTGAAATCGATCATTGTTAACTTTATCATTTCATTTCTTCTCTCGGGGGTACTAAGCACGGGTTTCAGTAGTGATGGAAGTTTGAGCTTTTTGTTTAAATAAGTGTTCAAACTGTTTTGTTTTTTATATGGAGGAAGAAATGAACTCTATGATTTTTAACTGAAAACGTTGAATACACAGACACTACAATCCAGACGTGTTTATAATTACGAAGAAGGTTCAAAATATTGGTTGATGGACTAGAACTCTAATGAACTTTAAACAATATAAATTACCATCTCATGTTTTTACAAAAATGTTCATCTAGTCCGTCATTATGAAATCCTAAGAATTACAGATTAGTAACCAAAAAAAAAAAAAAAAGAAATATTATATTTAATGCATGTTTATAGATTTTGAAAAGGTATTTGATACAGTCTCTTGGTATTCTACTGATAAGGTTTTTTAAAATACAATGTTGGCTCTAATTTAAAAAAAAACCCAACAGAATTTGTAAAAAAAATCTCAATTCATTTGGTTCAAATTGGTATTTTGTTAACTTCCTTTTGGGCTTTATAGACGATGGTGTCAAAACAGTAATTAATTTTACCTTTATTGTCGTCCTAATTGCAAAAGAGTGGACACTTTAATCAGAATCATTTGTAAAAGATGGAACTCAGAATTCCGACAGTGAATATACGGTACCTCAACGCGCATCGTATTTTACCCTCAATACAGTGTTAAAATGCACTGTTTGTCTGGACTGGCTATAATGGAACTAAACTTTACTATAAAATATAAATAATGTCTTTAATAACACATAATTATAGAACAGATAGAAAATTTCAATATTTAAAGAAGCGATGCTTGTTCTATAGGGCTACATTTTCAACATGATCAAAAACAAAAATGAACGATTCCATGTCCAAATCACAATCTTTTCAAAGCAAAGTAAAAACTTTGAAACTGACAAATTAGGTTTAACACGTGAACGTTTACCATAAGCCATATATATATATATATACATATATATATATATATATATCGATGAACAATCAAGTAAATTTCACAATAACTTGTTAAAACGAATTTATATTGGGTGCAGTTTTATCTGACCAACACTGCATAAAATAGGTAATTTATAATTATCTAAGAAAATAGGTTGATGGACCACACCTAATAATGTAAACGAAATTGCTAACCATTCTTTTGTTTAATAGAGATGACAGATACAATAGATTTTTAATCTTTAACGCTTCTAACATAGAAAATAAAGAATTCAACATCATAACCACAAAGACTTTTGAGGCGACACAATAAATATTTATCTTGATATAGCAATAGTCAATGGAGTCAAGAATGTTAAATTATAAATATTTATGAAGGAAACAGACAAACCCATCAAGAATTATAAACACATTTTAAGACCACAGATTATAAAACAAACTTAATTTAATAATAATATCCATTTTTGTTGTTTCTAGCGAGCACAATAATACCATTCATTTTAAAAGAAGTCGTTAAATACAAACATAAGCCTTATTTTACTTTGCCCTAACAACAATTAAACAACCTCTGCATGCACATGTTCCTAAAAAACCTGGCTTTGCAATATTTAATTATCCTAGGCATGCAACATCAGTCTTTTACTGCAGATTATAATAACATTTTATTACATTTTCGGTGGCAAGGACTGAGATTTCTGATATTTATTTTGGCAATGAAATTTTCCTCTTTTTAAAAACTGCCTGTAAAAATAGATTCGAGAAGATCTAAATAGCTATACTAGATAGATAGAATATCATTTTAGGACTTTAAACAATTCCAAAAATCCCTAAAATAGTCAAAATAACATAAAATTCCCCATTTTTAGATTTAAATTTTCACGTCGTAAATAAAAACCGCAGTTTTAGGATGTATGAGAAATTTAGGAAACCTAGGCAACTAAAAGGAACTAACAGATTTAGTTTCTACTATAGAAGGTAATTTAGTTGGTGTTTATGTCTTATTTATGACATACACTTTTGACTAAGTACCATGCTAAAAGTAACTTCATTACTTCATGTTTTATGGTTCATTTAAAGAAATAAGAACTTGATTTATTGTTTTAAGTATTTACTTTAATGGGGGCGGCTTGGCCATCAAACATCTCAAAATATACGTCAGGACCAAAATAACCAAATTTAGAAAGTCAATATTCTAAAATTATTCTAAACACGGATTTGGCTTGCAGAGAAGGGGTTATAACCAATGCAACAACACAAAGTTTTGGAAAGTATGTCAAACAAATTATTAATAAACTTGTCTTTTAACTTATATATTGGGATGGAAGGTGTACTGAGAAATCCTTTCAATCTGAGAAGAGCCAATGGAAGAACATTAAACTTGATTTATACAATGTACGTAGTCAGATGTATCTTAAGTTTCTTTTGTAATTACATATTATACCAGTGTCAGTTTTACAGCACTAGACAGCCGTTTCGGAAAGCAATCTCTTATCAGTAGTGCTTGGACCAAAATTGTGAAACCAAACTTTCTTCAAAAAAAAGTTTAAAAAATCTCCAAAGGACCAAAATATATTTAACCATATTTAGCTAGGGGAATACTTTGCAAGAGGGAGTTTTGGTATTTTTTCATATTACAACAAGCCGTAATTTTTGACAACAGTATAAGTCTGACAATACAAAAGTATTGCCTACTGAGTTTATAATGCAACCATGTCTTTTTGTTCAAACTACAGATACTCGGTTTTAATATCTCAATAATTGAAAAAGAATATTCTGAAAAATATATGTTTGACATACTTATAGTTTATATGTTAACAAAACTTCTTACCATCTCCAGTTTCGTTTGAAGTGTTTCTTGTCGGTCACTACGAAGTCTTCAATAAACTAAGTGTGTTCCATAGCAAACAAATAGACATCCAGATGGCCTTGCAATTTAGGCAGTATATTTTTAAGTGAATGAATAATGATAACATTATTATTACTATTATTATTATTATTATTTAACCTTTATAATACTGTTCAAATTGTAACGCTAGGGGTGTCTAGTAAGTTGATATGAAAAGTGTGTATTGAAGACTTCACAGTGACAGACCTGATCAATGAAGTCGGAGATCGTAAGCTATTTGCTGTACATTATATACTGTGGTTCTGTTAAATAAAACACTTTAAGACAACCTTCAATCTTAAATTCCTATTTCGATTTCCCATTCATAAAATAATTACATCGGAAAACGTTTTATAGAGTCTTAACGAAAGATCTTACCTCAGTAATAAAGAAGGTTAACTTGCCCTGACATCACGAAATGGACCTGATTTACGATCATATAACACTATAATACACGGCTTTTTATAAGACAATTTATATCGATAAACTAGGAGATATAAATCAAGGGACAATACCATATGTTTACATACATGCCAACACCCTCTTATATCGCCTTCATTTCCAGCCTCCTGCAGCTCAATTCCTCATTAAATCAGTTTTAAATTTTTTGAAGAAAAATGTAACTGAAAGCCGCGCACTCGACAATACCTGACAGGAGGTACTATATTATAGACAAAATGGCTACCAGTGCGTAAAGTTGTGTTAAAACAGTCTATGTATAAACTTTTGGATGTTTTTCTATTTCCAAATAATAAAAATAACTTGAATTAAACCCATTATATTTTAATTTGTTGTTTATGTAATTAATATCTTTATCATTTACTAATTTCCTGACAATATATTTCAATGTAAAGGTTAATAGACAAATTCAGGAAGGATATGAAAAATTATAATGTGTAGTAGTTTTGTGATTGTGTCAATCAAAATATCAGAGGTTTCCAGCCATTCCATTCCCAAAATCATTCGAGCATGAAGAGAAGGGCAAGTGCCGAATGGTTAAGTGAAAAACTCGAATATATACAAGGTTTCAAAACTATCTTGAATACATGAAGTGTTTTTGACATACCATATGTTACAAAAGAAACAAAATTGAAAAACACATCCACACCAACAACCAAGTGTTGATCGTATAAAGTTTCATAAAGGTAAAACGTTTAGTGTCCGATAAAAGTAAATACTAAACACAAATATCGAAAAAAAAATCTGAAACATCCCATCAGAATTTGGCAGATATCAACAAAAGACCAATATAATACAGTGCCTAGTGTTTACAATGGGCAATTTTGAATTGAATTCAGAAGTTGTAGCAAACATCAAACCATAACAGTAATACATGTATATATATAACAATAGGGTTTTTCATTATGACTGGTATCAACAGTAGCGTTGTCCTAGTAACTTTTGAGCACTATCTATAAATGTTGTATTGCAGTGTCTAGGTATTTCTGTAAATGACAAGTATTCATTTTAAATGCTGTATTTAACAAGGCCAACCTCTTGAACTTTCATGTTCAGCTGTTCAGCCTACAATAACTTTAAGAGTAGTAAATTTGTGACTCGGTAACATCGGAATGTCTTCTTCAAAAAGGTGAAGGTCGTATTCTCTAACCAATATTGTAAAATTAAATATGAATACATACGTTTGTTGATGTCGGATATATACTGGAGAAATGGCGAATATGTAGATATTTCAATATGATTTTTTATGCGACCGTTAAGAAAGCGCAAGCTGCAGACCTCTGTGACAGAATTTGTAATTATAATAATTTTAGCATAAACTGAATGTAGATTATGTACTAGGTCAAACTTTTCGAAACCTTGATCTATTTTTATATATTCCTTAGGGTAAATCACGAATTCGAAATATTTCGTTTTAAAATCTTTCGAGATCTTGCAAGATCCCGTTTAAAATGGTGACATATCTTTACAGGATATTCCACTTAAATTTAACACAATTTTTTCAATTCACAATTATACGAATTCTTGTGTTGGTCAAGAAGTTCATGGAGAAAAAGGCTTTTTGTAGTTTGAATGGTTTTAGAATTATACGCACGTTTTCTATCGCGAAGGCTTCGTTGGGATGTCTATCATTTAATAATTGTTTTCTGCTAGAAGGAATTTATTTTTAGAAGCTTCTTTTCAGGTTAAATTAATTTAAATACGGCATTCGTCATTCGAATGTTAAAAAATCAATTATTTCGTTTGTTATGACCTCCAACATAGATGGTCTTTAATTAAGAATGGAACTGACACATATTATTGATTGCCTTTTCAAAACGTGCAAGAGAATAACAACAGTAACTGAAATTCGAAACATTGGTGTTAACATTTACATCATTAAATAACTTTGAATGACATTTAGAGTGATTTAATGCCGATATCTATTTGTCTCACAACGAATGTGTTATTGTGCTTTGGTTCAAAGTAGAAAATGTGGTAAACTAACTAATAGATTTTACTGGGTTTTGTGCATGTGTTTAATTTATCATTTTCAATGTCCTTTATTTTGAAATTATTAACATGCCATGTGTGTGTGTGTGTGTGTGTGGTGTGTGTGTGTGTATCAGATACAATGTATACCCATAATATTTCACTTCAATTTTGTATTTGAATTCAGACTTAATCATTTTATCACTATCCCTACCTGTATTATGATTTTTCTGACGGGGTACTGAAAATGCGTTCATAGCTAAAATTACTTTAAGTTAAAATTTAAATCGATGAATATTTTTTTAAACCGTGAGTGCGATATTTTTCTAAAAAAAGGACAAGAGGTTGAAAACAAATTGGAGCAATTTAAAACTGATGTGTAACAAAGGTTTTCATGAGCACTGTTCTTTACAAAACACGTTTCAAATAAAATCTTAATTTCGAAAAAAAATTTATCATACTAGATAAAACAAATTTAACGTTCTCAGTTCCATTTAAAATATTTCCATATACAAACTAATTGAAAAGCCATATTAAAAAGCCATAATTTAAAGTACAAAAAACGAGATTTCGATATTATTGGGAGTTATTTCTAGTAATTGTTTCCATGGAAAATACGCAATTCATACTGTGAATCTTGTCAGATTTCATTTTTTTATTCCTAAGAAATTGTCGATTTTCCTTTTCTGAAAAAAAACCAAATACACATTAAATTTTATATGTGAGAGGTTTTTTATCCCAGAATAGTGTATTCGATCGACAAGTTGCAAGCTTCTTTAATACAGTGTCGTTATTAGAAGAGGAATATTTATTTGGTTGATTGTAAATCATGTTCCTTTATCATTGGATCAATAATGATCACGTGACACAGAAAGGCAGCAAATGTACAGCAATCTAATAAACCTGTCATATAGGATAATATTTAGTCAGAAAATTGACAAGTTACTTTAATAGGTACTAACTAACCGTGGTTTCCAAAAACTTAAGCAATAAATTGGTATTTGAAGTTATATCCTCATTTATCCATTTAAATTGGTTCTTTTTCAGCAATTCAGCATAAAATATATTTTATGATATACAGAAATAGTTCATAAGAAAACACAAGTTTGTGATAAGGATTTTATTTCTTTTGTACTAAAAAGTTAAAAGGGTTCTTATTACTGTTTAAAGAAACACCATCGAAAACATTTTTTAGGTTTTTATCCAGTCGGTCACTATAAAATCTTTTATGCACATAGCAGCGACTTGAGGACCATAGCCTTGCAAGTTGAGAAGTTTTGCACGCGAAAAATACAACTAATTATATATATTTCTTGGAAGTTTGAATACACCGTATGATAAACTACAGGTAAACAATACATGAATATGTAGTGAAGAGTGTTACCATCAAGCCCATTTATGATAGCAATGTTTCAGTTTAACGTTGTTAGTCGATCATTCATATTCATTTTCCTTTGACAAATGGTAGTAAATTCACCTTTTTAGAGAATGTAATAGACAACTGAAATTTTTGTTATTTTAATAAGTGCGCGATGGTGCAGAGAGAATACAAATACTGACAACACATGTACATTTAACGCGTGTATAAATTATATTAATCTTGATCTATGTTAGCTCAAACCAACAATGTGTAACCTACTACCGTATCTACACAGCTGTTCCAACCCATAATATCAACATAAAAGATAAATACTATAAATAATAAATAATTCAAATCAAATTATTTTGTTTGTCTTTTCTGTTAATTCGACAAGATGACTCATTCTACATGTTTAAACTTATTAAAATGGAATAAAATGTGTATAGTTGAAAACATATATACTTGGCAAAAGCCAGTGCAATGGGGAAAAAACAAAACAATTAACCAAACTTGGAAACCACATGAAGACAAGATAAAATATAATCAAAACGCAAACATACCAATTCATGTCCAAACTAAAATCCTAAAGCAAAGTAAAATCTTTGAAGCTGGCAAATTAGGTTAAACACGTTATTTTCCACAAAGCTTAAGGAAGTTAGGCCGGGTGCAATAATCAATATACAATTGGAAAAAATAATTATAATCATAATGGGTACAAGATGGAATATATACTAGACAGTTGCTGTATGAAAATGATTTCTGAATTCTGTCGAATTTAAAGTAAAAATCTTTAAGTTTCTGGAATGTGTTCATGTTGTCATTACAAAAAGGCCAAATAATGTTGCAATAAGACATAAAATCCAATATAATGTTCTTTTGTTTTATCTAAAACGATACGAGGTCATGCTCCAAAACATATTTTTAAATCGTTCAAACAATAAACTAGTAATAAAAACCGCAACATTAGTATTTGTTTCCTGAATTCTTGAAAGGCGTGCATCCTATTAAAGATAAGAGTGTCATCAGATATCACTATAACACCTTTTTAAGGATTTCAGATAATACTCAATACTATATTACATAAAGTGACTATAAACGTGTTGTCTCTATAGATCAGATTATCTCTAATCAGTAATTTCCTCAGTTTTCTCTCATCAGTCTAATCAGAATTGAAACATTTTTATCATATCCGGAATCAGTAAATATTTATAAAACATTACCCATAATATCTTTTTTCTCAAAGACAGAAACCTTGACAAATATCAATAATATTGATGCTTACATCAAGTAAAAGATGTGGTTTTGACAAATAACAAATATGGTGTCAAAATGTTCATCTTCTTTCAATATTGACCAGATCAAGATGATATCAATTGTAGAGACCGCCGGATACGAACTAAACCCCAAAGGTCTGTCAATGAATAATGTAGGCTTCTGTCTAGAGCGCTGACTCAACTAATGTAATAACTGTACAATCGGCATTGCCTTTCTATAGACAAGGATAAAACAGGAAATGTTTTAGATTGAAATCCAATATGGAGTAGTACGTTCCACTTATAAGTTATACGTTAATTTGGTTACCGAATGAAATACGTTACTCTCTAACTTCTACAAGATTCACTTATTTACGAGAGAGAGAGAAAGAGAGAGAGAGAGAGAGAGAGAGGGGGGCACAAATTGGTATTCGCAATAGGAAAACCCCGTCTCATATAAAAAAGACTAAATGACGCCTAGTTGCTCAATATCAAACACAAATGTATACATATATGTATTGAATGTTTCATATTGACAAGCTAGATAACCACCTCCTAAAAAGATAACTTACATCTTTAGTTTTATTCGATCTAGCATTTAAATAGCCGTAGGAAACAATTAAAAAAGTTCCAGCATAATAATAATACCAATTAAAGTGTATTGTTTTTTCTTCCAACATATTTCATGTTTATGTCATAGATTGCAGTTCTTATATTTGAATAACATTAGTCTTGAGACTTGAAGGAAAGAAATTACTATGTTATAATAAATATTGGTTACCTAACAGTATTTATCCAATATATTATGATTTCCAATAACTTGAAAACAAACAGTAGAAGAGAGACTTTTTTATTTAAAACTACATGTATAAGTCTATGTAAAGGGAACTTGTCTAAAATTTACATTTCTTTGGTCCCATGGTATGACGGTATGGCTTATAGATTAGTATGTTTGTTTTTATTATATAAAGTTCTTTTTGGTTGACATATGAAGCGAAGCGCCTTTAAAACAATGGTCTAAAGAGGTGTTCTTTAAATGGGTGTAATTGTCGTGACAGATTTTACACTATAAAGTCAATCATGTCTATATAAGCCACCTAGGGGAATCAGTAAAAGTGGCCTTTATGGTGAGGTGACCTTTATATACAGGTTCAAATAATACGAATAAAGAAAAATTGGGATACAATTCTACTGGCCTTTATAAGCAGGTGGTACTTATATAGAGGTGGTCTTTAAGGCAGATAGAACTGTACTTTTTTGTTCCTAGAAACAATCAAAAGCATAAACAAATATACCGCCCCATGTTCAAATCAAAGTAAAAACTTTGAAAACTGGCAAATTCAGTTTCACACTTGAACTTTTATCTAGAAAAGTGAGGCTGGGTGTTCCAGGAGGTTAAGCACATCTTGTGATATATACAGTCAACACGTTGTAAAAACAGTAATAGAAATTTATAACAGAAACAGCCGAACAGTAAAAGACTTCGAAAGATATGCAACTGATACAGAAATATAAGGTATCATTTTACTGACCTATTGAACATTGTGACTGTTCAATTTCTCAACATAAAAATGAAAATGATTTTTACCGTGTTTATATCTCTTGGCTAAAGTTCAGTTTCAGTGGGAATATATCATATTATCGTTTACTTAAAAAAAACCAAAAAACCAAATGATACTCAGCCTTTCCCAGTATGTAAATATATCTAAATTAATATTAGTTGGCATGAAATATCAGCCACTGATCATGATTTGAACCAAACGATTGTTGTTCTTTTCCAAATATTCATATATATTGCTAGTACATTCATCTTTTTTGACCATCCTACAATTTTTTCATATTCATATATTTCAAATTATCTTATCTTTAGCCCCCACTGTAACTGAAGTGGTTTACAAATTAGCCAACTTTTTCTACTGTTACATAAATAGTCCAGAGACAGACAGTAATTACAATGAATATCTTCTTCCCCTCTAGGCTGATATAAAAACCTTAACTGGCGACTTGTTTCTTAACAATTTGATGATTATAACTGTGAAATCATATAGTTTCATGGTGTCCAAATTTCGCAGTTCTAAAAGCAATTTTATTATTTACAATTTTATGGGATTGTGATTTCGTGGTTTTTGTTTTTCATTTAAGGTAGGATTGTTATAAATACGTTTACATTGACACGTTATTTAAGTTGATCAAGGTATCAATTAAAACAACACGAAAATTTGATTCCACGAAAATTTATGATTTCACGATATATATATATTCAGTAAGTATGCATTTTCTATTAAATACATAATATGTTAGTGATTAAAAAAGTTACTGTTTATTTAACGCTACATGTCCTATAATTCTCTGTTTTATTCTTACATCCAATACATTTAATTGTGTAATATATTAATTAATCTGTTGCCAACAGCGTGTTGTTTAATCTCCATGCAAGTCTGTTTGGGACTTGGCATAATCTTATGATTAATTAACTGCACACACTCAATTTGAAATATAAAATTGCAGTCTAAGATCATGTTAGCACCAAAGTCTACACTTGAATCAGTAAAATATAAAAAATATAAAGTAGCACAAAAGCATTATCAATGTTTGTAACTACCACACCCATGTATTCAAATAATATTCGCTTACCTCACTGTGCATCAGAAAGGTATTGTTTTTTAATTTGAATTTGCTCTCCTTACCCATTTTAATTCCCCTCTAACCCAATTTGATTTTTTTCTATTACCCATTTTAATTCCCTCTGTTTACAAATTTAATTTTCCTCTCCTCAGTTGTATATTTAATTTTTCTCTCCGCACAACATTACTATAGTCCACATTTTAAAAAAAACTTTGTCTGTTTCTTAAAAGTAACTGGAATTTAATGAGATATGGAAGATATTGTAAAGAACAAAATATGTAGTAAATGACTCTATGGTTATTACAAAACAAAATATACGTACCATTACATAGTGATTATGATCGATCTCTCTCTCTGGGAGAGAGAGAGAGAGAGAGAGAGAGTTAACAAGGAATGGTGGATTTATTACTTTATTTAATATTGACACAACAGAGATAACAAACAGATTATTTTTATTCCCAGTGGGCCGATTTGACAACAACATACGTTGGGTTTCCATAAATCACCTTATTTCCGTAATTTTCTTAAGGGAAAGCTAACCTCTCCTAAATAAAAATCGATACAGAATTATAACAGAGACGTATATAGGCACTGAGGAATGAGAATTTGTAAAGTTTTTATGTGTGATGTTATTTTACGAGTAATAAAAGCTTATGAAATTGGAGTGATTTACAAAGGTGTGATTTTAGAGGCAATGGGAACTATATTACTTGTCGGAACTGTACGCTGTTTTACAAAACACTCACACAGCATACATAAAACTTGCTGGAATAGACATTTTGATATAAAAGAAATGTTTTAGGCATATTTACCAGAAATGACCAAGACATATTATCCCCTTTATTCTATTTAGAAACTATATAAAATACACAATGTATGCTTGTATTATTTTTACAAAATGGTTGCCTATATATGTTGCATATATTAGTATTACTTGTGTAAACGAATTGGACATTTTACACACAGCATGCTTCGCATGTTACATAAACAAAATGTCAAATTATTTTGATATCAGAGATTTTTTTTTATTTCTATAGAATGTTTTCACAATAAATCGGCGCATGCAATACTTTTACTACACACGTGGCTAGTTACATAGGAGGTGCTTACCTTTCTGGAGCACCTGGTCTCACTTCTCTGGTAGAAGTTTACGTGTTCAACCATATTTGCCAGTTCAAAGTTTTTATTTTGTTTCTGGATATTGATTTGGACATGGATTAGTATGTTTGTTTTTGAGATTTACATCGGTAGCAATTAAAACACATTTACCATTGCTATAGCGTGGGAAGGAATACAAATAACTGTGTGCAAACAGAAATTGTACTCTCTGTAAATCCGACTTAGGTGATGAGTATCATTATATCATGGTTTGTAAAGCTTTTTCCAAGGTTAGATCATCACTTCTTCCTTTACATTCTTACAAAAATCCAAATACCGTTAAATACAAACAGCTATTAAACTCATCTTATGTAACAGTGTTGAATAATTTATGTAAATTTATAAAAATTGTATTTGAGAGGGTCAGTCCTCCTGGTTAGTTGGTTAGTTAGTTATTTGTGTCGTCTTTGTTATGTCTATGTCACATGTATTTGTATATACAGTATAATATATTCTCTTTATTGTAATTGCAATTATGAGAAATAAACTAAACTGTTGTCCACGATAACATAAAGCCATTAAGATCAAATTCTTTCATACAAAATAACAAAAGGTCTGCCTTATCAAAATTCCGAATTAAATTTTTTAAGCCAATGTGTTGTCTATTCTTGTCTCTTTTGTTTGCCGTTGTTGTATTGTGTTCTTTGTTACAATGACTATTGTCATATGCATGATTACCTTCTACAAATACTTTAAAATATTCTGGTAAAAAGTTGAGAACTGGAATCATGATATTAATCTTCTTGACAGAAAAATCCCTAATACTTAGTACAAGTAAGAGTGGTTGAAAAAAACATTTATGTCTACAAGTATTTCAACATGCTGTTGGTAAATCTTGATTCACAGAAATACATTTACCGATCAAACATATTTATAAAACGATTGTATGTTCTTATCTTCCTTTATATTATTACAATTTGGATACCACTGTTACATTTATATCTTTAGTCTAGATCTGAAAAATAAACGTGTTTTGTTTGCTAAGCATGCTTGTCAATGGTGTATAATGGGAGAGGTTCATAGTGTAGACATCGGTCATGGAATATCTGACAATGAGCAATTGCATTGCTAAATGCATATAGGTCACCACAGGGGTTTGGTTTGCTATTTCCTTTTATGTAAACATTTGACAGGATTGGACTGTATTTCTGTCATGAATTTAACTGCTGTGTCAATATACACCTTGTACTTCTGTCTCTTCCGTTGCATACCCAACACATAGACATATAATACACATATATTTTAAAGCAAATTACAATTGCAAATACTATTGGTTTTATAATCTAACTTTGGTATTGTTTAAATCTAGGAGATAATTGAAGATTAGAATAGTAATTTTAGATTAAATTAAATGTGAAACTAGTCAAACTATAAAATCATTACAATTCCAATATCTTTGTTTTCATTTAACAAATATAGTGAACAAGCATGCCATGTCTGACTTACTCATGGAGCAAGTTAAAATAAAATGACTATTAAGTAAAGAAAACAGTGGAACATGTTAATTTGATTTTTTTCGCTCAAGTAAAGGTAAACATTTGGCTGTGACTATCGATTTTACAGCTTTATATTTAACAATGTTTTGTAAAGGTTTAAATCTCGTGTTTGCGTGATTTCTGGAGATTGTTTCTACTGTCTCAATTTGGACCTCGTTTTATTGAGTAATGAGAACTCCTTACATGTCTTTTGCTACGTTATAACAAGGTTTAGATGTCATTGTAGATCTTAACTCAGTAAAGTATAACTCTATGTGTTACGTATAACGAGGTCTAGATGTCACTGTAGATCTTTTGACCCTGCAGAGTCTTAACTTGCCTATCGCTATGTGAAAGGTTGTAAAGTTATCAAGTAACGCAGTGTATTAAGTCGTATGTCTTCAACTCCATAGAGACCCAGCCGGTCCTGGATCAATCCCCGATTGACAGCATGCGGGACTTTCCGTTGTAACTTGTTTTATAACTGGGTTTTCTTTTTCAATGAATGATTTAGCATGATATCCAGTGGGTTTGTAGATCTACTAGAAGTACATAAAGTCGCATTTCGATGAAAATCAGATACAATCAGTAAAGTGGAACAGGGTATCAGCCATTCTACATTGTAGCATAAAACATATTATCTAACATTAGACTAGTTTTTCTGTCTGTATTTGGTGAAATACAAGTTTTATCGAACACGTATAATACAGAATCTTGTATCACCACACTGTGGTGATACAACATTGGCGGTAAAGCGCACGTGCACTTTCTCATTGTTACGTCATCAGAGAGTCTTGGATTTGTCGGTCAAAACATAGTTCAGTGGTTTTCTGTGGTAAAATGTAATTTTTTCACATTAAGTATTGTATTTTAAAAAACCTAATTGTAAATGTTAGATAAAAATATTATATACACAGTGTGTAGGTACAACCCTTCGCAAGCGCGACTCATAGTGATACGGCTACGAAAAAAGGACTCGACCTGATACTGAGGGTTGTACCCACACATGTATTTATCGCAATAGCCAATAAACCAAGAATTCAAAAACACAATCGAAAAATATAAGACTGCATAACAATATTAATAAATACCTAGACCATTAATTAACAAACATCTGATTTTTGACTGGTTTAAATCGGGAAAGGTACCTAGGGATTTTGTTTGGATATTATATCCAAAATTATTCCACTGTATGATATAAAATCTTACATGTATTTCTAAATTTTGAATGCATGTTGGAATATGTTACAAGATTAGGGTCCATCAAACAGAATCTCAACTATATCACTTGACATAAATCATTGCTGTTCAAAATCGAAGCTTTTTTATAATAACGGTTTTGTTTTTTGATGGCTCGTTTCTTGTTCTTGGTTACATCGACGCTGCCTTAGATATAATTAGTACATGTATATATAGTATATTCTGTAAATCTGGATTGTTTGTGTTTATTTTTTCCCATAAATTTAAAAGTCTAACAAGATGCGAAAAAATTTTCGCGAAAGTTTGATATTAATAAAGTTAATTTACATACGCATCACCACCGACTACGACAAAATACAAATAAGCTAATATCATAAAATGATGCTTGTTGTGAGAATTTTCCAATTAACAGTAGTGATGGTAGATTCTTGTTGCATTGGTTATTTCAGTTATGTGGTTTGTAATATTTTGCATAAGATTAACTTTAGAGGCACCGTCATGTTACACTTTACCACCGATGTTAATAAAACATGTACGTTCAAAAATTACATATGATAATACTACAGTCACATTATCTTCGTAAATTTGTGTAGTGTAGATGTTGTGTAGAATATACAAAAATAGATACAGATGTCATTTTTAATATAAACATTAATGCAGATGTCGCATTTAATGTGCTGATTAATGTCATATCTTTGCACTTAACAAAACTACTGATTTTCAACTATGTCTTTTAGATACAGATTTCGCTGTAAAGTCAATGCCCTGCATTTACTCGCTGTAAATCGATATTTAAATCTAGAATTAGATCTAACACAAGATTCTCACAGTTTACATTGTCTTTTGTTAAGAAAAAGCTATTTGCTGTTTTACAAAGTGTATGATTGGTTGGAGAACACAATTATTTCTAATCAGAAGGTTATACAAGAAGATATAGATAGATTTTACATTCGTTTATTACCAGAGGGAACTGATTTGTGTTTCCTTTGCTTGTCCGTTTCTTTCATAACCTTTAATAGTTTTGTTGTTCATAGATTTTGCTGTTGCAATATTATGAATATGTCTGTTGTTTAAACCAAGTCATAAGAAAACATTAAACAATATTATGCTGTTTTGTTCTGGGTGGTCGATTAATCGATTCCTCTTCTTAGGTGCATTCAGAATAAATAAAATGTTTCTAAGAGCAATAGCGAAGAGACCAACATTCAAAAATGTTTTATTTAAGCCATACACAATACAGAATCCCATGGAGCTTACCAGTATTTGTTCATTTAGAACATCTATGTCAATTCATCGCAACTAGCATGGCAAATAATTCAATGCCTAAAGCGGCAACAAAATTATTAGTGTAATATATCTTTTCTGAAATTGATAAACCGCAGGAAAAACAAAATCGTTTCAAAAGGAAGTAGTTTGCAAAATGTGATTATATTGAATCAAGTTATATAGGAACGACCTTAACCTTGATCTATAGAAATGTCATACCCTGTAACTAAATATGTTAATTTATCTTTATCAATCATTAGTGACAGTGCTAATATACAGAATATACTTATGGAGCAAAAATAAAAACACTGACCATTAAAAAAGAATATTGTCAGGAATGTTTTAAGACACCTTTTGTAAAATGATTTCCTACTGGACCTTAAACCGGGAGACAAAAACCAGAAGTTGTAATGTCTGTATCTTATATTGTTTCAATATTGTGTTCGTGTCATTGTGTGTGTGTGTGTGTGTGTGTGTGTGTGTGTGTGTGTGTGTGTGTGTGTTTCGCTCATTATTTCATGTTCTTGGTTGCATTGGCTATTGTTTGCTTTTAGCTACAACGTGTTTTAATTAAACTTAAAATCTTTATCTCTCTAGGTATTTTGTAACACTTTATAGAGACAGACTTGTCGTGTGTGGGTTGTGACTAGAGATCCATTAGCACAGTGAACCCTTTACAGAGCAGTAACAGCTTGCTTCTTACTCCAGATACAGCAGAACCAATGAAAGATGTAGAATACCAATGGAAGATGTCTACAACATCCATTTAGGAATTGGCTTAATAAATTTATAATCTAATAAGAAAGAGAAGAAATTGTTTCTAACACTGATTCAGTGACTTTGATTTTCTTCGGAAAACATAAATATTATCAGGACTTGCTTAAAGCAAAAACCTAATCTAAAAGGTATTTATTAAGATCAATACGCCGTTATTAATGTCAACTTGATCCATATGAGCTGAAAGAAAAAGGCTTTATATCATAATTGACTTTATTAAAAAAAAGATATGACCTTCTATTACAATAAAAATGCTAACTAATTTTCCACCATCAAAATGTAGTACGTTACATTTCACAATTATCTTGATAGAGCCAGAAACATTGAGTAAACAAGGTTCTATAGAGGTGTAAGCTTGTGTCTGGAATGATCGCTCCTCTACTGAATATTAAATAAACCTCAAACTTAATTAAGGAACTATATGAATGTGCAATACTCAAGATCAGAATTAATATCACATCTCACAACGGGTGAATTTAAGCTCTGTAATAATTGAAAGATCGTAAATTTGTTTCTGAATATTAACTAAATTTATTGGCTGTAATCTTTTTGATAAATTACTGTTGCTATAGGCAACTAGTGGTGCATTTTTCTATAACTTTAAACCAATAGCTGAATTTGCATTTTTATGAAAACAATCCGTCTTTGCTTCTTCATTCTCATTTGGTCTTAATTTAACATAATTCAGAGAAAACATATAATTAGTGATCTCATCCAATGACTTTTTAATAAAAAACTTTTTCACGTAAATGCAGTCTGTGTGCATGTTTTTGTAATCCTCAACGACATATGGTTATCTTATGTTTTACGAAAGTTAAAAATATCATCATTTATACACACACATATGTATATATTGTTGCATATTATTATTATTCTTTAACTAAATTAACCTCTGGATTGCATTCTTTCACCATAGCCAACTTTATTCAGACAGAAATATGTTCCTTTTAAAAGATATTACTCAAAGGTTATAATCATTTTAAACAATTCATGTAATAATAATAATAAATAAATAAATAAATAAACAAATAAATAAATAAATAAATAATTTCTGAAGATATAATTTATAGCAAAAAGTTAATTTTGTAACCTCACCTTGTTGTCCCTGTTTCCTAGGTGATTTGTAACGTATCCGAGAACTGGAATTCCTAAAGGTTCTGCTAGTAAAGAGACGGAGTTGATTGTATCCGGAGAACCCATGACGATAAATACCATGACATTATTGCTCTCAAACAAGGTACAAATTCCCTCTATAGAATCATAAATATTATTCATCGACGGTACCGCGAGACCGTGGACCCCTAGTGATGGATACAGGGACTGGGTATCCATGATGGATTTGTAGAACACTTCATGTGAATGGTTGTAATCATATTCCTCAAAAACAGCACATATGGTGACATTTGGGTGAACGGTAACACAAACCAGGGCGAAAGACAATGCCGCTATTCCGTGAATTAAGACCCTATACATCATAATTTAGCCATTATTTATGTTACACCTCCATAACGATAAATTCCTTAATCTGTAAATAAGAAGTGTGATGATGGCGGTGTCGTCTGATTCCTGGATCAGCTGTTTGATATCTTTACATGTACGCCATCGAGACGAAACGACGGCCACAGCGAAGACGACGAACAGAGCATTAACCCATATTGCACTAAGTACATTTTTTAACACAAAATTATTCAGATCTTATGCTGTGTTCCACGTAATAAATTCAGAATAACCTTTTTTAAATATTTTGGTAAAACACACACATTATACATATCCAGATATTGTGCCCGGCTAAATAGATATCTATGTTGTAACTAACTGTAGACGACCAATGTGCTTCCAGAGAAACCAGTGTCAACGTCATGTTATTTATTCTCTACATCTGTTTACATACATATACAACCTGCTCCTGTAATCAAAATAAAACCAGCATTTAACAAACACATCGTAAAACATTTAATCATTTCAAATCATACTCTATAACCATCCTTCATATATTCAATGATATAAATTTGTTAATATGCCTAAAGAAATCCATTTTCAATTCACGTCGTTGTTTTCCAGTATGAGCTATATTCTGTTTTCTTCAATCCGCTGTGATCAGTTTTCTGGGGAGAATGGATAATGCTATGATTAAACGATAAAGTGTCTACCAAAATTGGATATTTCATTTGATAGATTTGTGTTACGTTATAAAAGGAAGAAATCTCCAAGTTGACTGGGGATGATCCGAATAAAAAAAAATCAATCAATGTTTAGTTTGACCGTATTCATCAATTATATATCACCAATAAAGTGGCGCATTCATATCAACACAGATGACAGTATATCTCATATGTATAGCTCCTGTATATACACTCGTTATAAAACTGAATAGGGAACAATCAAGTGTATTCGAACATAACAGGCCATCACTAAAGCTGACTGAATAAGACATAATCTGAGGTCGCCAATCATTAACCAACGCTCAGCACTCCGTTGTTCTACACTCCAGATAAAAAATACAAGTAATTTATACAACGCTCATTTAAATAGTATTCCCTCTTGTTAAATAAATTAATGTTTTTACTAACTTGCCTTGTCTTGTGCGTATGACAATGAAGTGGATTCCATCACGGCTTTTAATACGGCATAAAGCTTTATTTCTCCTCAGAGAATATTAAAGAGTTTTTGATAAAAATGCCATTAAGAAAACTCCAGCAAAAGGTTACCACGTGATTCTGGATTAAGTGATGTTGTTAGTATGTTTTGCGTTCAGATTAGGAATAAAACTGCATTTTAAAATGCAACATATATTTAAATAATGTGTCGCATGCATAAAACATTTATTTGACTATCAACAATATTTCCAATAAAATAATACATAAAAACCAATACCATGACTTTATTATGTCTACTGTTCCTAGAAAATGTCCCAAATCGTGTCCATTAACAGTATTGGCAGCTTGTTTTTCCCTGGATTGTGCATGATACATATAAGATAAAATAAAACTCCGCCATTATTTAAATAGCTGTAATTTTATAGTCACAAAGCAGATTGTTGGTAACATATTTAAATGCTTTAAATGTTAAAGTGATTTAACAACTAGTCTTTATAATAGTCCGATGTGGTGTTTATATCATTATTCATGATGTCCTGTGTCAGAATCTGTCCGAGTTTATGATCAGTGGTCTCAGGACGGACAACTCTATCTTGCTCTTTTTGTTTCCTGATTCCGTATGCTCTGTTTTATATTTTTATTAAAACATGCCGATAAGACGATTATATCATTATTCATTATACCCTGTGTCATCCTGTGTTATATATGATCAGTGTATCTTGTCCTTATTGTTTTCTGTTTCCTTATGTACTGTGTTAACATTTTACTTTGATATGATTTCCTTTGAGTATTATCATGTACAACTTCTGACCCCTTAGAAATTTACAATGTACTTCTTCATATGCATATAGCCGAAGCTACATGTATATATTCAATTTGCTTTGGAATGACCAGAGATATCAAGAAAACAACGAAATACCATTTGATATAAGACACCATTGTGTCTGTCTACGATCAGTCAAACTATATACAATGTACATGAACATGTTTGGATTTTAATTAATGAACTCCTCCAATCAAACAAGAGAGGAAAAGGAAAGCAATTTTAGTTGGTTATGTGTCCAAGTCTATCACACTGTACTTTATTATGTGTTAGTTTTAGCATCCGACGGCTTCATCTTTTACAGGGAGCATATAATAGTTTTTTAACCTAATGTAATTACAATAAATTACATCGAAGTTTTTAAACAAAAATCATACCAAGTAAAATTTTGAATCGTCGAAGCCGTTTGGTTTTGTGTGCGTTTGATTGTGTATTAAATAACATATTAATTTCAGATCTGTCATATATATTGATTAATGTAAAACATATGTGGAACTAATAACGGTGTTAATAACTTCTAAAATCAATGTTACGGTACGACGAACCATCTGTTACAACTACAGTTAACTGCTCTATAATATCAAGGCTAATTTGTAATAATTTTAAAATGATAGACTAGACGAATATTTCCAATCAAACCATGATCGATAGTTATTTTCTAATGTTAGTGATTCTTCTTAAACTCTGATCTGGTTGAATGTGCTCCCAAATCACCCGTCTCCATTCCAAACAATGACGTACTAGATATATAGACCGCATCAGAACGAAGCATAAGCGCGTGGAAACCTGGATCGAAAAACGTAGTACTCACGGTCATATTATAGATCATACATGACAGTGCAAGAATTTTTAACGTCCATCTAGCCGATCAGTTTCAATGTAATAGAGAACGACGTAACGTGATGCATACCGACAAAATCGAAAACGTAGTAAAACGTTAACGTACGACTAAGGTTACTCTGTGTCAAAATTTCATTGAGAGAAACCATGTTTCCCGTGCGAGATACTTGTTACCTCTATCGGGTTTTAATCGTGATAACGATCGTGATTTGATTCTTGCTAACTTGACAAGTAAATCTCGTTCGGGTTATTGCGTTTCCCGTTGAGAAACTAGGTTTCTCGAATGTTTATTAAATTGGTGTACCACAAAGGTCATACTATGGTTATTTGGAGTTCATGTGTTGGTAGTTTATTTTCATTTGATAAACAATCACAAAATAAGAATATATCGATTTTTTATCATCGTTATTGGAAAGGTTTTCAAACATAAATATATGACCATTACAGTATTGCCGAGTCGTAAGATTTAAAATTTGTTGACACAAAAACAGAAAACACTTAAATCTGAGTGCAAAACTTTACAGACATCCGAACATCAACTATATATATATATATATATATATATATATATATATATATATATATATATATATATATATATTATACAACAATTTAACATTGCTATGACGTAATGCTTTGTCTTTGTATGTGTATTAACTAGCCTAACCGTCAGTTTTCACCTGTAAGTATCTAATAAGTTAATACAACTGTACATTTACTAACCGAATGGTCAGTTAGAATATACAGCTAGATTAACTTATTGGACAGTTACAGGTGAACTGATTAGCCCTCCGAAACAGCTTAAGTGTCCAATAGCAACTGAAAAACGGAACAGAAACTAAAAAGGGAAAATTGTTAATTTTCACATTTCTAGTTCTTTCACATCATACTGAACACATCATACTCAGATCTTGTAAAATGTGCTTTACTATTTGATGAAATTTTTGAAAATGATCTGAGCAGATGGAGCATCGGTCACCATGTAAGTAAAACTTACAAAAATCATGATTTTTGCCTCACTCTGTAAGAATACTCTTCATTAAACACAGTGTTAAGTTAACTACTATACATTGAGTTGTGAATTGTGTTCCTTATTGACCTGTTGACAAAACTCATTTTCACCTAAAATTGTCCATTATTTTTATGAATGGGGATTTAAAGCTGTATTTTATTTACACAAAGAAGTGCAATGTTTTAAGTCAGAGAGAAGCCCCAATCTGTTCATTCTGTGAGAGAAAGAAATAATATCGGCGCTGACGCGCCTGTATTAATTCTTTCTTCCACAGAAAGAACAGTTTTCGGCTTGTCTGTATAACATGATTTGTCATCAGAAATATATCAGGTAATACTATTGTTTTATCAGAAAAAATGCATCAGATGTTCAAAAAGTTGTGGTTAAAACAACATAAGATTCACCATTCACGTTTTATTTTTAATTTAGGTGTTTAAGTTTACAATTATTATAAATTTATTAGCCTTTCATACTCGCAATCGCTGGGAAAACCAATACATATATGAAGCCATTCTATATGTGTCATTATGTCGCATAAACCTTTACTATCTCGCTAATATATTGTCGGGTCGTATTTCATTTTGCAAGCTGTCATATAAATATGGTTACATCTGGACCATAATGACAGCACTGTAGATCATCAAAAGGACAAACCTGTTTGGAGCATTGTGATTATCAGGTATTAATAAAACCGTTTTGTAAAACTCTTTTATGAAACAGACTGTATAATGGTTTTCGGTGTCATGAAATAATTATTTCACGAATCCAAAGCGTCATAACTTATCACAATTTCATTTCAGCCGTAACTATATTAACTATAAAAACTTACTATGTCTTGGCCTGTTTCATTTTGCAATTATTGTTATTAATCTATAAGGTAATCTGGTCTTCTGCCTCATAACGAATTTGTTTACATATATTTATAATTGTGATGCATCAATTTTGTCTAAGAAAGTTTGAATTCTCATTTGTGTTTATTCATTAAAAAGGCTATTGGAGAGGATGAGTCCTCAGGTTAGCTTTCTTGTTGCATAATGGATTTATGTATTTATTGTTATTATATTTTTGTATTTAAATTCGATTTATGATGATTAAACTTAACTGAAATATTTTTTACAAAAACAGAAAGAAAAACAAAACAAAACAACTATTATGCATTTTTTTAAAAAACGTTTTATGATTTTACATGTCTCTTCTGTAGTCCTCGTTCATTAAATCCTTAAAATATGTTCATAAATATGTTCAAAATGACTTAATTCTACGAAGCCCGCAAAGTAGTATTGAATGAAAAATTGCTTTCAAGTTTTGATCTAAGTTTTCATTGTATTTTTACTTGAGTTAAAGTGCTTTCGTTCGGTTCTTATTTAGTTTCATTTTGTTGTGACCATGATCTGATTTGGCATACTGGGAGACTAACTGTTGTAATGTCCCGCTTGTTAGGCACCTTTTACTTTTTCCAGAAGAAACTTGGCCAAAATCTGCGGCAAACTAGAAATAGGACATCGATTACAGGGCTATTGGGTGTAAAATAATGGATCATTGGGTAATGCATTGAAAAAGTATATGGAACTATTGTCATTATCAAGATTCTGTGTCCATTGGTAGTTAATGGTCCACTGTTGAAATCACAATTTAGCATGTTGTCATTCAGTTTTAATGAATGTTCTGTTATGTTTTCATACAAATTATCTGCGTATATTAACACGTGTTAATCTTTTCAATAAATAAAACAATTGTATATTAATATCTTAACGTGTTTTCAATGGATAAGAGTGTATAATTACATATGAACAACCACATATTGATGCATGTTTCAGGCAGCACGTATTGCTGAAATCTGACACATTATTAAGATATTTAATCTTATATAAAGAAGTGCTTATTGATTCATTTATCAGTTTTGCAGCTGGTTAAAGTTATGTGATTGATCGTGAAATCTGTAAAATAGCGTGAATAGAATTGTCAACTTAATGGACATAATTTTGTAATTATTCGTCAATCACCAATTATACGAATGTTCTGGGCTGGATTAATATATTGTTCAAAGCTCCTTAAGTTTAACCAGTTGGTTGGCAATAGTTTGTATTTTGTGTTTCAAGCAATATTTCTGAAAATTCTGTTAAAAAGTTGATGTAAACTTTTGTTATTTTGAAATTTAAGCAATTAAAAACAAAGCAAATTTTATATGAAATATTTTTAATTTTCATAACCTTTTAAATTTTCTTTAACCATTTGGCTAAGCTTACTGGGCTTTGAACAACCGGGTTGATATATAGATTAATTGAAGGATTTCTTAATTTGTCAAGATTATTTGACGTCAAATATATCCGGGGTAATTCTGGATACAGAGACATCATATTTATTCACAATATTTTGATAAAACTTATTAAGGGCCTTGATAATATAAGCCTAGGCCTGCAATATCATTCCATCAGCAATTTATTTGTAAGCAGCTTGCCTTGTTGTATAAAGTTCCCTTAGTGGGAACAAGTTCTACCATATCGTATTAAATGTAAAATAAATATACCGCATGTATATTGGCACATTGAAAACAAAACTTGACAATAGAAAAATTGAAGCCATCACGTTTGTCATGCAGCTTCAAATGTAGCCTTTTGTTTGCGTCATAATTAGTGTATAAGTTTACGTATGAAGCAGAATTTGAAGAATCAGTTGTATCTTTTATTTCCTCCCTAGGATAGATGACATTCTCATAATCTCTAATTCTGGATTCTATTCTTAAGAGATATAACTCTTCTATATATCTGTATGTGGAGTTGAATCATTTGGCAATGGTTAACACCCTAAACGGAAAGTTGACAATAGAAAAATTGAAGTCATCACGTTTGGCATATGCCTTTCACAGGCGTGATAATTGAGGTGTAAAACTAAACATGAAGTAAATTTTGAAGTTTTGGTCGTATCTTTTACTTCACTAGGGTAGATGACATCCACATAGTCTCCAAATTTAGGATTTTAAGAGAAAGAATTATCAACTACAAAAATGTATATATTTGTGTGTGGAATTGAATATGTTGTCTTCTCTCTAGATTTAACATGGTTCTGCATAAAGTACTCTACGCTTCATACGAATAATGAAACAAAACAGCTGGTAATGATGCACAGTTTGTGTCCATTGGTATACCAATTGTTTTCTGGAAATATTAATAATGTATTACCAAACACAAAACTCTTTGCTTACCATTTTTGTAAAAGAAGTGAATAATTTGTTTTAGACGTTAGGTTTTACATCTTTATTTCAGAAGCTTAAGACCTACGAATTGGACAACTAGATGAACATCTAAACAGTATTTGTATAATTATTTTTTTCACTTAATATATAACCCGTTCTCTATTAGCTCACTCAATCACATAATATCGTTAAGTGTTATAGTATTGATTCGCTGAAGACTTTGGGCTTTTTATCGTCTTCGTGCAATTTTTCAGCTAATGGTAATTGTTAAACTACAGACAGGTCAAGTGTTAGTTAGGAATGAACTGACCGTTATAAACTGGACATTGTCCGTGATTCAATAAAGTCTCGTAATTAAATGACTAATCTTTCATCATGAATATTGATTCTTATAAACTAGTATTCAATGGTTCTTAATTCGATGTATTTAAGAAAATTTCAAATATTCATAATTAATCTTGATGAAATCGTTAAGAGACATTCTGTTAATTAATCAACATTGTATATATGAAATTAAGCAACTATTATAATCAAACTATATTGTTAACGAAAGTCCAACTGAACACTTTGGTAAATAAGACATTCATATACCCACCGCATATTATTATTACAATATGACAAATCTGGGAATAAAACGTCCCAAGAGGTAAATAATTTCTGTTTATTCACACCAGGAGGTTGAAATAAAGGTTATATGTTTTATACGCAATTTTTCCGTTGCATTAATGGTCATACATTATATTTTCGCACACGTTAATTAGCTCTTTAACCAAAAAAGGTTTAGGCCATTTTAGCACACCCTCACTATAAGAAATCAGATTTTGACAGAATCAAAGGCAATGGAAACTCTGTAATGACCAATCGTGTTTCTACCAGAAGCGTACTAGATCACAATTTCAGATTAAAATGGCAAAACACTCTGCCAAATTATACATTGTCTGTGAGCTACATCACAGTAAATTGAAATTGAATTCGGGCATCCACGTATCCAAGCGGGATCGAACTCGAAACCTCCAAATAGCTTTGGGCGTGATCGCATTCGAACAACCACCGCCCCATGACCTTAGCTAAGGCGCAATTGAAGTCGAACACCTCCCCCCTCGCATACACACATGTTGTGAGACGGTGTCGAACTCGAGTCATTACATGGGCCATGCCGAATTGATTTAGAGCTCCATATAGTGTCAGACTGGGTTGTACTCGCAGCGAGATTAACTAAGTTCTAAAGGTAATATTTCAATAAAACTTTTATTGCAAAATATCAATACCAAAAAATTTAAATTGTAAATATATATAAAAGAAGTGAAAACTAATTATAATTTGTCCAATATTCGGTGATCTAGTCAAAAACAAACATACTTATCAATGTCCTAATCACAATCCAGAAGCAAAGTAAAAACTTTGGAACTGACAAGTCAGGTTAGACACGTAAACTTCCACCAGGGAAGTGAGGCTGTGTGCTCCGGAACGGTAAGTGCCTCCTGTTTAGCCAGCCACACCCGCCACGTGTGTAATAAAAATTGTGTGAAAGGAACATGGAACGTCAGATATGTCAAGCTACATGTACTTTGGTGTGAAATTTAATCTCTCCATTTTCTTGCAATTTGTAAATGCAATGTTTGTTCTGTTTTTCATATGGAGATATTACTTCCTATTTTACATAATATGTAAATAATCTTGCTCTGGATTCAGTTTTAGACACTTTAAAGATATTGTCTTGCATACAGTTTAAGGGTAATACTGAATAAAATTGATTTTCCGTCCTTATTTTAGAGACAGCAAACAAAACAACCGATCGATTCTTATTTAAAATAAGATAATTGATTGTTCATATGTAGTCAAAATTAATGGATATTTAAATCAAGTAACAACACTTATTCTCACTCTTATGATTACAGATGAGAATAACTTGAGGGAAATTATAACGATTTCTTTAGACGACTCTTACAAAATGTAATTATGTTCTTAAATAATAAGAACTTAAAGTTGAAAATAGAATTATTTATTTCCATTTTCCAGTTACATGTAGAAAGCATGTGTTGATAAGATAATTATAACATGACAAGTGAACATAAAATTAAACACTGAAATCTTGTAAAATGACATTCATAGTGTTTTGTTTACCATTGTTTCTAACATGGAGGTATGAACAAAACCAGCTTTGTCTATAGAATTAAGTAGACCATAATTTTCTAGAAAATAAAACGTATGAAATAAAGCAAACAAATATTACGTAGTTGTTTGAATTCATTGTAATATTATTTAACCATTTATAATATTCAGAATGTCCTAAATATAATCATGGTAACTGTAGAATAATGTTCATTGGCAGAAAACAATGTTTTATTTAAAACAATGACCGGTGTTACCAAACCTGCAAAAATGAAACCCCGATAGTTTGCGCATCTTCAATATCACTATATGAACAAATGTCCTTTGATGTGACATAAAAAGGTTATAGGATAGGATAATATTTTTTGACATATTGATGGGTATGTTACAGTCCAAAACATTTTTTTTTTACAATATTTGGCAAAAATAGAAATCTTGATAATGTATAGATACTATGTGATTTTTATACATATGTAAAGTGCAAACAGAGGTGCTAAATAATAAGGTTGTAATAAAAACGCACTATAGAAGTTATACGACAACCCATTGACCCGGATGTAAGATGAACACAAGTACAGGCAAGTAAGGGTTATATACATGTATGTCAGACTTGTTGTCGACGCATAAAAAGCTCTTTAATGGAACACAGTTTGCAGTAACTGTAGCCATTATGTGCGATTAGGTTTAAATTATTTAAATTATACATATAAATTACTAGAATATAGTTTGAATTATTTATTCATCGGAAATTAAGACACTTCAGCTTGTACACAATACAAGCATAGTCAGCTTTGATCATGTCTTTCTTGAGCAATGAAAATGCTGTAACACACAAAAATTGTTTTATAAAATTATAGTACTAAATAGTAGCTATAATAATAAAGATAGATGCAACAGAATAAATCACATGACAAAGCATTGAAGTACGTAAAATGTGATGGTAGGTTTTGCCTATAAAGAGCAAAGCTTCATAATAATCGCGAACTGAGAGTATCTTATTTCCTACATTTTATCACGAGTCTCGGAAGCGTGATATAACATCAACTCATAAAAATGACGTCATCTGTAAAAAAAATTCCGCGTTTCTTTTTCATTACTCGTGTTTAATATCCTTTGCAGTGGCGCCGGTTTACATGCACGCGAGAATTTTTTCCGTTCGAATTTATTTTATCGAGTTCTTCTCAAAATGTTAAGGACAAATAGATAATAATAAAAGCTCTAAAGCAAAACAGTAACCTAAATAAAATCCACTGGTTAAGTGATACTTCTACTACTACTACTACTAATAATAATAAGCCGCATTAGCGAGAATGGAAACAGACCAGAATTCAAGATGTCTTCGTGAAATGGAATGGGGGCTTGTGAACACCTAACGTTTGTGTGGAACACTTATTTCCAATGGAAATGGAATTTCATAAAATGACGGTTTCCAAAAAAAAAATTAAAAAAATGTAACTTCGGGATTTGTTACGTTAACGTTTTTCTAAATGTTCAGAGGTATTGATCACGCGTTACAGCGACGAACCTAATTAGAAAACGGATGCACTTATCCTTTTTTGAAACACCCGGATTAACTCCCTTGGTGGAAACTTAATTTGCAAGTTTCAATTTTTATTTCGCTTTGGGATTGTTATTTGATTGGATCGGTATGTCTGTTTTTGATAGTACCTGTATATCTGTGATTCGCCAATACGTTCCCCCGGCCTGCTTTGTCGGTGTAACCCTTAGTATTTTGTATTGGTTTTCTATTGTAATAAGCCTTGTCCAGCAAAAGGGAGCAAACTCTTATAAATTCCAACAAGATCTAATTGTGAGAACATTTAACAACCCGACTTATAGGATTGTTGAAAAATTAACAACTTCGCGTTAAAATATAATGATTCTGTTTCTTTATTGCAAGTTAAATATCTTTTTTTTTTTTTTTTTTTTTTTTTTTTTTGTCTAAATGATCCCGTTCTGTAATAAAATTAAACCATGGTGTATCCAATAGTACGAAAGTCTAAATAATGATAACACGATGCTGTTCTGTTAGGGCCAAATTGGCATTAACGCTCCTTCGCTCCATCGACCTGAACGCGAAGAAGCGAAGTTTCGAAAATACGATGACGAAGGAGCAAAGATACGATAGTGAAGTTGCGAATTTACGATCAATGGCGAGGGAGCGATGGTACTATCGATCCTTTGCAAATCTGGTCATAACAGAACACCATATAACACAAACTAGGCCCATTCTGCCTGAAATACTCGCCACGAACAAAAGAGCCAGCTGGAATATAATAGCTCCATTTAAATATTGGCAGTTACTCATTTAAAACCTTTTTATTGGTTTTAAATTTTGACATGGTTCGTCGTGAATTTATGTTAAAAGGGAGACAAATCTTAGTCTATGAGTATTGAAGCATATGAAAAAAATATATCAAATTGCATATTAAAATATCTTTAAAACATGCAAATGCAAGTGAAAATAGTGTATTGTTTCAAATAAGTTTAGCCAATACAAAACCTACAAATGTCATTTAATTGAAAAACATTGCTAAAACCAAAACAAAAAAATAAATAAAGATAAATAAATAAATCGGCATTGAATACATCTTAAACAAAAGTAGTGACATGAACTCACAATTATTAATAGTAACTAACAGCTTATTTAAAAATAAAGTGATAATACCCTAACCTTTGTTGAGTAATGGTGTACAACGTCCAAGTCAAGAATTTTTCACTTATACCAAGACGTCACCAGCTATGGGCGAAGGTAAAGAAATTTTGTCTGTGCGTTACACGGATGGCATTATACAGCAAGGTTCTTTATCGTGCCAGCCCTACCGTGACAGAGGACCTCGTTTATTTTAAGTTCCTATCCGAAAGAACCGCGACTTTCATTTCGTATTGCAGAGTGCTTGGCAAAAGAACAGTCACTACCCACTTTTAAGTCTTGGGTCAGACCCCGTCGGGTAAACAATCAAGTAAATATACAAACCCGCGATTTTTTCTTTATCCGGATTCGTATACTACTCAGACATGGCTGTTGTCTGTCTGGTACACTGGTGTATGCGGTACTCGTGCCTGTACGCTAACAGACACTTCTCTTCTTACATGCAAGTCATTCAAAAGCTTATAGCTTAACAAACACCGTAATTCTTTTAACAAAAAGATAACATACACGTATGCCATTATATAAAATTTGTATGCCATTATACCCAAAGTCTGCAGTTTTATTACCAATGGTCGTAGTGTCTTCTCTCTTTTTTCATTTTTACAATGGTTTGTTTCCCCTAACGTTTGGTTGACATTGTCTATTGTCAGGCAACTGACAAAAAGTCGCTCGGCTACGAACTTTATATGTTCCATTTGAAAACAATATCTATTATTATACAAAATAAATTCTCTTAATAAATAACATTCTAAATTTTGACAAACACGGTATGTTAAAAAGCCAAAATAAATGTTTAAAATGCCCAATTAGATTTTGTAACGCCGTATGATGGGGAATAATTATTCTATGATGTAGTGATACAGTTTTAATAAACATCACGGTTGTCTCTCTTTTTCCACAGACATTCAAAATCTTTTCTCGTCTTAAGGAAACCAATACTTGGTTTTTCTATAACTCTAGTGAAGGGTTGTTGCTTTACTTTTCGGAACACCCAGTTTCATTTCCCTGGTGGAAGATCACGTATTTGACCTAATTTGCCAGTTTCAAAGTTTTTAACTTTGCTCTTGGGATTGTGATTTGGACATGAGTTAGTGTGATTGTTTTTGATTGGTTCATTTCTATTTTTGATTTTAAATGAATGTAATTATAGATCACTGATGCATACATAATGATAACCACTCAAAATCATTTATGATTTACTTTAATGTCCGTTCAAGTCGAGAGTTTTATATATGTAATTGTCTTTTTGCCATATAAAGCTGTTGAATCTCTTCCTAAATCACCACTGCGGTACCTCAGATAGAAGAGTGCTCGCCTTGTATGTGAGCTGGAACCCCGGATGGGTCTGACCAAGACTTGAAAAAAGGTATTGACTTTTCTTTCGCCGTGCTCTTTGCATTTAGAACTGAACGTCAGGGAGTCCTTCGGGAGAGAACTGAAAAGCCAATGCCCGTGTCACGGCAGGGGAATCACTTCTTTGCACATTGTCCTGAGAGTACCGCAACGGTAAAAATCCTGCCACTTCATCTTTAGTTAGTGACGTCTCGATATAAGTAAAATAGTCTTGACTGGGACGTAAAAACCTATTCAATCAATCAATCAATCAATGTTGCGTTCCTGAATCTTTTACCTACATCGACAAGAATACATCCGGAGTAAGGTACTGAAACGCCCACTGTAAGATTATTACATTTAGACATCAAAACAGTCATTTCTAGAATGAGCACTCCGCGAATATAAACAGACTTTCGACAACCGAACTGCTAATTTTCCCCAGGTGTTTTCGTTTTATTCACAATTTTCTCACTCAATGTTACTTACAGTGTAAGGTACACTTAAATGCAGTAGTGCTAGCTGTTACTTTCCACACTAGACAGTACATGTAACCGGTGATATGCATACTATGCGATACCAGGCGTTCGATCATCGAGGTTTTCCTAAAATGGGCATACAATGTCATTATGCCTAAGAGATCACTATAGAGGTATTTATAACTGGTTAAACAGCAGTCTCAAATGGTCAGAATTAATTTTTCCTATTTTTTTCAAAGGAAACATAGTTTGTTTAAGAGCCATTTAAGCTTATGGTCTAGTGAAGCGGGTGTGTTTTTGTAAATCTGTTCCATTTAAGTAGATTTAATGTTCAAAAAAAACCTTATGTGGTATCCAAGAATACCACCGCCACTATAAATAGCCAAAACAGTCCAAGTGGAATTTGAATTTAGACCATGAGAGGATCTGTGGTCAGCAAGTCAGTGTTTTAGACCATTCGGCCACCGATATTACTCCACTGGTTATTGAATACGTTGGCTCCCTATAAAATACGTAAACCTTACCAATATTTTTATTACTGTCTTGAAATCCGTACTTGATGCCTCCCCTTGTCTATGTTTCTATTACATATTATACCAGTGTTAATTTTACGATACTAGACAGCCGTTACGGAATAAATTCCTCATTAGTAGTGCTTGGACTAAAACTTTGAAACCAAAATTTCTTCAAGGGGTTGAAAAAATATCTAAAGGATATTTCAGTGATGGAATCTTGGATGAATTGTTGACTATAGCAAACGTTTTTCAGCGTCAAATTATCATTTAACAATATCACTGTACATTATATTTATAGACAAGTGGTTGTAAAATAAGTGAAATAAGTGGGATGGTTGGGTCCTCCGATAGTACTATAATCATTACTGCAGTGTCCGCCAAAGTATGCAATTTTATAAGTGTTTCAAACATGTATTTTTGTATTCTATCCGTCTTCTTTTTATTATTCTGCCATTAACTTGTATTCTGTCATAGTTACATTGGCTAGTACCAGTCACCAAGTACTCCTTTTCCAGTTACAGTTCTATAATACAGTTCTATTGCAGTGTGTTCTTTGAGGTTCTAGATATTGTGAAGTATTTTACTAGGGTCTTAGGTACATATTTTGTAGTAGATTGTCTGTAAATAAACATATGTAGCAACTTAATCGTATTAAATTGTCAATTTTTTAAAACTACAAAAATTATTCATAGTGTAAAATTTAAGAGAAATTATTTGCATTTTTGTGAACTTGAGTTTTCTTGTCCACTTTAACCAGTAAACCCTTTTATATGGCATGATCATGATCTACTTTTCAATACCCGGTCATATATATAACCTCTTTATTTTGGTATCAGATCATGTATATATAATGTAGTATAGTTACTACGGGTTTCAGACAAATGTAATCCAATTGATATTGAATCCGCTAAACTTATTGCTTTAATGATCAAGTGCTTTCCGACAACTTACTGATGCTAAAAGTTTGACATTTAAAACATCTAAATTGATTAACTTCCCTTTTGTGGCCTTTTCCGTGATAATAATGTCTCACTACTTTTACACTCATTAACGTTTTTACTTTGTCATTAGAAAAAATCCTATACTTAATTTACTGATCTCAGCTCTAATGTAATTACACTCGTTGTTCCTTCTTGTAAGCGACAAGTACATGATTATTGACCATATTTGTCAACGCCTATAGAGTCGAGTATGCAGATCCTTGTTTGAGGAAGTTCGTCAGTTCCCATAGTAAGCTTCTCCGTGTAATCAAGTATCTTCCATCATTTAAGAAGTGTTCAGCTAGCAACGTCGATACAAATCAGAAACGCCCAGCAATATTTCGCCATAAAAAGTAAACATGAAAATCGCAGACTTTAAATGGCAAATGACACAACTTTAGAGTTTTGACGGACAAATAGCACAACGACAAAATAGTATCAATTGACCAAACCTAAGTTGCCTGGTTCAAGTAGTTTTTGTAGGACTCTCACCACCCCACTTATTTACAAGCAGTGGGCCCTAAATGTGCATAATGTACAATGGAAACATCCTTTCAAATTAAAAGACACAGTTGCTACTGTGAACTAATTTTCCTGAATATTTTCATTTTTTGAAAATCGACAAAATAGGACGCACAGAAAAAGACATCGATTCACGTTGTCACTTGTATCATCTGTGCAAAGTGAACAGATTCTGAATCTTCTATTCAAGATTTTTACCTTACTGGCAAGTATTTACAATGTATAAGCAAATGTTTTCCATTGGCAAATTTATGACATGAGTTATTTTTTCAAGGTTCGGTTTGGTGTTGGTTAGGTGTTCTTTTATCGAGGCTCGGCGTTATTTTATTCAGGGTTCAATGTTCACCTGTTTGCACTTTAACTGGATACTGCAAGAGATGAACAATTAATACCAGGTGGTTATTTGATGGTTATCTTGATTGATATCTATAAGGTTACAACAACCCGCCATAATATCATTTTATTTTAATTTTATTATTATTGTATCAATTACTCTGTACAATTTATCCCAGTTTCATTAATTTCTGTTCTATTGCTTTGGGAATGTACTTTTGATGAATATAAATGCTTTAGTTAGACAACACTTCACAGAGAACAGGACACACACATCGTAAATACATAAGTTGCTTGTAGGAAGGGGTCTGCTCGAACACAGGACAAAATTATGATATTAGCACATTGGTCGTAAACAGGAATCAATACTTCAGCAAAGGTATCGGACAAAATACACTTATGTTAAGACAAGCTATAGTATAACATGTTGCCGTGACAATGGTTTTACCCTGGGGAGACGTGAATTTCTTGCTTACCTTTAGGAGCATTTGGTATGTTGCCGTGGCAATGGCTTTACCCTGGGGAGACGTGAATTTCTTGCTTACCTTTAGGAGCGTTTGGTATGTTGCCGTGGCAATGGCTTTACCCTGGGGAGACGTGAATTTCTTGCTTACCTTTAGGAGCATTTGGTATGTTGCCGTGGCAATGGCTTTACCCTGGGGAGACGTGAATTTCTTGCTTACCTTTAGGAGCATTTGGTATGTTGCCGTGGCAATGGCTTTACCCCAGGGAAACGTGAATTTCTTGCTTACCCTTCTGGGGCATCTGACCTCGCTTAACTAGTGTATGTTTACCTGTTTAACTAATTTTGTCCTTTTTCAAAGTTTTTGATTTGCTTTTTTGATTGTGTTTTAAACATTGACTGGTATGTTTGTTTTTGATTTGATGATTACTAATCCTTGTTCACGCGTTCGATTCCTGATTGTATTTTGTTTTCGTTTTTAGTAAACAATTCTGAGTCAATGTGTTATTATTATTTTTGATAATTTAAGAATCAATTTTGTTTGTCAACAATTTTATTCAATCTTCGAAACTACCCGGATACATTTACAATGTTATTTATGAGTAACTTGTTTTTATTTACATCACTGGACATGGTCAATTTCTAACAGTAATTGAGTGTTTTTAAAATCCGTACACGCAAACGATATTTGCTAAAAATAAGTTAGCTTGCATTTTTGTTTTTTATCTTTCTTTAATCTTTCTATATTATAAGTACATTAATGTACGAAATTTGCAAAAAATAAAATTATCTGATTAAAATCGAATATCTAACGTCATTTACTGTTACTACATGTACGTCAGCAAGTTTAATAGTACTATTAGTGTGTACTATTTTCATGAGAGTGGATTTAGCTCCGGTTAGTTTGACCTATCAACATTATATATTAAATCGTTTATATTTTTATGAATGAAGATTGTTCCACTCTAATACGTTCAACAGACTTTGAAAATAGCCTTGGGTATTAAGTAATGACTAAATTCGCCACTATAAAGACCTTTTAAATTAATACCTATTTGTTATTTTTAAGTCTCTCTGCGTCATTTGTACTGAGGTAAATCATGAGACCCGGATTTCTGTTACTAAAATAAGCGGGTAGTTTTCTACCCAGATCATAACTTGAAGAAGTGAGCCTTGAGAGAGGAAATCTAACCTGAAAAGACCAAGTCTATTTTATTATAGCTGAAAAATAGGAAAAAGAAAAGCAAGGTAAGGGGCGATAATAAAGTGTTAATTTTTTCGATTTAATTTCTTATATATATATATATATATATATATATATATATATATTATTATTATTATTATATATAATTATTATAATTTGATAAAAAAGTATAAGGTTTAAATCAATATAAAAATAAATTCAAGGTCTATTCGCTATTTTATTGTTTTTTTCGAGAGAAAAAAAATCCCCAAAAAAATCTTTCTAAATTAAAATTTAAATGCATGATTCCATTGATATATTGTTGCATTGAAAACATTTTCTGTAGAATTTATGTTGTTTACTGATGTGATCTTATAACAACTACGACATTTTAATTGCAGATGTTGTTGAAACAATCAGTGGTACTCTGTGCCGCGATGGTAACTTTATCTGTAGCTATACCCATCAAAACTGGAAATACCTGGGGAGAGGGTGAAAAAACTATGAATGCAGAATGTTACATACCACTGACCAGATCATATGCCAAAGGAGAAATAATTGTTGAAGTTCGCTTTACAAACCCAACGACTGACTTAAAAGTAAGTATATTATTATTATTATTATCATTATTATTATTATTATTATCATTATTGGGTATTTAGCCCAGTCTTTAGTTTTATTATCAGAGGACCGCTATGCGGTTTTTTTTCCTTTCTTTCGTGTCTTGTTTCCTTTATTTACCCATGTTGTACCGTGCTCTTGGTTTCAGTGTCTGTTGTCAAGAACAACCCCCGTAAATCAACAGTTTCGAACAATCAGAAATTTCATATACAAAAAGCCAGTGCAATATCAAATTTCCTAAATAAACATTTTAAAAACTATGAACATGGAGTTATTTCAAATCTATGAGAATGGTAATTAAATAAATGCAAATGGTGCTTTTTGTATACATATTGATATTTTATATGTGTATGCATTCATAATTATATTTTGAAAATTTGTATAATTTTAGTCGTGGGAATTCAACGTTAACGATAAAGCCGACAGTGGTAAATTCTATAACATGTCAAGTAAAAACGAGTACCATAAGCCAGGAGTCAGAATAGGGTTCGAGATTAAATACACCGGAGATATACCAAGCGGTTCATGTATGGCTAATGTGGCTATATCATCGACAACAACGACAACCACAGTGTCTACCACCACGAAAGTAACGACGACAAAAGCCACACCGACTACAACAAAATTCTCCACTGTCCAGTCGTCCACCATAAGTTCAAGTCCAGCTGCAACTTCCACTTCCACATCCCAAGCAACGACAAGCACAACAGGATCTACATACCAAGATCAAATTAAGTATTTAAACAACCCATATCCAGAAAATAATAATAATAAGGTTAAAGGAGCGTGTACACTCCCGATATCATCAGACATTGACGACATCAAATTTAGAGTGGCATTTAGCATACAGACAATAAGCCTTAAAGTAAGTATGCTCTCTCTCTCTCTATCTCTCTCTGTCTCTCTCTATCTCTCTCTCTGTATGTGTGTGTGTATAGCGAATGTATTTCATAGTTGATTTACATACCACATATTTGTTAAATTTCAGGATTTTTTTTCATTTATTAAAAAAGTTTACCTTCTGTATAATTTATGATATTTGGTAATGTCATATTGATTTTTTTATTGTATTGAATGATAAAATTGAAAACTTGTATATGAGAGTACAAATTGAATGTAACATTTTATCAAATTTAATATTAGTTTGACAGATTCAGCTTTTGTTGAATATTTTCTTATATACTTATACAAGATATTAATTATGTTTTTTTTTTTTTTTTTTTTTTTTTTTTTTTGTATAGCAATGGGTTGGAAAGCTACTTCCTTCATCTGATGTAAACGGTCAATGGTATGATATACATAACAATTGGACATGGAGCTCGCCCTCCAAGACTGTCGAATTTATTGTCGAATACAGTAGCAGTGAACAAAATCCACCAACTGGAAAGTGTATATTTTACCTTGACGGAACAACAATTACAACCCAATCAACAAAGGCACCAACATCAACGACAACAAAAGCGCCAGCAACAACAACAAATGCGCCAGCAACAACAACAAAAGCACCAGCAACAACAACAAAATCACAAACAACCACAGCTGAAACATCGAGTTTCAGCGCTACAACGTCCACTACTAAACAACCTGGTACCACAGGGACACGTAAGTCTTTTTTAGGTTCTTTTTAAATCAAAAATGATAATTTTAAGTCCGAAATTAAATACTTAAAAATAGTACTACAATTTGTATTTATTTTTGAAAAAAAAATTAAATTTATAATACAGAGTTTAGCTTCCTTTTTCTTACGATATTTTAATCACATTGGTGTGGGCAATTTAGATTTGCAAAACTTTGTGGTTCAAATCGTAAAGGGCAATTTCTGTAGTCAATGTTATTTTTTTTAAATTTTTCAGCTGGTTCCGGTAAATATGATTATGGTAAAGTGATAAATATGTCAATTTTGTTCTATGAAGCCCAGAGATCCGGAAAACTGCCTAGCAACAACCGTATAAGCTGGAGAGCCGATTCATGCTTGAATGATAAAGGTGTAAACAATGACGATCTGACCGGAGGATGGTATGATGGTAGGTGGTCCTCTTAAGTACAAGTTTTCCTTTATTCCTTTGTAATTGTAAAAGAAAAAAGGATTCGGATATAATAATTTGTCTAACCAGAATGTGTTTTCTGGTGAAATTTGAAAGTGGCTATTTCTCCACCGATTCGATTCAGTTTTGAATGTTAATTCGATTATTTGTTAAAATGTTTCGAAAAATAATAACCAAAGACAAAACCTGTGTCCATTTTAACTTCAACTATGCCGCTGATATTTTCATGGTTTTTTTTTTCATTTTTATTATACTGATTGCATTTTATCTGCTTTCAATCATTTTAACTTAAATATTACATAATACTTTCAGCTGGTGATGGTGTAAAATTCAACTTTCCCATGGCTTCATCGACTACACTTCTAACTTGGGGATTAGTTCAATGGAAAGATGCTTACGTCAGTTCCGGTCAACTTGACAATATGTATGATTCCATAAAATGGCCATTGGACTACTTCTTGAAGTGTTGGAAAAATGATAAGTTATATGGCCAGGTAAGAAAATTATTCGGTATTACCAAAATGCCTATGTTAATTGAAATAAATAAAGAAGAGTGGTGAAACAAATGTTTAATGAACTAGAATCACAGTTCAAAAGTAAACTGAATAGCTTACTATCTTCGGTTTGATGAACCAGAAACACACCTTATATTTTATCATTAATTTCATTTTTTTATCCAAGATGTTCATCTACTGAATCTACTGAAAAAAGTATAAAATTGAAATAATACAAACGATATATATGGCTTTTATAATTATTTTCATTGTTGTTTAATGTAGGTTGGTGACGGCCATGTTGACCATGCCAGCTGGACGAGACCAGAAGACTATACTATGGCACGACCAGCATTTTATCTTAATGCCTCGAACCCGGGAAGTGACTTAGCAGGAGAAACTGCAGCGGCATTGGCAGCAGGGTCTATGGCTTTTAAAACTAAAGGTTTGTTGATATATTATGTAGATACATTTTGTAATTTTAAAAGCAATAATAAAATGTACATGAGGCATAAGGAATTAGATCTCAGGTCTCCAACGATGTGTTAAAATAGTTGTATTAAAGGTTTTAAATGCAATGCTTGTGTAATATAACATTTTAGTGACAGAGAGTTCAAATCACCAAAATTATGAAAAGAAATAAATCACATACTACATAATATGTATGTTATAGATATGGATAAAGATTGACCATCTAAGAATGAGTCACTTGTTGACATTTTACGTATTTTCTGCTTAATAATTATGTTTGATTTTTTTTTCAGATAAAGCATATTCGGATGCATTACTTAAGGCGGCTAAGGAGATATACACTTTCGCCAGTACATACAAAGGGAAATACAGCGATTCTATCACCAATGCTCGTTCATTCTATAAGTAAGTTTATTCCTTTTGAAGTCAACATGAATTTTATTTGAAATAAGTGTTGATCTAAACAGTTATACAACAAATGACACATTTAAGTTCAAATTTTTAACAGGGCATCTTAAAGACCCCCCCCCCCCAATCTTGCCACCTCACTCCACAGTTATTCCTTTTTAATCATATCGAATATGACAGATAGAATCACCATGTAGATTTTATCAATGGTACACATTGTATTTTTATGTAATAATTAATGTGTTGACTTTGACGTAATCGCGTGTTTTTCTGTAGTTCCGATAGGCAGGTAATTTTTAAGATATATATGTCTATTGACCATAACGTTTTTATTTGCTGGTTCCTCGCGGTCCAATTTCAATATCAATATGTACCATTTGGAATCCAATGAATATTTTGGTCTTTTGTTTGTTAAAATGGAGAACCACTGGACCCGTTGATGTGAACATCGTTTTACACGATTTTAACCATTTCTGTTTATCTTGCAGTTCTTTTAGTGGTTACGAGGATGAACTATGTTTTGGAGCAGCGATGCTGTACAAAGCCACAGGAAATGATTTCTATTTACAGCAAGCAAAGAACTACGCAAACCAAAAGACAGCATGGAGCCTGTCCTGGGATGACAAAAATGTAGTTTGTCAAGTACGTATACCAAATGAAATATCTGAATGCTTACGTCAGTCAATACACTATATATTATATCCCGCCTCTCCGTCCAGACACTTCTTGTGCGGATTAATTATGCAACCCTTTGAAACACTATTTTACAAAGTTTAATGCAAAGCATAAACATTGATAGGAAATGTGCGTATAACTACCCGAGTTGGTTTGTTTCTTATGAGTTATGGTTCTTTGATCATCAGAGTAAAACACAAAAAGTATCCACTGACAAGGGAACCTAATTCACTGAATTTGCTTGTTCATCACAGAAAGTGACACTTTCATAACTGAATATCCATACGCATCTTAATTATTGTTTATCCAAAATCTTGTTAATTTTTTTTTGTTAAATTCCCCTTATCTCTTCCTGAAACTGTTGAATTTATGGATAATGCAATTTACTTTGTAACATAAAATGTTAATAAATTTGAAATCATTCGTGTTTTAGATGTTGCTGTTTGAAGCTACCGGAGATAATGCATACAAAACACAAGTTGAATCATTTGTTAAGTCATATATGCCAGGTGGAAGTGTTACACAGACCGGATGTGGATTGGCATGGCGAGATCAGTGGGGAGCTTTAAGATATTCCGGTAAGTAATCGTGTAAACATTTTTCCTTTTTACTTATTAGATGAACATTCTAAAAAGTAAGTAGAAGCACACTTCCGGAGCACCAAGCGTCGCTTCCCTATGCCTGGTGAAAGTTCATATGTGTAACATAATTTGTCAGTTTCAAACTTTTACCTTGCCTTGTGGATTGTAATTTGGACATGGATTGACATGTTTGTTGTTAGTAATGTCATGTGCTACTTTTGAATTATATTATTTCATAAAAATTCAAAAGTAGCACATGACGGTAATAATTATAATCACCCCTTATATTTTATAGGTTTAATATTTTAGTGTCATGTGCTGGATTTGCTTACATATAACATTCATACATAATTTTATTTTTTTTAGCAAATGCAGCTTTTGTTGCATTAATGGCCGCTGACATTGGTATCGGAAATGCTAATGAATACAAAACCTTTGCCATGTCGCAGATACATTATATGTTTGGTGAAAACAACAATAAGAGAAGCTACGTCATCGGGTTTGGATCTAATTATCCCTTGAAACCACATCACAGAGCAAGGTAAGGACTATTCCACTAATTTATCATTGATAACTTCATTTTTCTGTTTTACATGATCCTTTTTTCAGATAATTGTTTGTAAAACAGGGGCTAGGTAACCTTACAAAAACATCCCTAAGTCATGTACGATATCGTTTAAAGATCAGCCAAATTTTTTAAACTAAAAAGCCAGGTTTTTCTCTTGTTTATCACTCGTTGTCCTTTGTTGATAGTTCAACTTATTGTAAAAATGTTTTTGAAGCATCCTTCACACATAAAACTTTCATTTTAACATTTTCTATAGCTTTTTAATTTCTTTTTTGATTCATTTATTGCATTGATATTATGACTAGATCAGAATAATTTATTTTATTTTATTCTTTCCAATTCGAAAGCATATTGTATAGTAAGTATATTTGTTTAAGACGGCTTTAACACGTCTTTTATAATCTATATTCATTGTGTATTTTTATTTTTAGCTCCTGTCCAGCTTTAGGTACACCATGTGACTGGAGCGCTTACAATTCTGACAAGTCTAACCCCCATGTTTTGACCGGAGCATTGGTCGGTGGTCCAGACAAAACTGACCATTATGAAGATAAAAGGAACGATTACATTATGAACGAAGTAGCTACAGATTATAATGCCGGCTTCCAGTCAACTCTAGCAGGTATTTACTTTACCATAAAACATTAAGGCTTAAAAAATACTATTCTCTTTCGTTATTTCAAAGGCAGAAAGAAAATATTCTATAAAAATCATATAACAAAATATTGAAGGAGATGTGACTATACGAACATGTAACGGAGGTATAGACATACAGTTTATAAGTAATTTGTGATTACATGTTCAGCAAAACCATTATATGAAGGAAGGAAGGCATGTTATATTCTGCACATATGTCCTATCGTTGTTGATATTTCAATAAATAACTTTAGTTTTCTTTTATTTTCTATAACAATATTACAATTAGATAATTTTGTGAAGAAAATCTGATTTTTCTATTTTTTAATATTTTGGTAAAACTTAAACTTGTCGACAGTAACATAGTTTCAATTGTTTCATTATAATTCTTTCCATATTTCAGGTCTTCAGCATTTTGCCATAAAGAATGATTTGCCAACAGCTCCAACCATGCCATGTGCTTAAAATAAAATTAAAGCGGTATATTATATTATTGCCAGGTGCTAAAGAATTGTATTACTGTCTCTAGTATTCGGTGCTAGTCTAGTATATATTGTCTTAATTTAATTTAAAAATCATACTGATGCGAATTGAATGAAACAATTTCCAAATAGATTTTATTTTTATTTCGTCTTTTAAATCGGTGCTATTCTTATGTGAGTTTACATTTTTAATAAAAATAATAATAAAGATGAGCAAGTGTCGAAGTTTTTTTTACGAGAACACTGAATGATTCTTAGTCCCAAGTCATTCAGTTTAGCGATATAGACATAAAGAAATACTCGCACTTTTGGCCACTACTAGCTATATAAACGACTTAGATACCAGATATTGTTTATATGTACAAAGTTGGGTAGCAACTTACAATCGTTAACCCTCGGGGCAGAGATATTTTAGCTGAATGGCTGGTGTTTTTTATTTGTTATTGTGCAAAAGAAAACTTTGAAAGTATGCTACAGTACATGCACCGGTGTGTTTGTAGTTGATTGAAAGACATCTTCGTTTTTGGGTTGTCTCTCTTGAAATAGTTGAAAAGCACTAAACAATAAAGCACGCAACAGATTGGTTAATCAATCGATTGATTGATTAATTGATTGAATGATTGATTGATATAATGGGATTTTACGTCCAAGTCAAGAATATTTCACCTATATCGAGACGTCACTAGATATAGATGAAGTGGCAGAAATCTATCGTTGCAGTGCGCTCAGAGCAATGTGCATGGAGGTTTCCTTAACGCGCCGTGGCGAGAGGCAATTGTTTTTAAGGTCTTATCCGAAGAACCTCGTGACTTTCATTTCTAAATACCGAGTGTTCGGCGAAAAAACAGTATCCTTCCTATTTTCAAGTCTTGGCCAGATGTGCCTGGCCAGGGTTCGAACCCTTGACCTAAATACGAAAACAGCACTCTATCAACTAACGTAGTTGTAATTATGCAAAAAAAAACCACACCATACCTGAAGTACGTTACTTATTTAACATTCGAATACTGTAAATCAGGAATTTAATGCGTCACGAAATTAATGCGAATTGCCGATTTTGCTGTAAAATGCGTATTTAAATTAATGCGATTTTCTTGAAATTCCAAAAATTACTTTTGCCATCTTTTATCTTGAAAAAATAACAAAAACATTGAATTATTGTCTTACGACTTCTTTATTATTCTATAAACATGTAATAATCATACACTTTCGGGTAGATACTACCGTAGTATTTATAAAAATAAACAGGGTATAGCTTACAAAGGGTACCGACGGTAAATGCTGATGCGGCTATAGTAGGTTTTTAATCATTACAAATATATATAAATGGAAAAGCTTCCATTTGTACCCCCCTTTAACTGGAAAAGCCTAAATATGACAGAAACAAGTCATTTTGACCATTTCTGAGAAAATAATTTTCAAAAAATAAAACATAGAATTTAATGGGTGGGGGGGGGGGGGGGGGTTACAAAAAGAAGTCTTACCATTTATTACTGATTTTTGGTCTATGTCATATACCATTTTTTAAATTTAATCATAAAATACATTCAAAAAATGGTATATGACATCTACATCATGGGACACATACACTGTTTATATATTGGAAATACTTCCATTTATATTAACCATGAATCCTAACACTACCCATGTATTTGGTGGATCGTCAAACATGGATATTTCTTATGAAAGGTCAAACCGACAGGTCAGTGTTGTTTGCCTTTTCCTATTACTCGTTCGTGTTTATAAATACTGTGTCAGCAGGTTTTGAACAACTTATGCTATATGAAAAATCCAATGTTTATTTGATGTAAACGACAAGGAAGTGAATGGTATTCACTGAGGAATACCCTGAAATGAGAAATAAACTGGTTTATTGCCAGATATAGTACAAAAATAAAATGAAAACTTAAACGCTTTTTAAGGAGATAACAGCAAAATCTGTGCCAATTTCGTGACACCATAAAATGATTTATGTCTAATTCTGACTCGATTTCCCCAAGCAAACTTCTAGCATGTTCAAAAAATAATCTTTTGTCATTGTACTTGTAATTTATTGGGAAATGCTCATGAGAAATTAAATGGATTTACACCACTCGCATTCCAATTTAATTTATTATTACAGCTGATATCCATCGATATTATGTTATTGATATTAAAAAACATCCAATACCAATTATATATTATTGCTGATATTGGTGTTTTGTAATATTTTCTTTATTTTATCCTGATATCTACAAGATAATGCTTTTCCGACAATCCCCAGTGGATATCGATATTTTTAGAATAACTCTGTTCCAGTTTCTGTTTTAATGTTTTAATTACTGTTATTTTCTTGTTTTGCTGTTACTATCATTATCTTGTATTGTCTTGTGTTTTTTTTTTTTTTTTTTTTTTTTTTGTGTTAAGGGTTTCTATCATTATCTCGTATCATGTCGTGTTCTTTCTTGTGTCGACTGTTGTTATTATCTCGTATCATGTCGTGTTCTTTCTTGTGTCGACTGTTGTTATTATCTCGTATCATGTCGTGTTCTTGCTTGTGTCGACTGTTGTTATTATCTCGTATCATGTCGTGTTCTTTCTTGTGTCGACTGTTGTTATTATCTCGTATCATGTCGTGTTCTTTCTTGTGTCGACTGTTGTTATTATCTCGTATCATGTCGTGTTCTTTCTTGTGTCGACTGTTATTATTATCTTGTATTTTGTCGTGTTCTTGCTTGTGTCGTACTGTTATTATTATCTTGTATTTTATCGTGTTCTTGCTTGTATCGACTGTTGTTATCATTATCTCGTATCATGTCGTGGTCTTGCTTGTATCGACTGTTGTTATTATCTCGTATCATGTCGTGTTCTTGCTTGTGTCGACTGTTGTTATTAATATCTTGTATTTTGTCGTGTTCTTGCTTGTATCGACTGTTGTTATCATTATCTCGTATCAGTCGTGTTCTTGCTTGTGTCGACTGTTGTTATTAATATCTTGTATTTTGTCGTGTTCTTGCTTGTGTCGACTGTTGTTATCATTATCTAATATCGTGCCGTGTTCTTGCTAGTGTCGACTGTTGTTATCATTATCTAATAACGTGTCGTGTTCTTGCTAGTTTCCACTGTTGTTATATTTATTTTGCATTTTGTCGTGGTTTTCTTCATTGCGTTGATTGTTTCTAGCATTATTGTGTTTTGTGTCGTGTTCTTGATTCCGATGACCGTTTCTATCATTTTTGTATCGTTCCGTGGTATTTGTCGTGTCGACTGTTATTATAATTCTTATCCATTACTCCGTCGTGTTGTTCTTGATGACGATGACTGTTCCTAGCATTAACTTGTATTGTTTCGTATTCTTGTTTGTGTTTACTGATTCTACTATTATTTGATATCGTGTCGAAATTTTGGTTACGTTAATTGTTGTAAAGTTGACGATTTTCAGCATTTTTTTTTCTATAATAAACGTAGAAACAAATTTTAAAATTGTGACACGAAGCTGTTCTTGTATCCAATGTAGATAAGAACTAATTAACAAGCGACTGAACAAGACAAGATAAACATATAGCCCATTAATTCAAAAATAATGTGGTGGACGGATGCTAGATATAATGGCAAACTGTCCATATTTAAGCTGTTATGTTGTAGTAAACCACAATGATAACTAACACTGTCAATAGAATTGCTTACCATGTGCGATTTGATTGCATATGTTCATCTAGTCAGTCACTATGAAATATCCAATATACCTAGTTTCATTTTATTTCAAGCGAATAGACGTCCTATCTGTTTTAGACAAAATAGTTTGAAGCATACCCATATTCGTTTTTATCATGTTCTTATACTGTTGTTATAATAATTATCATCCTTGCAGTTTCTACGTATCAAATTTATCTTGCATGTAAACGTGCAAAAACTGATTAGACAAAATGAATAAAATTAATTAATTGATACATAACCTGTTAAACACATGTGACATGGAAATCCCTTGTTTTTATCCATGTGGGTTTTCCTTGTCTGACCCTAGGGTGGAGACAGGCTGCACGCTGAGTTTTCCGCTTAGTTATACCTGCTATGGATTTATCGTTGAGAGGACTTAAGTTGAGAAAAGTTCCGAAGTCAACCAACCTTTTCACAAAGCCATAATTACTAATACACGCCTAACTGATGACGTCATAATCATTTTACGCGAGAACGTCAACAAATGTCGATTACATCATTTACAGTAGGCACGGATGGTGACATGAAAACAGAACATTTGATGGAATTTTTAGTTTACAAATCATGTTTTATGTTGCAAATATGTGAGACAAAAATCCTACACCAATAACAGGGTAAGACAGACGATATCTCAGGAAATATCTCTGTCTTACCCTGTTACTGGTGTAAGATTCTATTAATATCTCTGAAGATATCTACAATAGCTCAATTAAGCACGGGTGTTGTTACCAATACCTTGTAGATACTACTATTATCATTAATCTGCCACATCATAAGTTTACTAATTACTGCCCTTAATCAACTACTCGTCTAAGTCTTAATGATACTTTAGTCGTGACATTATACGTTTTCTTGTAATATGTTATCAGGCATCTTCTCTCGTCATGCTGGACGGCTTTTTTTTTTTACAAAAAAACTTATATAAACAGACATTTTTATTTTAACAAAAATACAATTTTATAAACATCAAAGATGACATTTTATAACAAGAATAAACAAAGCAATAAAACAAATAGTTCAGTGTTCAGACACTTTATTGTAACCTTCGATTGTAATATTAGCACGATGTTATTCTAAGATGGGAATTCTTATATTGACCAGTAAATCTGAAACAAGACCCATTGCATCTATTTCTGTAAATTTGTAACAATAATGAAAAATATGACGTACATGTACAAGCTACCTATTTACACTTTAATTTTGAAATGCAACTCAGGAATTGATAGGAAAGTAGACAGGAAAGCAATAATATGGGAATCATTTTACCATAGACTGAAAACGGTGATATTTGAAGTCGACAGTACAACAAGGTTAGTTCAGTTCGACAATGCTAAAAACGTATGCGTAATAGTTTTTAGGTTTTAAGTTTTTCAGTGAGATATAAATGAACAAGAAAGAATGTTCTGATAAATGTTTCATGAATTCGAATTAGAACCACAGCCGAATTCAGTTTGTTATAGAAACTGTCCATCTACATGAATTCGTTACCAATGAATTCTTTCAAATTAATAATTATGATACGACGTGCTTGGTATGAATAGCAGGAATATGAAATGAGACATTAAAAGAAATACATGGCAACTTTAACCGACAGAATTAAATTGCTGTGAAACCGATATTTTCTTCGTTTTCTTCATTTTTCTCACTAGAAGGACTAAGTTCATTACCCAGAGTACCATCTTCTCTTGTTTCCGGTACCTTTGATATAAGCGGTACAAATGGACTAAGCGGTCTTGCCGGTGTTACTGAATAGGCCCGACTACTTTCTTCGTTGATTGTCGTTGGAATGCTTAAAAATCTCTCAAATATTTCTCTTTTATGAACATTTAAGGACATGTCTTTTTCCTTGATATCAATGTTAACATTTATAACAAGAGCAGCTAACGGTAATTTTTCAACCCTAGCTGAGGTTTTATCCCTAAAACCCCAATCTCTCATTTTATCCCTAAATGATAATGTTGTTTTAAATGACCGACCAGATGATGTTTTCACACTTGCGTTTGATGACCTTGAGAAAAGGTATGGCGGCTTTGATGGGATTTTAATCTAAATGACCGTTTTTGTTTTTGAAAAATTAGAGTTTAAATATTACTGCATGTACTTAAATATATTACTTAAGTACATTATGTGAATTTTCGGATTTTTGTTCATACAAAGGTATATTTTTACAGGGTTTTTTTTCTTATAAGCCCGTCTTTGTGCTCTATTATGCTAAAATTTTAAAAAAAATGAGGATTTTTCCCGTCTTTGGTAATTATTTAATGTGTTCTCTTCGGAGATCGAACTTCTGAAATATTTTCCAATCGCCATCTTTACGAGGTTTTAAAAAAATTGCCCTCTTAGGAAAAAATGGTCAATTTTTGAAAAATAGGGAAAAATATATATTACCACTGCGCATATAACTCATGTTATAATTTAACAGCGCTGATATTAACTGCCATGGTTAGCTCAGAGAGTAGTGAGTACGCTTTGTAATCTGTAATCTGTACGATCTGTGTTCTAATCCCAACCTATCTTATATGTGTTTTTAACAATGATAATTTTCTTTCAAAACACTTCGTACTACCAGATCAAGCCAGGTTATGTTTCTACATATATCACCCGTAAATTCTTAGTGAAGAGCGAGATGATAGTTAATTTTTTATTATTCCACATGCAGTTTTCTGTTTATAGTATAAAGATAAAAAATTATTATTTTGGATGTTAAGTTTTGTTTAATACCCTCGGTTCCTGAAGGAAAACAAGTGTACAAAAAAGAAGCGCCTGTTGTCCACAGACCTGGCCCCGGTTTCACAATCATTCCTTAGCTAAGATTTCCCTTAACTTAAATTTAGCAAATTTTTGTAATCTCTTTTTTGAACTGCTGGTGAATATTTTTGTCAAAACTAAATGCAAATGTTTAATTCTAACAATTATCTTAAAATTGACACCTTAAGTTCCTGAATATCTTCAAAATTAACAACATTATAAAGATTTGAAATTTTGCAAGATTTAAGTTAAGGAAAATCTTAGCTAAAGGAATGATTGTGAAACCAGGGCCTGGTCTAATTATAGAATGCGAAATCCTCAGGTGTTTAAAAATACATCGTTACGTCATTCATCCGTCAAGCAGGGGGTAATGTAAAAAGCGCCTATCAAACCCGCCATACCTCTTTAAACCTCCAGTCACTAGACCTCGCCCGAGTAAAGCTACTAGATACTAGACAAAATTATACGCAATTTACGACGACTCGTTAAAGTCGCAGAGGGGAGGCGGATATTTTGTTGAGCATATATCACGGCAAAATTTCACTTCCTAGCCCTTTTCCTACATTTTAAAGTACGATAAAGATTTTTCCTGAAACTTTTACTTGATTAAAACTATAAGATTGGATTCAAGCACTATTGGAATGACCGAGTTAGAATTTGTAGCTGTTCTTGTATCCAATGTAGATAATAACTAAGCAACAAGCGAATAAACACGACAAGATAACATGTATATTTTAATTGAAAAGTTAAAGAAGGATTGTTGACGGGTACTGGATATAATGGAAAAAGTATTTCCAGCGATGTGGTTAAAATGTTTTGTTTTAGTAAACCACAACCATAACTAATAATGTCAATCAAATTGTTAACGATGCCTGGTTTGATTGCATATGCCAATCTAGTCAGTCACTTTCAAATATCCAATATACTGGGCGCATTTTATTCAAGGGAATAGGCGCGCTAGCTGTTTTAGTTTTAAGTATATCCTTATTCATTTTAATCATGTGCTTTTACTGTTTTATGTCTTCATAAACAGTTTGATGCATCAAAGTTATATTGTATGAAATTGTGCAAAAAATTATTAAACCTAATGAATAAAAAACGTCGTTTCTACCTGATATATAATTTGTTGAAGTTTAATCATATATAGATGACGATATATCTCTGAAGATGCCAACAATAGTTCAATCAAGCAGTGGTGTTGTTATCCTTGGCTTATAAATGCCACTGTTCTCATCATTCTGTCACATCGGAAGTTAACAAATTACTGCCTTTAATCAACTCCTGGTCATGTAATCAGTCTAAATAACACTTTTGCCATACCTTTATACAACGTACGTTCTCTTGTAGCAAGTTACTGGACATCCCTACTTTAGGCTTATCAAGGTCCTGAAAAAGTGTTATGATCGTCATCACAGTATTGTTGACAAGTTTGATGTCTCTGTGTCCAGGATTACCCTGGATGTGTTTGACGTCCCATAGTTCCATGTTCCTTTCACACAATTTTGATTACACACGTGGCAGGTGTAGCTAGCTAAACAGGAGGTGTTTACCCTTTCGGAGCATCCGGCCTCACTTCCCTGGTGGAAGTTTGCGTGTATAACCAAACTTGTCAGTTTCAAAGTTTATACTTTGCTTCTGGATTGTGATTCGGACATGGATTAGTATGTTTGTTTTTTATTAAACTGGTTGTGTTTATATACAATAAATCAGACATCATGTCATTTTCATTTTTATTTTAACAAAAATACAATTTAATAAACATCAAAGATGACATTTTGTAACAACAATTAACAAAGCAATAAAACATTGACATTTAACAAATAGTTCAATTTCTAGACACTTTATTGTGACCTTCGACTGTAATATTAACACATTGGTTTTTATAGAAGGATGTTATTATATTGACCAGTGAATCTGGAACAAGACCTATTAGATCTATTCTTGTTAATGTAAAAACATGACGTACATGTAACCTATTTACACTTTGTAATGCAATTCATGAAAAAATAGGAAAGTAAACGGGAATGTAATGAAATATGGGAATCATTTTACCATGGACGGAAAGTGGTGATATTTAAAGTAGACAGTACAACTAGGTTTAATTCGGATCAACAATGCTAAAACATTTGTATGGGTATTGGTTTTAGCTATTCAGCAAATTTGTTTTTAAATGAGGATTAAATGAATAAGTAAGAATGTTCTTAAAATGTTTCTTTGATCAGAACCACAAGCGAACCCACTTTGATTGAAAACGAATGACATATTTTGAATAAATAAAAAAATTATTATGATATCAAGTGTTTTTGTTAGGCATCAATAACAAGAATATGAATTGAGACATTCAAAATTACATAACAACTTTTAACAAAATCAAACATATGTGAAAACGACATTTTCTTCGTTTTCTTCAATTTTCTCACTACAAGGACTAAGTTCATTACCCAGAGTACCATCTTCTCTTGTTTCCGGTACCTTTGATATAAGCGGTACAAATGGACTAAGCGGTCTTGCCGGTGTTATTGAATATGCCCGACTACTTTCTTCGTTGATTGTCGTTGGAATGCTTAAAGTTCTCTCAAATATTTCTCTTTTATGAACATTTGGAGTCGTGTCTTTTTCCTTGATATCAATGGTAACATTTATAACGGGAGCAGCTAATGGTAATTTTTCAACCCTTGCTGTGGTTTTATCCCTAAATGAACCCCTATCTCTCATTTTATCCCTAAACGATAATCTTGTTTCAAATGACCGACCAGATGATGATTTGAGACTCGTGTTTGATGACCTTGAGAATTTAAAACTCCCGCCACTAGACCTTGTCCGAGTAAAGCTACTAGACGAAATAATACGCAATTTAGGACGACTCGTTGGAGTTGCAGGCAGAAGGCGGATATTTTGTTGGGCGTATCTCACGGCAAAATTTCTCTTGCTAGCCCGTTTTCTACATTTTAAAGTACGATAAAGATTTTTCCTGAAACTTTTACTTGAATAAAAATATAAGATTGGATTGAAAGCACTATTGGAATGACCTAGTAAAATCGCAAACGGTAGAACTTTCAGAAATGGCCCAGCATTTTCTATTCTAAAATCTAAATAAAGATTAACAACATAGTACGGACACCAACAAACAGCGAACAATATAGCTAAGGCTATTAACATTTTAGCTACCCGTTTACGCCCAGTCATCACGTGATTTCCTATACCCTGACTGATATGTGATTCTGTTCTCTGCAGTGATCTATCTTCTTTCCAAAGTTCTTTTCCAATACAACCATAGGATAAACATATTATAAATCCTGGTATTATATACACAATCACGAACAAAAACACGTCGTAAATTTGTCTATGTGAATGTTCTGGCCATATCTCTGTACATAAATATATTGGTTCCCCGGGAATTATTACCACAGTGTCGACCTGTCTCATAAATATTAGGGGGGCATGATACCCATTGAGACTATCCATATAAGAATGATGAATTTGACCGCTACGCCAGTCCTACTTATACGTCTAAATATGATTGGATGCCTTATTGCTAGGTAACGGTCAACACTGAGTACAGTTATGGTGAATATACTAGCTGCTACAGTCACCCCTAGAAATACAAGTAGAATATAATATACATTTAGTTTTGGCATCAAACTACACATTCAATAATGATAATAAAATAAACATCGTGTTTATATTTCATCTCATATATCCAATTATGATATTGGAATAACATAATAACCCTTTAATAATAAATCAAATACATTGATGTAGTGTATAGATATGTCAAAAGTTTAACACTGGGCTAACGAAATAGATCAGAGTCGAAGCTCGGCTGGCTGCCGGATGACCGAGGTATGGTTACATGTAGTAGAAAGGCTACATAGACACAGAGACATATATGTAGCAGCTGACGAAAAATTATCGAGATATAGCTAACTTGAAGCCGAGATGAGATGTCGATTATGCAATAATTTGTTAGCTTAGTGTTAAACTTTCGACAGGTCTGTACTGTATGTTATATTTCGTTTCGTCTGAAGTCAATGTTACACCTACAGTATGTGCTTTTTATATAAATCATTTATATTAAATTATAGAAAAACACAATAGCATCCCAAGGATATAAAAATAAATCATGACTATTGATATCGATAATATGATACCCACAAGAGACTAGATAAACCGCATCCCTCTACTCTATAAGAGACTAGATAAACCGCATCACTCTACTCTATAAGAGACTAGATAAACCGCATCCCTCTACTCTATAAGAGACTAGATAAACCGCATCACTCTACTCTATAAGAGACTAGATAAACCGCATCACTCTACTCTATAAGAGACTAGATAAACCGCATCACTCTACTCTATAAGAGACTAGATAAACCGCATCACTCTACTCTATAAGAGACTAGATAAACCGCATCCCTCTACTCTATAAGAGACTAGATAAACCGCATCCCTCTACTCTATAAGAGACTAGATAAACCGCATCACTCTACTCTATAAGAGACTAGATAAACCGCATCACTCTACTCTATAAGAGACTAGATAAACCGCATCACTCTACTCTATAAGAGACTAGATAAACCGCATCCCTCTACTCTATAAGAGACTAGATAAACCGCATCACTCTACTCTATAAGAGACTAGATAAACCGCATCACTCTACTCTATAAGAGACTAGATAAACCGCATCACTCTACTCTATAAGAGACTAGATAAACCGCATCCCTCTACTCTATAAGAGACTAGATAAACCGCATCACTCTACTCTATAAGAGACTAGATAAACCGCATCACTCTACTCTATAAGAGACTAGATAAACCGCATCCCTCTACTCTATAAGAGACTAGATAAACCGCATCACTCTACTCTATAAGAGACTAGATAAACCGCATCACTCTACTCTATAAGAGACTAGATAAACCGCATCCCTCTACTCTATAAGAGACTAGATAAACCGCATCACTCTACTCTATAAGAGACTAGATAAACCGCATCCCTCTACTCTATAAGAGACTAGATAAACCGCATCACTCTACTCTATAAGAGACTAGATAAACCGCATCACTCTACTCTATAAGAGACTAGATAAACCGCATCACTCTACTCTATAAGAGACTAGATAAACCGCATCACTCTACTCTATAAGAGACTAGATAAACCGCATCACTCTACTCTATAAGAGACTAGATAAACCGCATCCCTCTACTCTATAAGAGACTAGATAAACCGCATCCCTCTACTCTATAAGAGACTAGATAAACCGCATCCCTCTACTCTATAAGAGACTAGATAAACCGCATCACTCTACTCTATAAGAGACTAGATAAACCGCATCACTCTACTCTATAAGAGACTAGATAAACCGCATCACTCTACTCTATAAGAGACTAGATAAACCGCATCACTCTACTCTATAAGAGACTAGATAAACCGCATCCCTCTACTCTATAAGAGACTAGATAAACCGCATCACTCTACTCTATAAGAGACTAGATAAACCGCATCCCTCTACTCTATAAGAGACTAGATAAACCGCATCACTCTACTCTATAAGAGACTAGATAAACCGCATCACTCTACTCTATAAGAGACTAGATAAACCGCATCCCTCTACTCTATAAGAGACTAGATAAACCGCATCACTCTACTCTATAAGAGACTAGATAAACCGCATCACTCTACTCTATAAGAGACTAGATAAACCGCATCCCTCTACTCTATAAGAGACTAGATAAACCGCATCACTCTACTCTATAAGAGACTAGATAAACCGCATCCCTCTACTCTATAAGAGACTAGATAAACCGCATCCCTCTACTCTGGTCGCCGGTAAAAGACAACTTTTAGATCTGGTATTAACTAATAGTTAAGAGGGATGTCAGTTATTGTTTCTATTTTCACTTTACATTAAACTGATTGGCATGGTCTGTATTGTTCTAAGTTTTACTTTAATCCTGGATCAAGGCTCGTCTGACATACCAATTTGTAATTCTACTAAACGTTTGGCATTTCGAATGAATAAGAACATTCTGAATGATGGGAGTAATCCCATTCAATCAGTCAAACTATTACTCAATGTTATACATCCAAATCGAGTATAGTAGTTAATTATCTTAAATTAAAGTGGCCAATTTACTTGAATTGTACAGTAACATCATTTTAAATCCTTATATATGCTAATGTACCTCCAAGAATGTTATTGCTTCTCCCAGTGGATGTGTAACGGGGTTGTTTGATAATTGTTTTGTCTTTGTTTGTCTTAATTACAGAACGTATTATACTGTACAAAATTACCTATGTTCCTTTCATTCTCAATTTCCATTACACATGTGATGGGTGTAGCTAGTTAAACAGGCGCTTACTCTTCCGAAGCACCCGGTCTCACTTCTTTGGTGGAAGTTTATGAGTTAACTTAATTTGCCTTTGGTATTGTGACATGGACTTTGTCAAGAATGTTTTTACCTATCCCATATATGTCTGATATCTTACTAAATAATTGGTGATTTTGTGTGGCTTAAATATGCGAGACAAATAGAGTTACCATACCAAAGTCGGCGTTGCGTCTTCAAAAATCGAAGATCTAATGTCATAATAAAATGAAATTTGGAATACCATCTCATCTACAGCAATATATTTCATGTAACTATAAACAACCTCTGCACCTGCCCCGCGGTGTTGCAATTTTGCAATTAGTGGTCTCAATGTGCTTATTTTGATCGAAAATAGCATTTATTTGACAAAACAATGATTGTCCTGGTGAGACTTGCGATTCGTAAAAAGGTTACCGTTGCCCTAGGTCATTGTAAGTTGCAAGTTAGATTCCTCTTAATTATTACCATTGGGTGTTTTGCTATACATGTATTATTTTGCCCTTATTATTTCACTGTTGTTGTTTTTGTACGTTCTTTCTTACGTTTACCATCATTATGTAAATATCTAATATAACTGAAGTGTTAAAGTTTGTGTTTTACCTTGTAAGTACGTTGTTATTTTACACATAAATTCTCCATATATCCACACACGATATAACGCTTGTCCTACTGCCATTGGAACACATATCAAACTAACTGAAAATACAGAAAAGTTCCATGGTATTATAAATATGACAAGAATAGTCAAACAGAACAGTTAGTCTTTAGATCATTATTAATACCAAATGCCTACAAACATAATTCTTCCCAAACAACCTTTTTAAATCTTAAAAACTGAAATACTTACTTTAGTCATTCCATTAATAAGAGTTCCCTAAATTAATAAACAAATATTGTTAAAATAGTTTATGGTGTTACAAATGAAATCAGGAAAGCAACTACGAGTGATGAGATGGAGGTGACTTCAAGAGATAAATACATGTTTGTTCAGATTTTCTATATATATTAGGAAAAACTCAAAGAAGAAATGTAAAAATCAAGATATCATTTCCCTCATGTACGTCTATATTACGACAATGGGTGGTCTAAAATATGTGTATTTCTGATTTCAAGCGTTTTATTGTGGCTGATTTTCTTTTTATTGTGATGGTTGCCGATGCTATTGTTGTGATTAGTCCGGCATACTAGCAGTTGCCAATATAATGACTGTTGGCCTGGCAATTGTGTTTGGTGACCTATTGTGGTGGATGGCTTTGAAACTCCGCTAGATGCGATGACTATTGTGGTCTTTACAAAGACAATTTAGGTGGTTACCATGACTCTTTGTGGTTGCTGACATATCTATTGTAATAGTTGTCCTGGCTTTTATTGCTACATTGGTATATATCGCTAAGTATTTAAAATTCCCTTAAAAGCGATATAAACAAAACACCAAGCTACTTAAATTTCATATATAACATTTCTCCACCCAAAAAATACAAAATCATTCAGTTAAATTTTCGTTGTAGCTAAATAAAACAGTTTTATATTAAAGCTAGAACCATAACAAGACAAATGAATAAAGTTAAAAAAATACCAAAAATATTATAATCTTACGCTTAATTTATAATTAACAGAAAATTATTTGGCCGCAACTACGTTCTTTAGCAACCTAACTTATTTTTAACTTTTTATCCTCAGGTAAGCCCGCCCTTACAGACACGGTTTCAAGATGACATCTCTTTACGCGGATATCTTCAGTTCAATTGTAAGCAAAATCAATGAGGTTGTTAAATCTGATCAGTTCCAAGAAAATATCGTTTGAAAAAATTGTTGGATTCAGATCAAACTAACACACCTTAGTTATGTTTTCGTGATATCTGTAAATACATAACCAGGCTGCTGTAATATGATCGGTCGATAGTTTTAGATGATCTGAAGTATGTTCATTTTTTGGAAAACTCATTTGATCAGAAATTGGAATTGATGTTAAGGTATGTCACATTCAATTATAGATGACAGAGGAGGGGTAATTGAAAAGTATCTTTCTGTCACAGAGTCAAGGAGACGGACTTGGTCCCTGTTTATTTTCTCCGTGTCATTTTATAAAATGGTCTTCTTCACATATAATATGTCAACAAATAATCATACTCAATATATAGGTCTATATCATTTCTCTGTGAAACCAATAAGTAGTCGATTTACCAAAAATAATAAAGATTTTGATGTACACTTAAAACCGCATGTTGTGACGGATGTTAGTTGATATTTCTGTGTATATGTTCGTAGATGTATTTTTTAATTTTGTACTGCAATACGTAAAGAAAGAACCAAAGTTATGCAATTCAAAGTATCATCTGTTTAAAAAAGAAAAACAACTAAAATTGCCAAACAAATTTAAAACCATTACAGTATGAAATCATATTTACAATTGCAATATCTTTGCTTCAATAAAGTATTTGACATCGAATATACTTTGCCATTTCATAGAGACAATGTTCCACCCGCTGACGTGATGGCGTCAGATGTCAAATGCTCTCGTTGACTGATAGGAGACGACCCATTTTTATGAGAAGGTGTGCCAACATTGAATTTGAAAATCGTTTTCAAATAAACACGGAAATTGTGAGACGGCAATAGAATTATTTTTTATAAATATTGTAAATTTAAGAAATAATGTAATGTTCCAATGTCTTTATGAACTTGCAAAATATAATGGGCTGTCTCAAATTTTTGCACAAAAGCAATTTGAGACAGCCCATTATACTTTGCAAGTTCATAATTATCTTATTTCTAATATAAATTGGAACACCGTTCCCTCCGATATCATGGATAACTGAAAGTCATTAGTTATTTAGTCGTTCAAGTTCAATTTCTTATACTGAAAACCACCACAGGTGGTACCTGAGGTTTATATACATAATATACATAATATGGCGATTGATACAATGTATAGAATATAACACAATGCTATAACATTTTAACATAAAGTGATACAATGTATAGAATATAACAATGTTATAACATTATAACATAAAGTGATACAATGTATAGAATAATAACAATGTTATAACATTATAACATAAAGTGATACAATGTATAGAATATAACAATTTTATAACATTATAACATAAAGTGATACAATGTATAGAATATAACAATGTTATAACATTATAACATAAAGTGATACAACGTATAGAATAATAACAATCTTATAACATTATAACATCAAGTGATACAATGTACAGAATATAACAATGTTATAACATTATAACATAAAGTGATACAATGTATAGAATATAACAATGTTATAACATTATAACATAAAGTGATACAATGTACAGAATATAACAATGTTATAACATTATAACATAAATTGATACAATGTATAGAATATAACAATGTTATAACATTATAACATAAAGTGATACAATGTACAGAATATAACAATGTTATAACATTATAACATAAAGTGATACAATGTACAGAATATAACAATGTTATAACATTATAACATAAAGTGATACAATGTATAGAATATAGCACGATGATATAACATTATAACATAAAGTGATACAATGTACAGAATATAACAATGTTATAACATTATAACATAAAGTGATACAATGTACAGAATATAACAATGTTATAACATTATAACATAAAGTGATACAATGTATAGAATATAGCACGATGATATAACATTATAACATAAAGTGATACAATGTATAGAATATAGCACAATGGTATAACATTATAACATAAACTAAATAAATGCATAGTATACGACATATAGTATTTTCAACTTAAATCAGAATATTTTACCAGAAAACTAAATTAAAACAAAGGTACTGATTAGAATAATAAGCAGAGTAGTGCGGCAAGTGATTGGGAATGTTTAAGGTCTGATATTTTTGAAAAAAATTAAAACTCTTAACCGAAGTTTTCATAAAGTATGAACGTACGTGGGTTGATTTTAACAGTTATCGATTAGATTAACACCCCTGATCAAACCGGGAATGGCAAGATATTTATTTTTACAATGTTATTGTTAGCAACTTTCTGGTCATTCTTAATTATGTAGAAATAAATTTAGTGTTAAATCCCCAATTCTATTGCAGATGTCCACTTAATCAGTCAGTTACTGTCAGTAAGACATAGGGATTACCTCTGATCGACAAACAATTTTCAATGACTTACCACACAGATCAGCAAATGCCAGATTACACAGTAACATATTTGTAGAATTTCTCATCCGAGAGTTGCCGAGAACAACAGTCATAATACCGATATTTCCAAACACAGCCACGACAAATATAACAATATAAACTAAAATAAGTAACATGTCATGATTTGTTTCTTTCAGTTCCTCAAAGAAGTTTAACATGTCTGTTGAAGCATTAGTTATATTATGTAAAGCAAACACGTCCTCCATTTTTATAATACACTTGCTTTTTACAAAACCAGAGAAAGCATATTAACAATTGTGGATTCTAGATGAGACTATTCCTCGGTGGTATTTAGTAAAAACGCACGTCATTTCTGGTTTTCACATAGTCTACAAATGATAAAATAGGTATGGCTTTATTCCTAATATTCTCCATACGAGCTGCATCAGTCCCCATTTAAAGAACAACAAAATCTCGGAAAGAAAACATACTAAGTCTGTTTTTGACAGTGATGTGGTCTTCTTTGTCTTTTATGATCACAAACTTGTAAATGCGACAAAAGAACTTTTTCATCGGTTAGAAACCCATTAATGTCGATTGTTCAACACAAAACGTTATATTGCGCTCTAAAAGAACATTGATGTTTTAATATACACATAAGAATAAGCGTGTACCTAGATTCTGTTACTATATTACGTATTTAGTATCAAAAGACTGACGCAGAAGCAAAACCACATTTTGAACAGAACACGTCGTGTATAAAACAAGCCCAAATTATACTACTCGCATAACTAATGTCTTCACCCCGGGCATGTTATTTTGTCCATATGAATACCAGTTTCTTGCAGCAAAGAAATAGATCTGTCCTTCCAATTAGAACAGAACACTGAGAAAAGCTACCTGGATAACTATGTATGGAAAATTCCACTCCATTGACAACACGGGTCTAAGTTCTAGTCACATGTCATACAAAAAGCTAAATGTATGCGGCAATGTATCAGGTGGAGTCTACCTGTACAGATTTACTTAGGATTGACGACAGTTCATTAGCGGTATTTATATGGCTTTTGTAAGACTGCCACAACAAAACGATAATGATGGATTTATGATTAGAACGGTTCAAGCTCTTTATACATGGTTTGTAATCAATATTGATAAACTTTGAAATTGAATCTGACATATACTGAAAGGTAGTATGAAATTAGATGAATATTATAAGCTTATTGATCAGATGTTCACAATGATAGTTTAGTATATGAAATTAACACCGGGCACCAAATCACAAACGCTGATCATTCTATTATCAAAGAAAATAGTTTATTATTATATGCTTTGTGTGGTGCGATAATGCAATGGCTTGTATAACATTTGCAAACCTACCTTTTGCCCCTGTGCAAAATATTGAAACTTAAAGTCAAGGCAATAAAATAAAAAAGATTGTGTGTGTGTGTGTGTGTGTGTGTGTGTGTGTGTGTGTGTGTGTTGCATTGCACCATAAACAGTACACTGAAATTGGACTAAAACAATATCGGCATTGCAATTTGGAAGGAACAGTAAGTGGTGTACTTGTTTTAAAAGTCAGTGCATTATTTAGCTACTAATTGAATTTAGTAATTTGTAATTAAAACATGCACTTGACTGTATCTGCAACAACAAAAAAACAACAACAACAACAAAAAAAAAAAAAAAAAAAAAAAACACGAAACCCACAAACGCATAACGAACAACCTATTCAATAGTAACTATTAACTGTAAACAATTAGGAAGTTTAAACATGGTGTATACATATGTAACCAAGTGCCTTATGCCAGGTGAGCTATTATGTCTGTCTGTTGTGTTGTACTGTATATGTCTTTGTATACGTCATGTTATGTAAATGTGATTGTTTTTCATGGCGTTAATTGCATGTATTCTAGGGTCTGGACACATCACGTGACTAGTCAGACGGGTTTTATTCTCATTATAGTAATAAATACTACTCACTAAACTTTCGTTTTGGCGCTAACAATTTCTAAAATTCATTCTGGCTTTGGTATTCCAACCAACAACATCGTTTTGATTTTGTATAACTCTACACTTGTACGATCTGTTCTGGTATGTAAACTCTTTATATTCAAGTTCGTTTTCTAAATTATATTTATTATATCGGTTGGAATTATTTAATAGATTATATAAATTTATTCTCAAAATCCTATTATTTTATGTATTTGTAGGCTAATTAAATATATTTATATAATTTTGGTAAAAAGAATCTACAACCCTTGAGGAGAATAAACCATGTAAAATATAGAGGAGCAGTCGTTATTTATTTATCTCTGTTATCCGGTTTCACATATTTAGAGTTCATTTATGTAAACTAAATCGCCTACCGTTTACGATTTGACGGATGTAAAGCTAAAATGTAAACCAAATACACACCTCTGGTCATGGTACAATAATATTTTATTAATGTATCTATCTTTGGCACTTAGTAATTCGAACGATTTGATTATGATAATGACATAAATCCCAATGAGGAAGGTGGAATTGATTAAAGATTAAATGCAATGAAACCAACTATTGTGGACCAATTGTATATAAAAACACTCCACAGAGTTTAAGATCTTTCTTTTTTTATATATTTACATGCCATATATACGATAGGAAAAGCTAAGCCTACCGGAATGCGATTGTTATCGGTCTCCCATCACACTCACGCCTTACTTTACTATCGGGTACAGAGGTTTTGTCTTATTTGTCTTACCATTTACCGTGTGCCCGATAAAGTCACAGTTTGCAGTCTTTAGAAGACGTTTTGCTACTCAATTGATTTATTCTAGTAGCCTATAAAGTTTTAATAGTTTGCACTCTGGATAAGAGATGTTGCTTTTTTACAACCCCGTACCCCGTTAAGTCAAAATTTGCCGTCTGGAAAAGAGCTTTAACCTTCCATAGCAACCCCGTACCCCGTTAAGTCAAAATTTGCCGTCTGGAAAAGAGCTTTAACCTTCCATAACAACCCCTTACCCTACACGACCACATGGTCAATATGGAATTTTAAGCAATCTAAAATGAACAACTAGAGATATGCATGTCATTCAAATTAAGCAGAACTGAAAGCGAAAAAATAATAAAACATGTTTTTAAGTTTATTTTCTAAAAGCAACAACATACATTTAGAAATTAATTAGGGATAATGCGGAAAGGAAATGTCTATCACATAGCTAGATAGTGTGTACAAATCATTAAGAACCGCAATATGCGACAATGCTGTAGGTTTGAGCGTATGCAAATGACAAATGTTTGGTTTTTCAATTACATTGATGATATTGTCAAGACAACCAATGGGTTCAAATATCGGCCACAATGCATTGGTGGTAATTTTTTGTGTGTCTTTTTTTCAATAATGTTTCTAAACTATGGAGCAGTAGTATTTAAAAAAAAATTTGTCTAAAAAGTGTATTTTAAAATCAGCTTCTGTGGTTTTAACTGATAGTTGATATACCTAAATACATTTCTCTATAACCTATAAATAAAAACTAATTGCTAAACTATATTGGAATGTATATGCAATATAGAAACTATATCTGGAAAAAACACGTACTTGACAATAACATTTATAATCAAAAACAAACATACTAATCCATGTCCGAATCACAATCCAGAAGCAAAGTAAAAACTTTGGAACTGACAAGTTAGGTTAGACACGTGAACTTCCACCAGGGAAGTGAGGCCGGGTGCTCCGGAAGGGTAAGCACCTCCTGTTTAGCTAGCTACACCCGCCACGTGTTAAATCAAAATTGTGTGAAAGGAACATGGAACTATGAGACGTCAAATATATCCAGGGCAATCCTGGACACAGAAACATCAAACTTATCAACAATACTGTGATGACGGCCATAAAACTTTTTGAGGGCCTTGATAAGCCTAGGCTTGCAATATCCCTGTGTCAACAATTTATTTGCAACCAGCTTACTTCGTTGTACAAAGTCCCCGTAGTGGGAACAAGCTCTACCATAGCGTATTAATTAGGAAACAAATACACCATAAGCAGGAGAAGCAGGTGTATTGCTGCATAAAAAAGGAAAGTTGACAATAGAAAAATTGAAGTCATCACGTTTGTCATAAAGTTTCAAATGTAGCCTTTCGTGTGCGTCATAATTCAGGTATAAGTCTAAATATGAAGCAGAACTTGAGGAATCAGTTGTGTCTTTTATTTCAAGCTCACTAGGATAGATGACATTTACATAGTCTCCAAATTTAGGATTGTTAAGAGACAGAACGTCATCTATGTATCTGTATGTTGAATTGAACGATTTGGCGACAGTCTTCTCTCCAGATTTAACAAGGTTCTGCATAAATTCTGCTTCGTAAGAATAAAGAAACAAATCAGCAAGCAATGCTGCACAGTTTGTACCCATTGGTATACCGATTGTTTGAATACCACATAAAGATACAATCATGTTATATAACGCAATTAAAGCATTCAGGTTCAACATTTTCGACTTAGGACGAACATCATGATGTAATAACAAACCACAAACTCTGGCATAAAG